>VXBL01008396.1:277382-332756 GCA_013400195.1 Aramus guarauna | reverse complement strand
TTTTTTTTTTTTTTTTTTACTTTTTCTGTCCATAAGTGAAGTGAAGGTGAAGTTTCAGGGACCTTTGGGATAATGTACTTGAAACAACTTCATTTTTTCTGCCCTTCTCTAACATAAATAACAAGTATCAGATACACTCTGTAATGAACATAAAGAAATGCTGGAGAGAAGAACAAGAAAACTTGTCTTTTATATGTGTTAGTTCAGCCCAGTCTTCCTGCTTTGTCACTGTCTTTAATTTCCCCTCTAGCTCTATAAAAACTTCTAGCTGTCTCTTAAATTCATTTATAGTATGTGCTTCAGTGGGCTTACCTGACAACTTATTCCTCACGTTTATTACTTTTAGAATGAAATAGTTGTGCTTGAATACTGCTGCTGTTTCCACTTAAAGGGATATTGTCTTCTTACCAGGTTTTGTTTTGTTTTAAATTGACTAATTTTTAAAAATAGACTTTTTTACTGACATATCCCTCTTTAAACCTTATACCCAGATCTCGATATCTGTAATTGTATCTCCGTTCCACCAGTGAAGTATCGTACAGTCTTATGGATAGGTTAGAAAGATTCAGCTACCTCTCCTGAGTCAGTGCAGTAGGTGCTGTTACAGCAATAAAATCTTGCAAGTCACCCTATAACTGCATGTCATCTTTCCAAAGAGCAAGTCAGAGGGATGACTGCACGTTTGCCACAGTGCTGTGAGTGTGACCACACATCAGCAGAACAGCAATGTTGTCCAGTCACTTAGCAATCTAAAAGAAACTGACTGACATACTAACCCCATATGTCTTTCAGCACTGGAAGTGTTCATGGGTATTTGCAACACTCATTGAACTTCCTTCCTGTCTCCCTTTTCTAAAATAATGACACTGATTGTTTCTTTCTAAAATAATCCATAGGCAGGACTTAAACCAGGTAAAGACTGTGGCAAAGCAGTGTGAGGAAGGATTGCTTAGAAATTTTTATAAGAGCTTCTAGCTAAGTTTTTTTTCTTAAAGTATCTTTAACTTTGAGAAAACAGGAAGTTATTTGTTAGTTTATTTATTAATGCTGAAAACGCAAATGAAAAAATCTTCTTGGTTGAATGCCAGATGGGAACACTGTCATGATGGCCAAAAGAAGGTCTCAATTAGCAAGGTGCAATTTGAAATTATAAAATCCCATCTGTATGTTTTTACAATGATGACAGGAAACTCAGGAAGCACTTAGCACAGACCAAGCATTTTTTTTTCTTTTTTGTTATAAAATTATTTTTAATATATTGACAAGAAATGGAAGATCTCCAGTGTAACTTCTTCATGAAAATCTATCATAGGGAACAGTCACTTACTTGAGATGCAACCAGCTGACATAGGAGAAAGGTGTAAAAGTGAATCATTATTGGACAATAACTTAGTCAGAAAGTATTCCTTCGAAGTTCGTAAGGATGACTGATATGACCAGTTAGAGCAATAACTTTAGGTTTCAGAGGTCTACATCATAAATGGACATCTGCTCTTAGTAGAGGGCATCATACTGATGCTCTTTAATGCTGACAGGTTCCTGAGCAATAATATAATGATCAGCCTCAAGCCTCCACAGTTTGTTACTGCACCATGTTTTCATCTACCGCATGTAATGTACTGACATGGAGATAGCTCAACTTTGTTAAAGTAAACTGGTTTCTTATTTAGGAAGTGGTCTATATCTGGCATTCTAGCCACGCATGAGATTAGCTTTCTGGTCCATCTTTCAAATTCTTTCTTTTGCAATTGCAAATATTACATTCGAAGTCCAGCTCAGGTCATCGCATCAAGGAGGAACTGCCCAGAGAAGCTGTGCAGGCCCCATCCCTGGAAGTGTTCAAGGCCAGGTTGGATGGGGCTTTGAGCAACCTGGTCTAGTGGAGGGTGTCCCTGCCCATGGCAGGGGTGTTGGAACTAGATGATCTTTAAGGTCCTTTCCAACCCAAACCATTCTATGATTCTATGGTTCTATGAACTGGATTGGTGGACAGATACGCTGATGATGATACAGATACACTACAATACTCAAAAGAGTTGAAGGAGGTATTAAATCCTTCCTACTATGCCCTCTCATTCTTACCTTTTCATGCTGGAGCTGATATGCATTGTGAGAAAAAGGCAATTTATTACAGGGAGAAAAAGGCAATTTATTCTTATTCAGGCCTTGTTCTGCTGCACAAGCTGTGGTACCTTTAGGTGAAATTTGTTTTCACACTTTCAAAAAGTGAAGTCAAATACCAGTAATTCACTGAAGTAGCTCTATATAAGAATAGCTTTCAAATCATCACCATTTGAATGTCTGGATGTTAGCAAGATTACATGGACCTTCCAGAACTGACATCAAAATAAGGCAAAACGAAATAAACTCCACAAGATATTAAAAAAGCTCTCCTGTCCTAAAATGGACAATGTCTTATTTTGTTAAGTAGCAAAACTAATAAAACATTCCATTGGATTTAACAGAACAGTATTATCAAATTTTACTTCTTTTTTTTTTTTTTCCTCATCTGTATAGGCTTTATTTGCTAATTAGAAAGACAGGTTTTTTTGAGCTGGATAGGGTCCTGGTTTAATAAGATATTTTACATGTATGCATAGCTGCAGTAATCAAGCACTGATGATAATCTATTAAGAATAAGCGTAAAGGGAAGAGAACTTATGTATTGTATAAATGTTGAAAGTATGTCCATATTACTCTTTATAATCTGCATAGTTTATATAAAGAGAGAGAAGCTCTTCCAAAAGGACACTGTATTTACATATTCTGCATCTCCCTGAAGGAGCTATCCCTCTTCATTGACTTCATCCCTTTTCTCAATCTGAAGTAGCTGGGATGAACACAGTGAATATGCCCACCGCAGCTCCTACACAAAATTCTTTCTTGTTGCTGTAAAGAACTAACAGCTTTCTACAGTAATTAGCTTTGAAGTTTATTCTGCAGTATTTAATTCAAGAAGTAAAAATTTTAACAAAAGATATAACATCACTTTGCAAGATTATTATTGATTTAAAAAATAAGCATTTTTCAATGAAACTGTTTTGTGTGTCAATTCTAGATATACCACTGCAAAATTTCACACTATTTTATCAGTATATTTATATGATTCCAACCTTTCTAAAAGATGAGAAAACATTTGCTGTTTATGCTTAAATGACTGTGAGAAGGAGAACAGTCTTTCACCATTGGTGAATGCATCTTTTAAAACTGTACCTTCTGGGGAAAGTATGAAGAAGTAAATTTCTCAAATTATTAAATGGGATTTATCCATTCATCCCAGCTAGTGAGCTTCTGGGCTAGTTCCTAAATTTAGCTGACATTAGACTGCACAAGGAGCCATGTTTCCATCTACTGATGAGGGTTAAACGTGTTATAAACTTAAAATGGTTATCTTCAGGCACCATCTCTTCAGGATTGGTTTCATCATCTTTTAGATGTTGTTGCCATGGAAAAGTTTTATATTGCTCTGAGGACTCTTTCACATATTCTTATGCTGTGTGTCATTCTGTCTTTGAACATATGGAAGGAAAACATCACTCTCTTGGCTAAATATGAAATCTATCCAAATTTCAATATCTAGTATTAACCTCAAATGTACAGTTGTCACACAATAATAGGATCTTTTGTTTTGGAATAAATGGGTTTGGTAAGAAAGCAGGAATTCCTGCTGGCTCTCAGGGTGGAATATTTTTCATAGGACCATTACATATATGTTATTACCTGGCAAAATATATGATCCTAGATCTGTTTATTTTAGATTTCTGTATATTAGACATGTATATAACATGTTTATGTGTTCATAAGATATTCTTGATTTTCTGTCTTCAAGCTAGCTGTATCATACATTTATGGTGGGGGATTTTTTTTTGGTTTGGAGTTCGGGGGTGTTGTCTTTTTATTTTGGTGTTTGTTTGTTTGTTTGTTTGTAATAGCTCAAGTACATTGTGAACTGGTAATATAAAGGAGGTTCAGTTAGGCTGTAACAAAAATTAACCCTGCTTAATTTTTCCTTTTCTGATATTTTTTTCTGAAGCAAAAGAGAAACATTAGTGATTTATTTAAGTCTGCTATGATGGCTTTTTGCTATTTGCACTGTTTTATGAAGCAATTGTAGTCTAAAAAGAATCATGTGAAGAACTGATAAAACTTTTTTTTTTAATGTAACTGTCAATATAAAACAGCATTTTGCCCCAGAATCAGCAGCACTATATCCAGTAAAAATAATCTTTCCTCACTGAGTTTTCCTTAATGTTTGAAGGACCTATAACAGAGACATACAGCATCATTCTGTTTCATCTTATGAATCTATCAAGAGAACTTAGCTGTGATGAGCAACATACTTTCGATCACAAATATTGTGTGATTCTTCTTCTGAATCATCTTTATTTGCAATTGTTGTACCAGCATCAGTGCTGACATTAGTGATTTGCTGTGCTGTTAGGACCCAATTCAGCAAAGTTCTTGAGAAGTGCTCAGTTTTAAACAGCGGAGGAGATCAGTCAAGTTACTTATATCTTTGGAATTTAAATACAGTGAAGTACTTTCATGAATTCCCATTCAAAAGAAAGAGAGAAAGAGTTAGGATCAAAGGTCTCTTCATGTCCTTCAAAATCACCACCTGCATAGATGGAGTGTTTGTAGCTGATTGGCAATTTTTTTTTTTTTTCCCCCATATAAGACTGCAGATAGAAAGAAATACAGCTTGAATAACAGGCTTTTTTTTCACCTTGCATAGTTTAAGAAGATATCTAGTCTGGCATCCAAAACATACAAGATTATCTCATCAGAAACAGCAATTAAGAAGAATATTCAGAAGGTTTCCATGAATATTTAAATAAATAAGATTTGATTGTCTTATCTATAATATGGTCTTCTAATAATAACATATGCAGAGAAGACAGAAACGAGAAGCTGAGGCAACAGGGAAAAAATCTTGCTTTTTTTTTTTTTTGGTATCTTTTGTAGGTGATTCCTTATCAACATTTCTGTAGTAATATGTTTTCCATATAGATAAATGAACATTCAAAAAGGGATAAGAAATTGTTACAAGATTAATTTTGACCCTGACAGTTTCTAACAATGCAGCCACATTTCATTCAGTAAATTACAGCTACCATAGGACTGAGTATCCAACCATTTGAGAATTATCTTTAGAGATAAATAAGGAAGCATACTGGTGGGGCATTACTATGATTCTTACAACCACAACCAAACTGTTTATATTTGATGAATAATGGAAGAAAATTAATCTCCAGTCACAAAGCAGGTATTATTAAAAAAAAAAAAAAAAAAGAAAAAGAAAAAAGCCTAAAATTAGTTTTGTCAGTGCCATGGTTTCTAATGTTTCTAAAATTTCAGATCTGAACTTCCTGTAGCAAAATAGATCACTATTGTTCTACCCATCATTTAAAAGCAGGATGACAGATACCTTGTACATTGATTGCCTTTCCCAATTCACTCATCAGCCTACATGTTGCAACAACATGAGGAAGGATGCGTTGCAGTCAACTTGTGAGCTTCTGATATCACTCTTCTCTTTGTTGGTCTTTGTTAGTTAACTATACTGTAATGAATCTCAGGAGAAAGGGAACAAATGTCAAACATTACTTTTAACCCTGCTGTTTGCAACATGTGTTGCTAAATTAAAAAAGTAAAAAAAAGTCAACTTGCTATGGTATTGTTAGATGGAAGGTTTTGGAAGTCAATCAGCTGAAGCTTATAGTCATTCCAAAATGATAGAACACTGCTATATCATTTATCAGACAATAATGAGCTGTAAACATTTCTAGTTAAGTACTTTTATCAAGTTCACTTATTAATCTGTAAATCAATAGAAAATACACAGTTCAGTGTGTGAAACACTACACCTAAAGCTAAACTGCCAATAAAAGGGAAAATATTGAATAAATTTTGAAGAGCTAGACAACTTCAGGGGACAAGTCCTTATCTGACAGTTGTGACTTATGTCACTTCAACGAAGTGAGGAAATGCTTAATTTGGTTATAGGAGTACAAACCTTCTAACTTAAATTCATATGAGGGAAATACCATTTTAAATGTTTATTTTCTTATTTTTCACGAGGATAGAAAGAGATTTAATCTGCACAGATTTCCTAGAGAAATCCAAAGAGAGGAGCAATTGTAATCTTTCCATCAGAGCAGGTTATCTTCAGTTAATTAAACTTGAAATTCAATATATGCAGAAACACAGTTGGACTAGATAATTGTTCTAGATATCTTCCAACTAGAACTATTCTATTCTAGAAAGAAAAAGTTCCTGAAAAGGCCATGTCAAGAATACATTTACAGTAAGCTAACTGTTTTTAAAAAAGACTTTCAGGCTGATTTTTGTTATAAATAAATTAAAAATTCTTTAATTTCTTCTTGTGTATGAATAACAGCTTGCATTTACATTTTTCCTTATTTGCTATAGAGTTAAGGATAATTTCAACTTGACAATAAAGCATTTCCCATCTCTAGGTATACAAAATCTTCAGAATAAAGAGCTGGGCCTCTTCTGTGAGGAAATGTATCTAAACAGCATAATTACGTGCTCCAAGCTTGAAAGACATTATAAAGGATAATAGAGAGTATTTTGCAGTGGTTGTGGGTAGACAAAGAAGTTCTGCAGCATGCAGCAAGACAAAGAGGAGCACATCTGCATCTGAAAGGTCCTCAGCATATTTGTTATAGGGCTAAGCCTAAATTAAGAAAAAGAAAAATCAAGCTACACACATTGAAAAACCCAACTTGATGTGTATTTTTTCCTTAAACTATAGCTTTCAAATTGGCTTAACGAAGAAGTTTCATCATTCAGTCAGCCATATAATGCACAAGAACTTTGCTACAAGATGAATGTCTATGTTACTAAATTTCCTCCTGTAGGTTGAATAAAGTTTAAATGCCTGCAGGAAATAATTTTTCAACAATTTATGCTTATACATAACCTATGATACTATAAAGTAATGAATACATGAATATCTTGATAGCTAGTGTATTCAATTCACTGTAGTTCCCAAATTCAACTCTCTACGCAACTATTATACAATTCATTATTCAGACATGATGACACTGATCAAAAGAATCCAGAAAGCTTGCTCTGAATTGAGCACTGATTTCATTCAGATACTGTGTCTCACCTCTTCTTTTCTTTTTATGCTGATCATAACAAAGTCCTAACATTATATTTCCGTAGTGTTTATTGCAGCAGATAGTAGGAGAATTTGTATTTTTTTAACTTTACTCAGATGTTTTTAGGAAAGTATTAAATCTCATGAAATTGCTTTTCATCCAAATTTCATTTAGAATTATTTTATTTTATAAATTATTATTGTGTAGAAGTTTCCTTATATAGCAATTAATTTAATCACAGTCTTATTGATTGCATGTTACTTATTTTTTTGCACACGCTTTAGTGCAGATTTCTCACACTTGTTCTATGAACTATTTTATATTATACCCATATTTGCAGAAAAGTGCACATCATGTATAAATCTGAAAGCATTTGTTAAAGTCCCCATGAGTCAGATGCTTCCTCATTACCCAGCTGATATAAAGTGTATTGAGTATTATCAGAAAAATGCGATAAACTTCATTATTTTTTTAATGTAACATTTGATGAATAAGGTCCCCAATATTCACCCTGATCTGATGTGACTTGTTAAAAATCAAGAGTATGAATATTGGATTACAGATTTTCTCGTAACATTGCTGTACTTATGCTTTAGGTTCAAAGTGCAATCTGAAAGTTTCAAAAGGCTAAGGAATGAAGCAGACAAAAGAAAGAAATAAAACACTCATTTGCAAGTTTTTGAGATTGTCCACACTCCAGACAATGTCTAGTCTCCCATCTGTGGTGCCCAGCCATTTCAGTGTATGAACTTGGTATTTGGAAAGTCAACCAACATGATTAAATTTATTCTTATTTCACGCTATTGTTTGTCAACCTTGAATAAGTAAGGAAGTGCAGGCAGTCTCTAACAGAGGACAACTCCCCTGAGGAGCAAATGGTCATGTACTGTATCTTTTAGAAGGATGTAAGATCTGATAGGTCTTTGTCTTCTGTACCAAATTACTCCTCTCTTTCTGTCCCCCATCAGCTGCCCCAAAGAGAATCTCTTTTCCCCCAACAGCTGTATGGGAAAGAGGAGAACATAGCTGGAGTTTCTCCATTAATACAGCTGGTGTAATAATTCTAAGCAGCCTCTCTCCTCCAGATTAGGCAATACCCTCATATGCTTATGACCCAAGACAGTTCTCTGCAGACGTACCTAAGTTATTTCTGGTCCTAGGCAAAATGTTGCCATGGCAGTACTATACTTGGTTTTATGAGCTCAAGTTAATTCAGATATGCTTTTATGGGACTGAATTACATTATATAAACACACCTTTAATTTTAGATCCCAAATCACATCCACATGTTACAGGGCTTATCAGTTTCCTGACAGTTGAATCCTATGCTTCGGAAAGAAGAGTTACGCTGCTTAGAGACCATTGACAAGAACCAGCATCTTAATCAATGAACCACTTTTACTTAGACAATGGGGAAACTCAGGGAAGATTTGTCAGCATTCATGACCTCCTGAGGCCAACTGCCTTATTCAAGGTTTTTGTACAGAGAAAAGCTCCTCAAATGCATCAGCTTTTGTAATATGGTGCATTGTGAATTGGCTTTCTGAACTTCTACCTCCAACTTACCTCCCTTTAAGATTCAGAAAACCAGCAATCCTTTGATCAAACTCACTTAGGCCATGTTGGATTTTTCAGGCCAGATGAGGCAATACTGAAATATCACAAGGAGAAACCTATATTCCGGTACTCTCCATTAAAACATCACCAGGGTTAAAAGAAAAAAAAAAAAGAAAAAAAAAGAACCTTTGAGGTTAGAAATAACCTATCTTCTACCTGCTCTTCATGAATCTCTACTTTCACACTTCACAATTTCAGTAGGAAAGGAAGAAAATATATTCATGAAAAGCACTTTTTTGTCTGATCTGTGTATGGAAGAAAAGTTCTGATACCACTCCATACTGAGGATGGCTTAGAAGTTAACCCTTTAACTTTTAGAAAAAAACTCTGGTATACTTTACCAAGTGAGAAAACAATACTTGAGACATAGCTGAGTCCCAACACTTCACCCTTTTAAGGTCAAAGGAAATAAAATTCATGATAGTGTTTTACATTTTGAATCACATGTAGCCACTAGCTGCTACTCTGTGATGCAGGTGTGATGTGATGTCACAGGACACAGACTTGCTCATTTTTATGGAAGCATAGCATGAATGAGATTTTAGGACTGATGATTTATAGATGTAGGTTGGGGGAAAAAACAAAACAAAACAAAACAAACGAAAACAATAATTTTGAAGCTCAATAAAATTCTGACTGGGACTACTAGACACAGCTGCCCATAGTGTAAAGGTCTCAATGCAGATCTTTATATTAGAAAGTATTTCAGTAGAACACTAGTGAAATTCAGAATGTAGCAACTGAAAGCAACAGTTCAGGCCATAAGTACTACATTATTTTTACATTTCACCACATGAAAATGCTAAATATTGTTAATTAAAAGAGCAGAAAACACACTTATCTATCCATTACTCTTTTCTCGTTTTCTCCCCTTTCAGAACCATATAATTCTCTGCTATCTTCCATTAAAAAAAACAAACAAACAAAAAAAAACCACAAAAAAAACCCCTTGAAAAAATTTCCAGTGCACAATTTGGATTACAAAACTATTAGTATAAATATTTACAATTTATTCTCAAATATAATATTGTTCCTACTTCCGATGTATCTGTTATTACAATAAACTTTTTCTTAGTTTCACAGTAAGGAGCCTCTTTCTTCTAAATGGAAAAGAAAAAAAGGTTGTTAGATCTGTTTTTACATTACCAGTGTTAGTAGAGCACCAATGAATCCTCTTTTTGAAATCTTCAGGTCAATAAATCTTCAAGTTGTTTCTGACTTTGAAACACTTTAACTTCTTTTTATAGTCAACATATCTACCAGACCTGAGGTAAAAATAGAGAGCAGAGGAGGACAGAAACAGATATGATTTCCCAACCCAAGGTTTCCCTGATTCCAGTTCATGTTTATTTAGGAAAAATGAAGGTAGACAGTGCAAGTACTAGGCTGCAGGTGCCCAGGCCCTGGCAGTGGGGGCTGCAGGGCGGCCCCTGTGAGGAGAGGCCGGGGCTGCCCCGTGCCGGACACAGCCGGTTCCAGCCGGCTCCAACCCACCCACCGCAGGGCACGGCTGAGCCCCTCAGCCAGGGTGGGGGTGTCTTGGGGAAAAGGTGTTTAAGAAAGAGTAAAATGCTGCACTGGAGTTCTGAGAGAAAAGTTTAAGAAAATGTGAGAGGAACAGCTCTGCAGACAGCATGGTCAGTGCAGAAGGAGGGGGAGGAGGTGCTCCGGGTGCCAGAGCAGAGGTTCCCCTGCAGCCCCTGGACAAGACCATGGTGAGGCAGGCTGTCCCACTGCAGCCCATGGAGGCTGATGGTGGAGCAGATATCCACCTGCAGCCCACGGAGAACCCCACGCTGGAGCAGGTGATTGTGCCCTGAAGGAACTGGAAGCCCATGAAGAGGAGCCCACGTTGAAGTAGGGGAAATGTGTGAGAGAGAAGGAGCAGCAGAGAGGAGCTGTTCTGGACTGACACCACCCACCCATTCCCCATCCCCCTGCACCACTCAGGGCAGGGGAAGGTATAGGAGTCAGGAATGAAGGAGTGAAGTTGAGACTGGGAAGAAAGGGAGGTGAGGTTTTAGCTTTTGCTTCTCACCTTCCTACTCTATTTTTAGTTGACAACAAATTAAAATAATTTTCCCATAGTCAAGTCCATCTTGCCCGTGGTGGTAATTGGTAAGTGATCTCCCTGTCTTTATCCTGACCCATGAGCTTTTCTGTCTTATTATCTCCTCCTGTCCTGTTGAGGAGGGGGAGTGAGAGAATGGCTGTGTCAGGGTCCGGCAGCCATCCAAGGTCAACTCACCTTGTGAAATGGCTTAGCCAGACAACCAGCATATCTGAGTTTACAAAAATGTTCTAATTTTTATCTCAAAAGTCCTTCCTACATATCTATACAAGTTTCCACTGAAATAACCAACAGCTTTTGGTAAGGCATTTATTTTTCTAGGAAAAAAAAAAAAAGTAATTTCAAAAACTCTGTATTTGTTTCATTTAGATAAAATATATTTGTTTCCAAGATATTATTCTGACCACTAGGTATTCCTGCACAGGGTGTCCTTCTTACTCTCCTCTTTTATTTCACACTGAATGTAAATTTCAGCAAGGACTTCAGCAATGGCTCCTTTCATAATGTGCATGCTGGGAAAAGTTACTGCTTTTCTATTTGTCTCATCTTTTGGAGCAACTCTACCTTGCACTGTATTGTTTTAATTTTAATTGAACCAATGGACAATATCACATGGACTGACTGTAGTTTAGCAAGACTATAGTGCTTTCTAGGGATCTTAAAGATGAGCATTCCACCCACCCTTTGTATGTTATAACCTCAGACAGAGGGAGGACTGAAAGAAATTCCAACTGCAATATCAAGATGGAAATAATGTCTTAGCATGTTTTGGCTGACATGCTGCTTGTCTGAATCAAGCAGTGAGGAGATTTGAATGTGATGCTTTCACATGTGAAGCAAATACTTACAGAACCGTAGTGTTGCTGGACAAAGAGGTGGCTGTGATTGCAGGAACTCCATCTTTGTCCTGAGCTGTATGCATGAAGGCCAAATTTTTGGTGAGTCAGCCTGAAAAGAATTGGAAGAAAACAACAATGTCATAAAACACTGATGGGAAATACAGGCAAAGAATTAACTTGATTTCAGAAGGTAGTTAGCTACCTAAAAATGCAGACAAGCTTCCAGTGTCATTTTCATTATGCCCCTAGCCTTTAATTAGCCTTACTGCTCTTGAAATGAAGGCTAGGTGATCCTGAAAATCCTACCAGGCACTTATCTGCCCATTTAGGCAACCAAGTATCTCATAAGTCTGGGCCAGAAGCTGTAACTGTAAAATCACCATGACCTCAAGTTGCACATCATTACTAAATAGACTTCGCATAGTAGTAAATTAAGTCAGAGTTAGGTGTCTTTAGACTTCTTATCTGTTAATGATAGTGCAGATCACAGAAGCTACAATGTACATGAGCAGGGTACAACACTTCTTAATTAGGCTTCTTGATGATAAATGCAGCCAATAGTGTAGTTATACCAAAATATGGTTCCTTTACAGCAACATCTATGTTCACATCTACAATGGATATTAATCCTTGTCGGAGAACAAAAAGGAGGTAAAAGAAAGTGTTAAAAGATACAAACTGTTCATCCATTAATGCAAAATATTTTTATTTCCTGTTAAAACACATTTTCCAACGTATTGAAATGTGTTCCAATTTTGAATTTAGGAACTTGGTATTGTAATTTTAGCCACTTAATAATTGAGCAGATTATCAGGCTTAGGAAAATGAGAAAAAAAAAGAAAAAAAAAAAGAAAAAAAAAAGAAAAAATGTTTTGAACACAGCTCTATATCTCTTAAAAATACATAATCTATTCAGCTGTTAAGTTTTTGAAAAATCAACTACAGATTTTATCTATTCTTATGAAAGTCGGAAGGGAAAAGGAGAGCAACAGAAAAGCAGAAAGAGAACTACCAAAGATTCTAAATGGTGCTATGAGAATATTTGTGTTAAATATTTGTAAGACCTTCTATGTCTGTTATTTCATGTGCCAAAGGTATTGGAGGTCGGTAATTTATGACCCTGGAAATTTTCTGTAATAAATCAATACTGACTATCAGTGAAGATTTATCCTTTCTGCCAACTGAAAACATCACCTTCAGCAAGAAGACATTACCATTCAATGAAAGATTTTTAACAGATATCTTGTTATTTTATTTAGATAATAAAGAAGCTTCATTAGTATTAAATGCTTTTTGATTGTTTAATAATCTGCAGCGTATGCCAGATTGCTTTTAAAAGAGAAGCTGTCAAAGACATTTAATATCAGATGTGGTTCATGGCTACTAATCACCTGTAACCTTATGCCCTGAAAGTTTAACAGATACTTGCCTCATTTTCTTAGCTTATGGCTTCTTGTAACAGGCACTGCACACAAAAACCCAATGTCTTTAGCAGAAACTGCTTCTCAGCAGAACTGGGAAAAAATAAAACACTCTCACTACAATGCTTGATATTTAGAGATTTAATATTAGCACTGATGAAGTTAGTTCAACATAGTGTTCAGCTTCTGTGGCTCTAGTGGAGAAAAAATTAGCCCAACTTCTGTTGGATATGGCGTTCTGTTCACAGTATACCAGCTTTTCTCTGGAACCTTTTGTCATATTGATTGTGTTTAAAGACTTTGTTGAAATCAGTACATATTCACCATCACAGTACTACTTGGATTTCGAAATCTTATCTAACCAGCTCATGTTGCAAGGGAATGAAAACAGTTCATGTGGTTTCTTTTTTTTTCTTTTTTTCCCAGCAAGAACTGTTAGATTTTCACCTGCATTTTATTTGGTAGCAGATTAAAAAGTTATTAACTGTAGGTTTTCCATGATATTCAGTGTTGTAGCTTGAATGACTTTCTCAGGTTAGCAGCATACATTTGTAGTAATCTTTTTCAAGAGCCATGTTTTGACAGATAATATTCCACAATACAATAAAAAAATTCCAACCACTGTCAAATTCAGATTTACTTGATAAACCCTAAGAACTCATGATTTCTATACGAGTAGACCCCATAGGAATGTCTAGCATTCACTTTTTCTTTTATTTTGGTTTTTTTCATTGTGTTTGACATGATGAGACTGATGTTTGCTGTTGACGGCCAGCCATGTTCTTAGGAGAGTAACATTTCAGTGAAATATAAAATATGCAACAAGCGCATAGAAACTGGAAATGAACTTGACTTATTGGTAGATTATCCCAGAGCTAATTTGTTATCTTCAACCAAGGCCAGAAGATACACAACATATTTGCAGAAAACTTTCAAAGCAATAAAGGTTCTTCTTCACTATCACAGACATAAACTGAAAAAAAAAAAACAAAACCCCTCACATAACTTAAAATATTTGATATGACTTTTTAAAGATAATTTCATGGCTCCAAAAGTGCAGTATAGTTTGAATACAGTTTTGCTTTAGACCCACATCCATATTTCTTTTTTATTTGTGTGTGATGAAATTTAGAATTAGGATTGTAAATGAAGTACAGATTTGTACCCATTATGTGTGTGGCCTTTAATGTAAATATCAATTTTTTATTTCCTGTAAAGGCAGAAAAATACTCTATTTAGTCATAAAAAGCAGTCAGTATCCTGGAGGAAAGATATTCAAAGAGAACTTAACAGACTGGAGAAGTGGGTAGAAAGAAACACCATAAAGTTCAGGAAAAGGAAACAAGAAGTCTTGCACCTGGGATAAATTAAGGCAGCAACAGGAAGGGTTGAGCACTGAACAGAGCAGAATGTAGTTTTGCAGCAAAGATTCCTGGTGGCATTATGTTAAACGTGAGCCAGCAGTGTACCCATGCAGGGATGAAGATAAATCACATATGGGGCTGCATTAATAAAAGCATAGATGGCACATTGAGGGATGGGATTACTCAATTCTATCTAGTGTTTGTGAGACAAAATCTAAAGTTCTGTGTCCAGTTTGGGGCTTTGTAGTACAAGAAATATATTGGAAGACTGGAGAAAGGTCTGAGGCCTGCCAAGATGATCCAGGGGCTGGAGGACCAGAGGAATGAAGCAAGGCTGAGAGAACAGAGTTTGTTCAGCCTGAAGAAGATGCTCGGGAGGGGGAGGAGCAATTTCCATGTTCAATTATCTAATGGCTTGGTATGGAGACCTAGACTTTTCTTAAAGATGAAAAACATGAGGAGGAGAGGCAGTGGAGAGAAATTTCAGTGAGGGAAATTCTAATTCTATTTTAAGAAAAAAAAAAAAAAAGCATTTTCAACAGGGATATGGGCAAGCATGGGAGCAGTTTTCATGGAGAAGCAGTGAATTTTCTGTCTCTAGAGATGTATGAAGCTCAACTGGTCTTAAGCAAAATGGCATAACTTCACATTTGACCTTGCTTTGAACAAGAGATTGCACTAGGTGACTTCCAGAGGCTACTCTAACTTAAATCCTTCTATGACATCTAGCCAGGGCTATCAAGATTTGTTAAGAGAAATGGTCTTTGATGAAACATTTATGCACTAGTATTTGTTATGTGGGCTAAAGTAGCTTCTTTCAAATAGAGCTAGAGATCTTTGAAGAGGTATACACACTTAAGTGATATATATTGACAACATGTGCACTTAAGCAACACGGAGCATGCAACTAAACCTGGGATAAATATTGCAGTGATATGATATAATAAGTTGGAAAATATTTTTGCCTTAGCTTGTGATCTCCACTTAGTATTCTATCAATCCAGACTGTATTCAAGCATCTAACCTCCATGTAGCTTGAGAAACATACACAGAAGAAAGGAAAATATTCAATTTACAGCAGACGTTTCAATAGATTGAACTGCCCTGAAGCTACCGATTCCTGGTAAAGGGCCAGTGGTGATCACAGATTTCTAGAGTTCAGGACACTGTAAGGCATAAGGTAGTGATCACTGTTCATACTAACTAGAAATGCCTGGCTTTTTTTGTTTGTCGCTTACTTATCAACACCATGAAAAACAGCATGTAAAAAATAACACAGCTTCACAGTGATAATACTGGAAGTGGTCCAGAAAAAGATTTTCTGTTTTGAAGTGTTATTCCTGCTTGATTTAATTTAAATATTTATGATCTGGGGAAGATATGTACTAGATGAAATTATTTGAAGGCATGTTGTTACACTCGAAGTCATGTTGTAGGCCATAGTCTCATTAATAATGCAGTTAAAATTGTTGGGCTTTTTTTTAAAGTCTTCCTAGTATCTATGTCTTTCCTCTGATGTTATGATTATCCTTCCAGTCTCCCTTTGGGTCCTAAGGTTGATGCTTCAGCCCTTCTCAAGAAGGATGGGAAACAGGGGGGTCACAGTGACTTGTCAGCATCGGCAGGTCTCTGCTGAAAGAAGTGTGACATTGATGTTTTCTTTCTCCTCAGGCTTGGGCTCTGCTTGGTGCTATATTTATAGGTTTCCCTGTCACATCTCACTTTCTTCTTCTGAGCTGCCAGCTGCAGCCTGGCAATGTCTCCCAACACCCCCAGCCCTACCCATGGTGGGTAACTTATGGTTTGTGAAGCAGTGCCTGAGGGGGATGATGTGTCACCCTCTCACAGAGGAGCCATCCTCAGAGCTGAAGCTGGAGCCGCGGAGACAGCAGTCACTGGTCCTGGTGCAATGGTTGAACCAGCGACACCCAGCTCAGGCTGGGTAATTCACAACTTACATGCCTACTGCAAGCATGTATGAAGTGGATGTGTGTTGGATACTGTAGCAATCATATACTTGGATCTAATACTATACAAAAATATGACCTGAAAGATGAAGTAAAGAATTACTTATATCTGTGATAAATCACTGACCTAGGCACATTAGTAACAAGTCTGGAATACAGGATTGTAAATACGTAATGCTGTTGACAAGTTAGAGAAATGGTCTGAAATAAACTACAAAAGAGGGAAGTACAAAATGTTTCATCTAAGTAGGAATACTCATCTGTGTATATATTCAAAATGGTAAATAGTCTGCTAGATTGAATTTCAATACACAATGTGATTGAAGAGCTGCAGTGGATCACAAAAGAAATGTGTGTTTATCCCAAAGAATAAGGTGGGAATGGCCTCAGGTGACTGTCTATTCTATCCCTGTTTCATTACAGACTGTTCTGTGTCATCCTTGACCAGTGTTTGTCTAGTTTGTTCTCAAAGACCTTGAATAATAAAGATACTCTAGGGTCTCCAGAGAGAGATGCTTTAATGCTTCACAACTCGGTTTATCTAATGTTTGAACATAATTTTTTTTTCTGTAATTTAATTGCATTTTTCCTTTTCCATTATGCCCATGGAGAACATGATTTTTTTTTTTTTTTCTTTTTTTTTCTTTTTTTTTTTTTCTTTTGGCAACCTTTTATAAACATATACACTCTTAGCATGCTTTTCCTCCTATATTTAAAAGTCTTTTTCTTCAAGATAGCAAAACAGTTTTTCTGTTTTTTCTGGGCTACTAAAGCTGTGGCTTTTGTGCTATATGCTGCTGTTTAACAGCTCAAGCTGCCTCAGATAATCATTACCAAAGCAGTGTTGGTCCTGGGATAACTGAGATATTTCTATGAGGAAGCTAGAGGCTAATAAAATTGGCATTAATCAGGTTATGCTAGGAGTATATGACTATTGAAGCATCCCAGGCTGGTTCTGCAATGGACCTCTGTGGAAACTTTGCTAACTCCCATCTGTAAGTACCCACAGGGAGCCCCGTCCTTGGCTTTGCAAGGTAAATGGTACATATCTTGCCACTTTTCACTGCAGAAAGGGATGAGATGTAGCTGACTGAGGACAAACTGGTGTTTTAATAGGTGTTGTATAATACTGGGGCATAGCAAAATAAATAAATAAATTGATCTCTCAACTGAGCAGTTCACAGACCTTATGACTGGAACTCAAGAACCTGCAATGTTAAATTGCTAATGTAGCTTTGTTTGAGCTGGTCCAACTGGTCTTCTCCCAGGAAATGCCGAGGCACAGTTTTTAGAGCTAGTATGGGCTAGGGACTATTCCCAATAGTCGATCTTGATATAGCAACCCTGTTATGAAGCCTTAGGGAATTAAATAGTGTGGATATCTAGACTATTGCTGGTTCACCTTGGGGTCATGGAATAAGCTCTGGTTCTCTTTAGGTGACTAACACAGACATATTTGTAATGCAATTCTTCCTTTTTACTCTGCCTGCATATGGGCACCACGCTTCAAAAAGCATGTTGCATTAGTTAGAGCAGTAAACTGTGTTCTAGAAAATGTGTCTTACACAAAATCTTGAAAGAGCTAGTATTATTTGACAGAAAGCAAAAAAAAAATAAATCAGAAGTACACAATAACAGTATTCATATATGTGAAATATTTTGGCAAAGGAGGAAATAAATAATTACTTTCTACACTATGAACAAGACAAGAAATAAAAAGCCTATTTTACAGCAAGGAAGATTAAACCTGGACATAAAGAAAGGCCTCCTGGTGAGGAGATAGCTAAACACCCAAGCGAGTTACTTAGGCACTCTATGGAAATAGGATAGCTAAAGATTTTTTCGATATAGATTACAAAAAACAGTTTAAGTAGAATTAGAATCATTGAATATCCTGAGTTGGAAGGGACCCGTGAGGATCATCAAGTCCAACTCCTGACTCCATACGGGGCAACCTAAAAGTTAAATCATATATCTGAGAACATTGTCCAAACACTACTTGAACACAGAGAGGCCATGACCACTTCCCTGGGGAACTTGTTACAGTGTTTGACCACCTTTTCAGTAAAGGACTTTTTTTGTAATATCCAATCTGAACTTCCCCTGGGGCAACTTTAGGCCATTTCCTTGTGTCCTATCAGCAGACACCAGAGAGAAGACATCAGCACCTCTCTCTCTGCTCCCCGTCATGAGGAAGTTGCAGACAGAAATGAGGTCACTCCTCAGTCTCCTCTAAACTGAACAAATATCCTCAGCTGCCTCTCATAAGTCATGCTCTCTAGTCCTTTTACCGTCTCTGTTGCCCTCCTTTGGACAGATTCTAATACTTTTATGTCTTTCTTATATTTTGGAGCCAAAAAATGCGCACAGCACTCAAGGTGTGGCTGCACCAATGCTGAACGTAGTGGGACAGTCGCTTCTTTTGACCAGTTATCTAGACTGTGCTTAATGCCCCCTGGGATACCATTGGCTCCTTTAGGTGCCAAGGCACATTGTTGACTCATATTGATCTCAGTTAATCCTGATTTAACATAGGGAATGGAGCAGATCTCCTTTTAAGGTCTCTTCCAGTGCTGTTTTCTCTGTTACTACTACCACAACTGTGAAGGTAGTACTAGGGATGATGCCAACAACCCAGCTGTGCTGATGCATTACATGAGAGATTGCCAGTTGGATGGAACTAAAATAATACTGGAGATCATGCTAACAACTCAGTGCTATGCCATGCCAATACTTCAGCTCATGCTCTCGATCTGATAGTATCCTAGTGCAGATTTAAGCCTATATGGGATGATCAGGTTATATCTGTGCTGGTAAAACAGTATTAGGGTGGAATTCCAAAGGAAAGAACCAAGTGGTTTGTTATATAGTAGCAGGGAAATTATTTAACAAATGTGTAGAAACAAGAGAGGAGTTATGGAGGACTGGACAAGCCTGTAAGTAATCTTGCTGAGGCTGGAACAGAGATGTACATGTTAAGCAAGGTTCAAGTCAGGAGAGAACTTGAAAGCCTAGAACAGAAACTTAAAGTAAATGCAAGTAAAAGATTAATTTGGGGAAAGTTTCAAGGTTTTTTGTAGAGAAAATGATTTCTTAGATTGCTGTGTAGGTGGCAGTGTAGACTAGTGGGTCTTAAAATTGTAAAGAGTAGCTTGGTTTTATGTGTGTCCACATTAAAACTACATTAAAAAAAACTTTAAATCATCCCCCCATCCCTCTTTTTTTCACCATGGAGAACAGCATGTCACTATCTGGCATTAAACTAAAAAAATGGGAAAGTGGATTTTTCTTAGCTTCCTGAAAAACTAAATATACACCCACATTTTAAGGTGATGACTAATCCTGAAAATATTTAAGCCATAGCAAGAGAGGCTGTGTTAACCCATTTAATTTGTTTTGGGTTTTTTTTGTTTTGTTTGTTTGTTTGTTTGTTTTTTCAGAAAGTTTTCATCTGAAAACCAGGGATTTTAATGAAAATTCTCAAGTGAAAAATAAAGGGGAGTTTTTAACATTCAGAACAAATATATACATTGGATTTTGTGTAAAAGGTTTGTACCGACTTTGTGGAGTCACTGAAGCAAGTTATAAATGATGTATGAAATGAAAGCTCACTGCCCAATGCACAGAGAGAATACAGACACTACTTTTCAATCACTGCTGCCATATACTTTATAATTTACTATACTGTTGTTTTTTTAGGTTTTGTTTGTTTTTCTCTATTCTGAAATGGAGCCACAAAGCACCAGTGAGAAGAGTCTGAAAAAAATATACAAGTAAAGTTAATTTTTAAAGGCTCTTTGAATTTGGGTTCTTCCATATTTGTTCCAATATTTTTCGAAGGATCTGAAGACCTAGATCTATTTTAACCTGTTTTTTCTCTTTCTGTTACTAAGAGAAGATACAAGTAATCATACACATATTTCTTCCATATTCATTAAGAATAATGCTTATCAGTTGGCTCTCATAAAAATGTTAGCAAATGGAAGCTCTACAAAGTATCATGAAATAACTTTGTAAATTCATTTTTAATAGCAAAATAAATGATTTTAAATACAAGGAATGTAAAGGAAGTCGTTATCAGAAGTCTTCCCATGGAGATAACAGAAGTGCACCTGTTTTGGTCAAGAATAATCTGAAATTCCCATTTTTAATAACATTAAGAATGTTGGTAAATTAAATGATAAAAAAGCTCATACTGAATAAATCTTTACACATGTTACTGAAATGTAGCCATAATCCACATTCAGAAAACATTATCCGTATCACTGAAATATATATGGCAACATATATGAAGGTGAGAATACTTGATACAATTTTTTAAGATTTCTTGTTAGTGATTGCAATACTACTTCAAGTAGTTGTATGTACTGATGGAAAGCTTATGCACTCAGGTAATGTAAAACTGCGCTATGTCAGAATAGTGACTTTAACATATCCTTTGCAAGACTGAAATGTCTGCACAAAAGCCAGTCAGAGGTAAATTCAAATATCTATTTTCTTTCTCATCCAAAGATTAATTACAGTATATGCATTGATATGAAATACCAAAATAATACATATTTATGAAGTTGACGCCTTACAGATGCATCATTATATGAAAATATTTAAGGTAAAATTTCATAATACTTGTGGCTTTTCTTTTGTATAGAAGACAAATACTGTTATACTGTATTGTTGGATTTTCTCAGTTAAACAAGAGCAAATCCAAAGTAAATCCACTCAAAATGAGAAGTTTATAACAGGATTTGGCCTGTTGTCTGGCATTTGTTGCAGCTGAATCAAGTCCTAGGAAGAGTTAAATTAAATATCTGTCACATATAACTTAAACTCTAATACTGGATTTTTTTAGCATTTTATTCCATTTTATTTAATTTATGCTTACTTCAGAACAAAAGAGTTGAGAACATTCAGCATGCAGATACAAAGTGTTTCCTTCCACCTCTCTTCTGAATGCATTAGTTAACAACTATTTTATGATTGCTTTGTCACTAGAAAGAGATTAATTCTTAGTTATAGTGTAAATTGCTTTCTCATCTCAGGATAATTACTCTAAATAAAAGAATATATAGAATAGTCACATAATCTTTATTTGTTTAGACACCATGTTAAAATGAATTCTGTGATGAAGTTCCTCAATATGATACCAAGTAGGAACTTGAAGAAAAGAAAATATGTCTAAAGCTCTAGAGTTTACATCCTATACTGAAGCACCATAGTCAGTATTTATTTCTTAAATGTAAAGTGTTGTTATGAAACCAGTAAAACAAACAGACACAAGATTTATTTGTAGAAAGCCTTCTAGAAATGTCTATTTCTCTTCACTACACAGGGAAGCTATATGCTAATTTCAGAACCTCAGTAAGGTGTCTAGGTATAGGCAGAATGGTTTCAGATCTTTCCTGAATTTTTGGATAATAAGTGACTTTAAGCAACATTATGTCTTTTACAATATATAAAGTTAGACTCTTTGTGGAAGCAAGGCTTTTTGCAGGTCTCTTAGGGCTTTGCGGAATCTGTATTGTTTTCCTTGCAGCTACTAGATATGGCAGACAGCTCTTTTAGGAAGTAAAAATCTCATTTAGTGTTTGTAATGCATCTAGAATAATGAGGAAACTAATATAAGCAATGATATGTGTGATAAAACCTGAAAAATCAGCTGATCAGATACCCAAGTTGTCCATATTTTTCCCTTCACCATCAAACTCAAAAGGAATGTATCTTAGTGCTGAAACTGGTCAGAAGACAAGATCATAAAACACTTGATGTACATGGTTTAAATATAGAATGAAAAATATGAACTTGGTTAAAAAAATCAATAACTTTTGTCATATCCATGGAATCAGAAATGGTAGGCTCCTTATTAGCAGGAAAAGAGAGAAATTGCAAAAATGAGAGCAAAGACCTAAACAAGAGTAACCTGTTTCACCAATTTGGATAAGATATTTAGACAAGCCATAATATTTGAATAGAAATAAGTAAAGGATAACAAACGGGTATGTGAGGCAGACTAATAAAAGAAACATCTTTTGTTTTCCTCATTTAAGCCTGAGTTTTAACAGACTTTGTGTACATCAGTGAAGCTCATCATGGATGAATGGGGAGAAAAAGAAAAAGACAATGGACTACCAGGGAAGGGAGAGACTTACAAAGGTTTTAAACAAATATTATCAAAGCCAGAAGGCAACAACCAGCCTACACAGCTGCCTACCTGCCAAAAAAGTGCAAATAATTGGGATGCTCCTATCTAAATTGAGTGCCTGGTTCAGTTCTTGAATGTCCCTTTATTAGCTGTTAGGAAATTATATCACTAAACAACCAAAGAATTGCTACACAATAGCTGAACATTTTGTAAAAAGTGCAAATGTAATTGAGCATTTTACATAACAAAAACACTCCTGAAAGGAGATAAAATGTACTCGGTAATTAATTTTTTTTGTTTATGATACTTGTGCCGCATTCCAATGCTTAATTAACAAATGCAAAATAAAACACTTCCAGAACAGCCATTATGGAGCTAACAGAAGATACCAAAAAGAAGAAAAAAATAAACAAGGAGTACAGTGTAATATCAGTCATCCTAGTTTTATTTTGAAATGTGAACCATATAAGAAAGACAGAAAGATTTCATTGTTAAACATCAGGAGGGCAATACAAAGTCAAAATACAGCCAGGTGCTTCAAGGTTCAATGTAAAAGCTATTCATTTATTTCAGGAATTAAATTTGTCAGAGCAATGAATGATGTCCATTGTCTGGTGCATCTCCCTCTTTTATTCCTTCAAACCGTTAAATGAAAATCTGACATGAATCAAATCAAGGATCTTCAACATGGAAAGAATCAAAGCAAGGGATTCATTTGGCTTTCAGGCTGATTAATTTCAGAAGCTCTGTGGATTTGGGTTTGAGGAACTGAGCAATGTACTATTTAATACTGGCAGACAGTGCATTTCTATAAATTCCCAAGACAGACAAACATATCTTTACCAAACTTTGATTATGCTTTAGTTTGGATAGACTGTTTGAATGAACTGCATAATATTATTTATAGAATGTGCAAGGGCACAGGAGGGAAGAACATGTGGTCAGTCATCCTCTGTGTTACTGGATTCATGTGGCTATTAAGCTATTTGAAGACTGTTGCTTTTTGTTAGCTACTCAATCATATCACATTTAACTTTTTGAGAAATAGTATACACTCAGAAATAAACTGTTAACTGAAAAATAGTTATCACCATGTACTACTGTCAAGGTACATATGTAGGTATACATATATTTAATTTATTTACATGTACCTGAATGTATGCATACTCCCCCCCAAAAAAACCCCAACCAACCAAACAAAAAAAACCCCCAATATTTTGTTATCATTTAACTAGCAAATATGATACAGATTTTTGGTCACTTTACACTATGTTAATGATGGGGTAGTTAAAATGGAATGATTAAAATATTTTGTATTAAGCTAATCTGCATTCTAATGATGAGGTACAGCTGAGTACAAAAACATTTATTGTCTTGAATGGACAACTAGTAAGCATAATGTATCCTCTGTTTACAATAATCAATGACATTCCCATTGATCACAATAGATACATAATTTTTCAGATAACTTATCTCCATATATCAGCATTCAGTACTAATAATACATTGAGTAAGTCAGTATCAACTCAGTACAGAAGAGCAGCTGAAATGTAGCTGCTTTAGCATAACTTACAAATGAATAATTCATTCTGCTTATTGCCTCTTTCAGTTTCAGTCACTCCACAATAAATTATCTAGTAACTCTTTTCTATCTCACAAATTTTAATAGCAAAATATAAATGGGCTGAATTTGCAGTGTTTTTTCCTTCAGGTTAATTTCCATAGCTAGCATCAAGACTCAATATTTTATTAGTGACCTCTACGAAACTGGGAGGAACAAATTTGATAAAAAAATCATAAAACCATGTTACTTAGATTAGTTCTTTCTTAAGTATTTCTTTATAAATCAAGTTGAGGATATTGGAACTAAATTGTTTCTAATGAATAAAACTCTATTAACTACACAAGTTTGGGAGAAAATCCATCCAAAAATAAAGATAAGAATTGAAGGCAAAGGAAAAAAAAAATCAAAATAACCCATAATTATTCTGCATCATAAATGTAGGGCTTAATTCTATAATTTTGATGTTAGCAGGCTCTCTGATATTTCTAAGGTCCAAAACCATTTGATGAGTGGTTCAGTGTAGCTTGCCTGAAATCTTCTGACAGACTTTGAGTTTGATGCTGAGTGAAACTTACAGAAGAGTCTCCTTAAAATCATATGGCACCCCTACTCCTAGCTAATTTCATTTAACTATTTTATTTTACTTCTTTCCACCTATATATAGTTAGTAACAATATATTATCTAAAACCTTTCCTGTTAAATTAATACAGAATTTTGACAACTGTGATAGTCCTGCACATTGCTGGCAAAAAAAAAAAAAAAAAAAAAAGTGTCCAGGTTAAATCAGATTTAAACAGTAAAGATTTCTAATTTCTTTGGCTTGGAATGATTATATCCACAGTTTCACCTTGCAAATACTGAGTCAATCCAACTCCTTTTGAAATCAGTGGTTGTCTGTTTACTTAGTTGAAATGGAGTTGGATCAGATCCTGAATCAGTAGCATATTCCCGTGCATAAGATTAACAAAGAACATGCAATAGATTTTTCCTCTATAATCTTTCAGCAGTGAAGGATAATTAAAATAGCAAAATGACAACTGCATTTCACCACACACAATTTTCAAGTATGAACTGTTTTATGCTGATTCTTATTTCAACAGGATCAGTAATGAAGCCTCTTGGAAGAACATTGTCAAGTATAAGAAGATACATAAAGTTTCAGATCAATAGTTGTTCAGCATGCATTGTATGGGAAAGGGGTGACTATACAACAATAATGAAGAAATATATTGCACACAATGAATATCATGTTCTTACTATGGCTTCAATACAAGAAGAGATTAACAAGAGTCTTTAAATCGAGGCAAATTTCTTGACAAGAAGCTATCAGCTAGTGCAGTGTTTTATACATTTGAAGATGGGAAGAAATGCATGAGTGCATTATTCTACTTTTCTTTCCTTAAATGATCTCAAATACAGTTTCATACCCATTATGTAATATTTACACGAGAATATATCACAGTGGTACAACTACAGATAATTTTCTTGAAGTGGTGCACAATCAGTGTAATTCAAGTATGAAGGTATCCGGCCCAATTCTACATTCACTGTACTGTCTTCAAAAGGATTGCAGAAATGCAGGGAAGTGATATGAATTGGACAAATATAAATTCTCTATCATGTTAAAAAGCCTCATAAAAAGTCAATTTGAAATCAAATAAATATATGAGTTCAAATGTATTTTGTAGGCTTTTTATAGTCACTTAGGAAGTTTTTCAAGAAATGAAATAAACAAAACATGTAAAGAACACATCTCTCTTTAATTCTCCTCTGTTTAAAAGCAATCTGTCAGCCACCTAGAAGGCTCATTTTTCACATTTATGTGAGTGATTTTGAATATGCGATACCAGTATTCCTGCCTTCAGTGAGTGACAGTTTGTGACTTTAGAGATATATACTTTTTCTATTAAAAGAGTATATTTGGTTTCCAGAACTAAAAATATTTTCTCTCATAAGCAGTACTTAAGATGATGTGAAAGTGCTCTGCTTTCCTTCCTAAGAGACTAAAAATAATTCTGATCGAAGCTAAATCTTCAAGCTGGAAGAAAATACAGAAAATTAAATGTTCAAGTTTTAATTGCACCTGGTTCGAAGGAAAAATAGTAAGGTCGTAAGCCTTGGAAACTGCTTTTTTCCATGGATCATGAGACGGATATATAAAATGTTATCCAATTTACTCTGTTCTCAAATCCAATGTGGCCTTCTAGAGCTAGTCAATGATTATCAATAAGAATTCTAATCAGTAAAAATTACTGTGTGTAGAGATATATTTGCAAATAAACTGTGCTTTACAATGTGTATCATCATGGTCTCAAGCTCCCACTATGTTAACTACAAGTGTGAACTCCTGTTGCAAGTCTGCAGTCTAAACTTAGTCTGAACCTAAAACTATGTCCTAAAACTGAAAACAGCCCTCAGACTTATATATAACCCACCTGTCTCAGTTGATACTACTTCTAGGAGCTTGGAATCAGATCCTTGCAATCCCCTTTTTTTTTTTTTTTGAGTTGAAGAACCATAAACTATGGATCCGTAGTAACTGGCTTTCTCATTTTAGGTTTCTGAATTTATCTTCCAAAACTCAACCAGACCAAGTTTTGCCTTTCTTTCTACTGCTAAGAGAAAATTTAGTTCTTTATATACTTTTCATATGGATTCTTTTAGAAACAGTGACAATATTATCCATGTCAAGCAACATGCTTCACCACTGTTTTATTATACATTTCTTCAAATACTCCATGTTTACCACAAAGTCAAGTTTCCATACAGTGTTTTTGTTCTGGGTAGCTCAGGCAGTGGGAAGTTATTATACCATGACACTTTGCTCAGTGTGTAATTTAAAAACAAGCTTCCAAACTAACCTGAAAGTAACCATGAATCTTAGCAGTTTTTACAACAGTGGCCTTGCAGCACACTTCTAGTTCACTCTATCCAACTGTCATACACATACAACAGAAACTAAAGCAGTTTAGTAGACAGGATAGTTTATAGTTTCATTGCTATGCACTTGTATTTAAGTTTGCTTATGCACATAGTAAAGTATGTATTAAAAATATTCTTCTGTGAAAGTATTTCTAATAAGAATTAAACCATAACTAGAGTCAGTAGCTCAGCAAGAGTGCATAGTACCTGTGAAGTGGTAAAAAATCTGAGGAAATTTTCCATCCATTTTCTTTTGGATATAACATCATCTGTGAATTTATCTTGTGGTATCTCTTTTTTCATAGCTCTTTGTCACTCAGACTGTATGCTTTCTATCTCCATGAAATCCTATAACAGCACCTGCAAAGTCTTGCTCTCAGAGGAACCGTCTCTGACTGAATACAGATGTTTCAATGAGAAATTTGGGAATGTCATATAGGGATAGTAAGCATCAGTCATTCCCCTTTGAAACAACAAGCATCTGGAGACATTTCTTAGAAAACGAAATTCCTGCTTTGTAGACAAAATATGAAAAAATACTGCAAGTATTGAAAAAGATCAAATATTTCTAATGTCCACATCTACTTTAAAAGTGATAATCAACTAGAAATATCCTTGTGAAATATTTAGGAAAAATGCAGTTTGTGACCTCAGGTTTGTCTTTCTTATACAATTCCATGCATGCAAGATCATTAATGAAGCAACAACAACCTCCAGTGTGAACTTGTTTTTATCAGGCAGACCATCCTAATACAGATTAAAACCATGAAGTTACTAAGGCATTTGTGTACCCCTGAGGCAGAAAAATAAAAAAAATTATGTTGTTAACCATACAAATTTAGGATTTTTTTACACATAGTTTCAGGCTACACTTCTATACTCAGTTACCACCTTTCAGGAAATGATCACTTACAGAAAATAGATTAGGAGAGAGGAGAAAAAAGACAAACAACAAAACCAACAAAACTTAAGTTCTGAAGACTCCCCAGGCTTCCCCACTGTGAAGGCATTTTTCGAGAACATCATCATGGTCCTCTCAGCAATACAAATCAGGGACTATTTCAGTAATTTTACTGCTCCCTTTTAGGAAGGATACCCTGAGTCATTCTTCATAACAACAAAACAAAACAAAACAAGTTATATAATTTTTAGGAAATTAAAATTAAAATTATGGCTTTTGAAAAAAAAACAACAACAAAAACAGAACAAAACAAAACAAAACAACCTCATGAAGAAGGGCTGTGAAGGAATCACAGTTATATGACATACGGAACATTTATCCTAACTTCCTCACCAGGTTCCAGGCTCAGTATGCACGAGTTGGTTAATTAGCGATTACTACTGGTGCTTTTTCTAATAAATTATAAAAGGATCCATTGATCCTGCATGGTAAACATATTTCATGTGCTGAGATGCTTTTAATTTTTTTTTATATATATATTTTTTAGTGATACTAGTAAAACAGATTTTCAAGAAAGACAAAAGATGAGAAATACTGTATTACTTGCTGAAATAAATAAGCATTGCTATCTATAAGTTGTATTAAACAATAGCTGCACCATTGAAAGTCAATATAAAGTTCAGGCTGATAGCCTCTAGCTTGCAGTAATGCAACACTGGACCTTGAAATATCATATGAATCTTGTTTTCTACAGCCTTCTTTTGCTCCTCCATCTTTGTTGTGGCATTTTACCTGTAAATTTACAAGGAAATTGCAAATATAAATTAAGGTAGCCTTTATTTACACTAAAAGCTAACTGACCCAGCTGACCAATAACAGAGGCAGCACAGGGCTAAGTAGAAATGAGAAGATAGCCATATTGATAGTCATATACTTCATCTACATATTTTAATTCCCCAAACATGTACATGCACATAATTCCCATTCACATATTTTTGTAGTCAATCATATTGCTGGACAGTGTTAATATTGATCAATAGCTCAACATATTGGAGTGATACTAACTATAAGTCAGCTTCTCACAAAAATTTAGATTTATAAGCTAACTACAGATAACAGTGTCCAAAATATTCTGCCAAGGTGAAAGCATGCTACCTTTAACAATAATCTCCAACGTGTACTGCTGAAAGGGATAATCTAGTGGTAAGATCCCTTCTTTTCAAATTAATTTGAAAAATGAATTCTTACTTTCAAACGTGTGTTGGAGAAAATAATCGTGTTATTAGGATCCACAGATTACAGAATCACAGAATGGCAGTATGGTAGTGTTTGGAAGGGGTGTCTGGAGATCATCTAGTTCAACCCCCTTGCTAAATCGGGGGGGGTTGAACTTCATGTCGTTTTTGGCTCAGAAATGACTTACAGGAGGGTTTTTTTTTAATTATTCATCCCAGAGGCTGAGGTTACTCCTATAATTTGCCTAATTATTCTTATTGCCCTTCTTGAAGGCTGGGGTGATCTTTTTCGAGTCTTGAAGAACCTCCCCAGTTACTATAACCCTTCAGAAAGGATAGACAGGGGCCTTGCATTGACAATGGCCAGCTCACTCAGCACCCTCAAATATACCCATTTGGTCTCAAATCCAGTTGAATTCTACTTCTAAATCGGTCTTCCTCTGCCCTGAGGTAACACTTCCTTCCCACATACTCTGACAACAGCTCAGGGACCTGAAAGGTTTGACGGTGCACTCATAGGCCTTACCAAGTCCTAACTATGAGAAAATATCTTGCCGTAAATCAAAAGCCAAGTAATAATATTATCTGAAACCTTGCTGAAATCAGCAAGGAGTTTCATTTATGTTTTCCTCTTCCTTAGGTGTCTCACAGGAGATGTACTGACACAAAACATTCTTCACCTCTGTTCTTTTTCAAGTGATTGCATTAGCAGTGTTGCAGATAGCCCATGCCTGTTATTGTGCTTTATAGAATAATATCACTAGTTTGTAAGCAAAACATTAGAATTATATTCAAGTTGACTGAAATATGGGGATAAAAGAGGTAAAACACATTTTATTTGTGATTGTATCCTTTGGGATCACTGTGAGAAAATTAAATACACATAATTATGCATAGAAATACATATATAAGTTATATGTAGAAATATGTATATAATGGTGGTGGGTTTTTACAAAATCATTTTTCATGCTACTTCTGGTATACAGATAAAAATTCTCTTTAGACTATGAAAGCTTTTCTGGCTCAGCCTGTGTATCTTAAGGTAGAAGTGATTAGTCTATGGAAGAAGGTATTTCACATAATGTAGAAAATTATTCAATAACTATCAATTACTTAAAGTTGAGACATCTATGCCATCGAGCTTTTACTTTGAAATCTTTCTTATTTTATAATTCAAATACACAGATAGCATAGTCTCAAAGCCATTGCACTCGTTCACTGAAGTTGAGTGAGCAGCAGCCAGCTGGGACAGGGATGACAGATGAGATAAACATCTCTGAAACACTGAATACCTACATTATTGGGATCCAGGAGATCTTGCCTCACACACACACAAAATACTTATGTATCATAAAATCAGGAGTATTTATGACACTTAGGTATCATAAAATCAGGAATATTTGCAAGCTCTTGTTGACTTGTTACTGGTATGTTTAAATTCTAATTGAGGAAAGAAAAAATACAGGTTGGTGTACTATTTGGGAAAGATAGGTGACCCCTACTCTGAGGGTTGGAGACATAAAAAGAAGGAAGGCTGCAGCATAATACGGTCACATTTTATACCTGTCTCAGAGAGCTATAACCTATCTGCAGCAAACATTCATTTTGATACATTTTGTATGTCTTCTTCAGGTAGGAAAGTCAGTTTGTCAAATGACAGCCACTTTCCCTGCTGACATAGTTGTATTCACCCTCCTTAAATGCTCAGTAAGGAGTTGGAGGTTTGTCAGTTAAATATATCACATTGTTATGACTCTTGATGACATGTGCAATGACACGACTTACCTAGGGTGTTAAAAGTCATCTCTCTGCCAAGGATGTGAAGTGACACAGTGCTCGTTCCACTGCTGGTCTTGACTCTCCTGTAATTGATATTTTTGCACCAGTCATACCAGTGAGAACCTTTTGCACCTTTTATACAGCACTCATCCAGGTCATGTGATAGCTTTGTGAGGCAACACCATGAGTATTTATCCTACAGGGGAAAAAAAATGAGGAATTACTCTGCTAAATATCCACCTTAAAAATGCCAATCTTATCTGGCTTGTACTTCATTAAACAGAATTCTCAGAGACGGCAAGGACAGACTTTTACCTTCAATGTCAATGTTTTAACACTTAAAACCAGCTGAGATTTGAAAGTATCTGTAAACACTGAGCTTATTGTGGGAACAACTCTGAAAACTCTGGGTAGTACCTTCAGCTGCAAGTTGAGTGTGGCTTTTCCTGTCTGAATTTTTTTTGCTTTTTGGGTTGAACACCTTGTAGGTATAACAAGAAACCCTTAAGAAATCCTTAAGCTTCTTACAGATGTTTTGAACTTACACTGGGTGTTATATATTATTAAATGTAGTTGTTTATTTTTTTTACCTATAATGTATTCATTTTAAAAAACACCTTTAAAAGTACTATTCTAATTTTGTTAGACATTGATTATTGTTTGCTCCCCGCCCCAGCTCTTTCAAAACTGGTAGAATTAGCCAAATTGCTAAAAGAAGAGTAAAAAAATATTCTGTCTTCAATGTAATATTAAATTTGTTCTACAGTTTGGAAAGAAAAGTACATATTATAAATGTGTCAAAGGAGAAAGTATGGAAATTACAGATGAAATATTGTGATGAAAACCACCAGAGTTATAAAACAAGGAGAATTAAGAAGTTCTACTTGAAATTGGTGCTTTCTGCTTATTCTGATTAGCCTTCATTTGCTCAGTAATGTTTTGCAGAAGATGAAGATTGTTGAAGACAACAGCAACCCTATTTCATAAACTGACATTGACTCATGTTTTGCTACTGTATTTTAATTTCAATTTTCTTTAAAATAAAAAGAAGTGTTAGAGAGAAGTTTAGTAAGTACATTGAAGGAAGTATTTGCATTTTGATATCAGAAATGTTTTGAAACATTTACAGATATTGTAATTATTTTCTGACACAAACTTTTGTCAAAATGTAAAAGACCACAGTATGCCACACAGTCAATGCACGTTTACATTTTTTTAAACAAAACTGTATAATAGATATACAACATGATTTCTAGTGAAATTTCATTTGAATGGTGCCCTTTAGCAATACTTGGTGGCAACTACATAAAAGACAGCAAAAAATATGGGAATTTCATTCAGAGCAATTAAACATCTATCTTTCCATTAAGAAAATACAACAGGGTATTCTGAGTATGGACCAATCTGCTCAGAGGTAAAGTGTTTTCTTGAAATATATATATATATAGGAAATAAAAGCCTATTCTACTATTGCACTGTTTCTATTTATGCAAGGCAAAGTAAATGCCAAAGACAATATGAGGCGGAGTCCTTCTGACAGTTAAATAATCTCTCATAATAATAAGAAGAATCAAGAATGCTTTGAAATTATTATTGAGATACAAGTACTGTTGGTTTATAGAAAAGATACATCCCAGAGATACTCACAAGAGGTACATAATGTACTAGAGCACAGGGAACTTGTGTAATTTGAGGAATAGAATCAATTGTGTACAAGGTCAAGAGTGAAAGCAATTTGTTCAGAATTTTTTTCTGGTACTTACATTTCCTCCCCAAGACCTAGTAAACTGGCAGTTTAGTAAATTCTACTGAAAATTTTGGAATATGGTAAGTAGAACCAGGTGGCAAACATCATATAACAAATGATTGCTCTTGATTATACTCTGGTTTTTGTTTTGTTTTATTTTGGTTTTTTTTCCCAAATTAGACAAATAAGACCATGTGTTTTCACCTATTGTTTGTGTTGTTTATCACATGGACAAGTATTCCATGATATTTTGCAGGGTTTTTCTGTGTATGCTGAGTCCCTGAATTTGCAAATTAATCCATGCAAGTAGATCCTAAGCTTATTTACTTTTACAGTCACAAGGTAATTCAACCATATATAGTATTTAATGTTACTCTTTTTTTACTGTCCTCCAAATATACTTTCTGGATAGATGGGTATAACTTTATTTACAGGCACATGAAAACAACATCAAAAATATTATTAAATTGTGAAAGTGGTTTTAACTCTCAAGCTCAATGATACATGTTAAAAACTACAGTAAAAGACCATTGTAGTTGCAAAGAAAAACATTAAAAAGTTAGAAGACTGGAATGTAAGTAATCTATGGAATTGTAATTTGTGCTCTTGTGCATACGCAGTATGATATAGTTTTTAATTAGATCCTCATGTACTGTTTTGTTCATGAGACCCTTGCATCATTCAGCACACATGAATAACAGTATTCAGTAAATAAGGAGCTATCCAATATTTTGTTTTCTTGTCATTATTCACTGTGTAGCCTTAGGCCACTATTCAAATGTTGCTAGGGAGATAGAATTATTAATTTTCTCATGGTTTTTTGATGGCAGTGATCATTATAACATCTAATGTTTCACAAATAGTAATTAATTTACTTTCATGGAATTCCTATGAGGTGAGAGGGTATTATTCCTGTTTAATAGGTGGGGAGCTGAGGCACAGAAATATCAAAGACTAAAGCTTATGAAAATTTTGAGATTTCTAAGACCTGTTTTCTTAAAAGGATGTCAAGTTTTGTAGAAAGTCATTTACTCAAAACATAAATCTCATTAACTTCAGATGCAGTGAGAGCTGCAAATTGCTGCAAAACCAGGTTCTAGGGCTAGGGATCAACTGGTGAAATACAGGTGTCTATATTGCAGTGACAATAGTTGAATTAGTTACCTTTGGCTCCTTTTATAGTGAAGAGACTTTTAAGGTTTAGCTCATCGCGTCTTAGATTAGGTGAGATAAGTCAAATGCTACAAGTGCCTATTTTTGTCTATCAAAGACAGAGTTCCTTTGTAGATCAACTCAGATGAAGATGTGTAAATGTAAGATGAACACAATTAAGTGAAATGAAACCCACTATAATGCTTCTGTCTGTGGTGAGATGGTGAGAAATATGCACTAAAAAAGCTGATCTCAGTGACTTGCCAAGCTCTGCTTGTGATGGCTATAGCAAAGATGTTAAAGCTACTATAGTTTCCCAGAAAGGGCATGAAAAAAGCAGATTCAAGTGATTTAGACATGATATCATGTTTTCCTCTTTAAACTTCAGGGTTTTTTCAGTATTCATATTCCAACCTCTTAAAAAAGAGAAAAAGAAATAGACAGGATTTGCACAGGCAACAGTTTCTACTTAAACACACTATTTTGTAACAGGTACTCCATGTGAGCATAAAAAATTCATTATGTATGTAGCATCTCCTAGTTCAAGGGCCTCAACTCATCATCATAGCCTAGTTCCTTATCTTAATGCTCACTCTTATTACCTCTTTTATTGTAATACCTTGTATTATGGTTTTGTATTATTACCCTGTACAAACTTTTGTCTAATGAACAGGGAGAAAGAACATTGACAGATGACATACCTTCCATACTCTCAGATTCTGCACCTTATACAATAGTTATCAGTAATCAATAGGTAGGAAAATAATTCACAATGCTAAATTGGAACAAAACTTCTATGGATGGAATGAAGTATTTCCCTAAAAGTATTTAGTGAATTTTGCTGCTAAGCTTGAAAAATTAAGATTGTGACTGTGCTAACAGATGCTTTCTCATAGTTTAAACAAATGAGGTAGCTTTTCATGGTGAGAAATACCTCCTTGATTGCACGATTCCTCGTGTATTAGTGCTACATAAAAGCTGAAAAAAAAAATTAAAAATACTCTACAAACAACTATTTAAATTCAACATAAATTTTAATTCAACAAAATGTACAATTCCATAGGATCACAGATTTTTAGTTTGCCTATTTCTAGGAATTTCTAATTTTGTGGTTTATATTTGACTAAGCAGGTTACAATGTTTAGTTCTATAAGCCTCTTGTTATATCTGTCTAAATGTTACAGAACCTAGTTACAAAATCTAATCATTGTTTGAAATTCACTGTTACATTAACCACATGGTTTGTTTTTTGCCTGTCTACCATGACTTGCCAATTGATGTAGTTAATGGAACAATCAAGAATTACCTTTCTTATATTGAACAGCAGTTTTTAGGGTGGCCATGAATGATGGATGTGATTTATTCCAGGCCAATGCATCCCATTCTTTCTTTTGTACTTTACAGAAAAACGGTAGTGAACATGAGGACAGTGGAAATTCTAAAGAATCATTTGAAGTGCTTTCACATGAATATGATGTGTTACATGACAAAGTCTTACAAATCTACTCCAAAGCATTGAGAAACACAAAAGAAATACGAATTCAGCTGTATCTGTAATAGAAAATCAAAATTCCAACAGCAGTTGACCATATATAATTTATCTATTCATGGTGCCTCAACAAACATTTGGACCATACAGTTTTCAGAAAACTGTGTAGAAAGTTCAGGCCTCATCCAAAGATAATTTATAGTACATACGGTAGCATCTGTTGATCACCAGAGGTGATATTTAACAACAGCAACAAGAAGAGATTCTCAATGCAGTAAGGATATTTACACATTTGGTAACTATTTAGAGTAGAGCTGTTTGGATAAAACCCTTAAATAGGTTTAAGCAGATTAATCGTACTAATTCAGACTATATACTCTGAATGTTTAATAATAATTTGAGTATGTCCAAGAGTGGATGGTTTATACACTAGGTGGCTGACATAGGAACTAATAACAGGAACCAGGAATGAAAGATAAGATAGGCATCATCTCACTAATACTCCCATTTTAAAGACAGGAAGGTAAAATGAACTGACAGAAACCATGGTAATGCCTTTAATCCCAATGATTTCCTTTGAACCATTCAGAAGTTTAAAGCAGTAATTTAATAACTTCTCTTTTGTAAGCATGAAAACAGTCTTTATGAACATTAATGACAGTCACTTCTGAGTACAGCATAGATATTGGTGTTACAATTTTGGTGTTATATGTATTCTGAATCTGAACTGAACTGCCCCTTGACCTGTCCATGACTTAGCAGTTTGGAATCTTAACTGAGAATTGGATTTAGTTTGCGTAGGGTTTCTAACTTAGATTTTGCAATACTACCTAGAGGCTCTGATGAAACAAAAAAATATTACCCTTTATTTTGTCATATTATAGTTGAACAACATAACCTTCTCATTGTGGTAATAATTATATAGCTCATTCTCATGTGGGAAGATAATATATATTCAGTTATTAAGTATTTTTACCTTTGTATTATGACATTCACACCAGATTTTCAATTGATTGTGGCTAATTGGATTTAATAAAATTGTTTTTCTATGCATAAATCTCTGCTATTGTAATAAAAAACAAACAAACAAACAAACAAAAAAAACAAAACAAAACACATTTGGGCAGACAAGAAATCCTTGTATTTGGCTACTCTAAGTATTATGAAGACTATGGATCCAGGACTTCTGTAGGAAACAAGAGGCTTCTTTTAAACTATTAGGCAGGGTTAGGCACAACAGGTGCATTTCTTCAGGGTGTTCATGAATTCCTAATACAAAGAAGAACTGAATTCAAATAAACAATGAAGTTCATCAGTAGAATAAACTATAAATATTTGTCTTCCGAAAGAAGATTCAGACTAGTATTTAAACATGTTAATTACCTTCAGTTAATTTGCAATCCAAAACTGAACTTTAATGACACAGTGCTGACTTACTCCCGTTGAGCATCTGGTTTATCACACAACAGTTTACACAACACTGCATATATGAAGAGTCTGTGTCCTGAAGATCTTACTCTGAAAAGATACAACAAAGTAATGAGTATCACAGGAAAAACAAAAACAAATACAAAACCAAAATCAACCAAACCAAACAAAACAAAACAAAAAGTGTTTTTTCTTCAGAAGTCTGTTCCTGGATGAGGTGAAAATCAATAATTTAGCATCATTCTCAATTAAAATACTGGTTTTAGGCAATTCTTGTCTTTTAGAGAGTTACCAGATCTCTTACCATCAATATGATATTCATACGGCACTTACAGATGTGACATGCACTAAATTTTTGCAATATCCTTGATATATTTGAAGCATCTCTGTTTTTCACTTACATAAAATTCTTTGTAGAGATTACTAAATTTTATTATGGTTTTTCCTCACTGAAGATGGGTACTTTGACCAAAGAACTGTTGGTCAAAGCTGCAGATAATGTAGTAAATTAGACATTTACAATAAAGCTTCCCACCAGGAAGGTACAGACATATTGGTCCTTACCCTCTTTAAATTCTTTTACTCCACATGGAGCATTCAAATGGATCATTCAATGGCTTCTCTTTCTATGTTTCCAGCCCAATTGGGTTGAAAACATTATGAAACACTAACAAAGTTATGATTCTCTGCATGAAGAAATGATTCTTCATCTTTGTTCAGAATTTGTTTTTTATTTCTTATCAATTTGTCATTATCTTGTCATCTGTAACTAATTGTGTATTGTAACTCAAGCACACATCATGTTTTCCATAAAAAGGCCTTTGCTGTGCAGTTCAATATTCTTCTAATTGTCTTATTATAAAGCATTTTCAGGTGTTCAGAAAGGTTGACTACACAAAGAAAAGGAAAATTCAACACCTTTTCCAACATTTTGCATAAAATCTTCTTCAAAAAGCTGATAAAACAGTGAGACATATAGCATATAAAAATGAAAATTTGGGAAATATCAGTCTCTGTAATTTTTGTTTCTCTAATATGTCAGTATTAATTACAAAACTCTGCCTTACAGTCTTTCTACCCTACACTTTTTTTTCTTATTCTCTGTGTAGACAGTGAAAAGAAGTTTCAAGAATGGTTTTAAAGGAAAAAAAAAATCCACAATGTTTTACTTCCAAGTCAGGATCATATCGTGTCAATCCTGCCAGTTACCTTCTAGCATATTTATTCAGGGTAGCGGGGAGATTCTGATGCCCTAAATGGTACTTTATTTTGTGTTATTTTTCATCCCTTTGGCTCCTTTTAAAAATAAGCTGCCGATATACCAATATCAATATAATATACTTACTAATGCCTTGATCCCAATAATTACATATTTACATATTTAGCTATACTAGTTTGCTCAGAACAGCCCTATTTATTCCAATCCTACAATGGGAATTAAGCTACAGGGAATGTAGGCAGTGTCCCTGTGCAAAGATGGTCTACAAATAATCAATGAAATTGAAAAGTAACAAATGACAGTATCTCAAAGGAATAATTTTCATAGAGTCCACAGTAAATTTCTTCAAAAGTTTTCTACAGGTTACTGTGAAAAAAATACTCTGTAAGTATCAAAAAATGGTATATATTTATACAAGTAATAAGAATACCCAGTCGTTACTGATACATATTTAAAAAAAACCAAACAAACAAACAAAAAAAAACAAACCAACAAATAATAATAAAAAAACCCAAAAAAACCCCAAAAAACCCAAAACCAACAAATTCAGCTACAGATTTGAAAGGAATGTAAAGTTTCTACAGAACTACCAACCAATCAGCAGATATCTGATGTCATAAGGAACTTCAGTGAGCTCATACAAATGCCATAAGTATTTCAGAGTTTCTTTCTTCTTAGTTCTAAGTATCTTGTGACCATTGTGAGAGAAGAGTTACTAATAAATTTTACTTATTAGTAATTCCAATTATCTAGTAACAGAAGCTCCCAGGACAAAGTTAAGTTCCAGAAAAATTATGAAGAATTTTGGGGGGTTTTTGTTGTTGTTGGTTTTTTTTTTTTTTTTTATATTTGTTTTAGTAGTGAAGAAAAAAGATCTAATTTCTAAATGTGGAAGGTTGAGCTTGGCTAGATGCAAGGTACCCACCAAGTTGCTGTATCACTCCTCCTCCTCAACAGGACAGAGGGTGAAAATACAACAAAAAAATTATGGATCAAGATAAGGACAGGGAGATCACTTACCAGTTACTATTATGGGCTAAACAGACTTGACTTGGGGAAATTTAATTTACTGCCAATTCAAGTAGGATAATGAGAAACATGAACAAGTCTAAAAATATCTTCCCTCCATCCCTCGCTTCTTCCAAGGCTCAACTTCACTCATGACTTCTCTACCTTGTCCCCCAAGTGGCTCAGGAGGACAGAGGATAGGGGTTGTGGTCAGTCCACAACACATTGTCTCTGCCACTCCTTCCTCCTCACACTCTTCCTCTACTCCTGCATGGGATCCCACCCATGAGAGACAGTCTTTCATGAACTTCTCCAATGCGGGTACCTCCTATGGGCAGCAGTTCTTCAAGAACTGTTCTAGCATGGGTCCTTCATGTAGGACACAGGAGCAGAGTGCTCCAGCATGAGTAACCCGTGGGGTCACAAGTCCTGCCAGAAAACCTGCTCCAGCGGGGGCTCCTCTCCACAGGGCCATGACTCCTGCCAGGAGCCACCTCCAGTATGTGCTGTCTATGGGCTGCAGCTTCTTTCAGGACACATCCACATGCTCTGGTGTGGGGTTGTCCATGGGCTGCAGGTGGATATCTGGTCCACCATTAACCTCCATGGGCTGCAGTAGGACAGCCTGCCTCACCATGGTCTTCTCCACAGGCTTCAGGGGAATCTCTGCTTTAGCGCCTGGAGCACCTCCTCCTCCTTCTTCACTGACCTTGGTGTCTACATGGCTGTTTCTCTCACATGTTCTCACTCCTCTCTCCCAGCTGCTGTTACACAGCATTTTTTACCCTTTCTTAAATATGTTATCACTGAAGTGCCACTAGTGTCACTGATGGTCTCAGCTTTGGTCAGCGACAGGTCCTTGGAGCTGGCTGGAACTATGTCAAACATTGGAGCAGCTCCTGGTGTCTTGTGCAGAAGCCACCCCTGAAGCCCCCCCCTCTGCTACTAAAACCTTATCATGTAAATCAAATGCACTAAAATAATAATAAAAAAACCATCAAACTGAAAAAAAATGAAAGGAAATTTTGAATCAGATTTATAAGCAGCAATTACTTGGTTCCCTTCTTGCTGAAAAGGACACTGAGCTGATTTAATGTGAGCCAGTCTTGCTTCCTGACTCACAATTTTCTGAGTCATTATCAAAGGTTCAGAATCATCAATCAAAAAAAAGTCTGATCTTTTGAGATGTTTTGTTGTTCTCAGTAAGTTTGCTTACTGATTCTAACTCTTTGCCAAATGGTATCAAATTAGCTGCTGCTGGCTTGCAACAGATGAGGATATGAAAGATAAATTCTGAAGAACTATGTAAAGGCAGGTGTTTCACCAGTTCTACAAACAAAACAAAACAAAACAAAACAAAACAAAACAAAACAAAACAGTCCTGTTTTTTTTGGCTGGGATACAGTTAATTTTCACAAGAAGCTGGGAGGGGACACAACCAGGACAGCTGACCCAAACTAGCCAAAGGAGTATTTGATATGATATGACATCATGCTCCGAATATAAAGGTGGCTGGCCAGGGAGGAAGAGTCACTGTTCAGGGACAGGTCGGACATTGGGCTCTGGCAAGTGAGCAAACTGTATGGTGTATCACTTGCTTTGTATATTCTGTTATAAGTAGTGTTGTTGTTATTTTCCTCTTCCTTTGCTATCCCAGTAAATTGTCCTTATCCCAGCCCACAAGTTTTACCTTTGTCTTCTGATTCACTTCTCTATTCCACTGGGGTGGGAGGAGGGTGAGTGAGCAGCTGTGTGGTGCTCAAATGCTGGCTGGGACTAAACAATGACAAAACCAAAACAACCTTAAAGTTAAATCTGTGGTAAAGCATGCAATTCCAATATATTTCTTTTGTATATCTTCACCTACGTGAGATTCATAACCATCGGCCCCTTTCTAAATGTAACTCCTAACGTTCATCAGAACTGAGTCAATTCATGTCTTGTATTAAAAGATTGCTTATGTTCCTCTCTTCATATCATAGTAACAATGAAAGTTGGCTTTACACTAAAAAATTTCTCCTTGTACCTGATAGATATTGAGCTACCACTTCTTACAAAGATTCCCTAACTATGAAGCTATAGGCTGGTGTGAAATATTGTTCCCTATGAAGGAAGAAAAGAATACAGCTAGTGGTCAGGACTTTCAGATGACAGAGTGCTCTGGACTCCAGTCACTTCTTGGGACTAAGTCATCCTTCTTCTAAAGCATGCTTTGCTATATATTCCTTGAAAAAGTCATCTTTAGGAATTAGAAGTCTAGACAAAGACACCACTGAACTCAGATTTCCTAATTCCTAAACAAGTACATTAATTCTTTTACAATACAAATTCTTTACAACATTCTGATTACATCCTTCAACATAAAAATAAAATATAATAATTTTTGTCCTCAGAGGGCTCATCCTGGTCTGTATGTACTAGGATTGTGCTAAGACCAGCTGCCAAGCTGAGCCTTTCAGAGGAGTTATGTTCCCCTGCTAAATGTCTAACTCACTTCAGTTCTAGCCAAAGTCTAACGAGAATACACACAAATCATTCAGACCAAAAGTTGTGGATCCTGTTCTGGATACCTATTTCAGAAGAGGGGCTGCAGACAACGTCTCTCAAAGAGGTAGATACCTCTTTAGGGTGGCCAAGCAGCTGCTGAAGAAGGAGTTCTGTCATTGTAGTTTCTGATTTGTGCTGTTTTCTTCTGCCCACATCCAATTTAGGCAATTACTTTTCAAACAGTGTCTTTCCCTTGGTTTCCAGGATCATGTAAAGTGCATGGAATTACATTGCCTACATATGCAGCACATTAATAATAGTGGAACCATGATCAACAAGCAGCACGTATTGCTGAAGCTCATTCTGTTCTAGAATAAGCCACATTAATTTTTACAGCACTGTAGAAAGAGGTAGAGAGAGCAGACTAGACATATGGGATTTGGTGTGGGAGGAATTTTTTTTTTTAGTAAAATATTTGATGTAGTATCTTAAGAAATCTTAAGCATTTAGTTCATATCAAAATAGACATAAAGACTTATGGATAAAAATTGACTGAGGCAATGCAAAAAATAATCATGAACAACTTTTCAAGATGAAATGAAGTGTCATATACTGCCACAGGGGTGAGAATCAGCTCTTGTCCTATTAAGCATCTTAATTAACAATCTGAAAGTGAGAGTAAACAGCATATTAATTAAACTTAGAATTGAAATTGTAGTGAGCATCCAGGAGAAAGAATACAAATGTAACTAGAAAGTGCAGAAGCTTTTGAAGAAAAACTTGAAAAACACAATGTTGAATTGGAAAAAAATCTAAAATAGATATTCTGTAGGAAGATGACACATGGATGATAATAATAATGTTAAAACAAAGAGCAATACTTAAAAATGAATTGTCAGTATGATTAAAGACCATCAGAAAATTTCCACTGAATTGATTTTTTTTTTCTTTAGATATGCCAAATTGTTGATTCTATAAGTGACCTGGGAAGAACTGATTTTCAACATCTTATTGCTTCCTAAATCTTTCAGAATTCTTAAAATAGCCTGTTTTGACCTTATACACACACACACAAAGAAAGATTAGCTTTCTGTGTAAAAATGTTAGTTAATTATAGCTGACATAATTTAGAAAGCTAAAATTGCAACATTTGGAAAATGTCAAAATGAAATATTTCAGCTGACAAATTAATGTAGGAGGGGATTATTGGTTCATAATCTTATTTTATTTTTTAACTCTTCGCCTCGATTCTTAAAAAAAGAAAACATTTAACTTTTGAAAATCTTCTGGGAGTATTGACATTTCTCCTCCAGCTCTAAATGTGATATTTTTGGGGGGGGGATAATTCAAGGTCAATGCAGGTTTTTGGCATCATATGCCAAAATATCAAGTAATCAATCATGAAAGTATTAGTCACCATCTATCAGGTCTGTTAAGACTGCGTCTAGAATATTTCTCAGCATCTTGGTACCTGACTGGAAAGGGAAGTAAGGGAAAAGGAACAAATTGAATGGAGATCAGAGAAGAGCAAGTAACATGATTAGATTGCTTGAGAAATTCATTTAAGAAGAAAGGTCACAAACACCAAAATATTCACAGCTTAACTAACAATATGCATAGCTTGGCAGCAAATTGAAAAATTATAAATAGAAACACTAATTTATACAATGCCTAATTAACCTATGGGACACATTGCAACAAGATATAATTGATGCTAGATGCCTAAAAAAAAAAAAAAAAGCCCAATATTTCTCAAATAATATTTACAACACCAACCACAGAAAGCATATGAAAAGCAAAAGATGCAAAGGCTGTACAACTTCTTTATTCGAGATGTAAATCAACCTTTGAAAAACATTTTCTCTAAGGAAAAAAAATCCCTTTGGGGAAGTTTATCTTATAAAACCTCACTCCAAAGCCAGGAACTCCTCTAAGTATCTGATCCTAGCTAATGGCAGGAAAAGTGTGTTGGACTAGATGAGTCCTTAGTAGGAAATGTCTCTGTTTCTGCATCAGCAAAGAAGAGAGACATGGCAATAGAGTACGAATAGACTCTGTAATGAATACAGTCATTGAGGAAGCTGTTTTCTGTAAACCTGTAAAGGAAAAATACAGGCTTAATGTCAATCAACAGGAGTTCCTTAGGCTCAGGGGTACCTTAGACTCAGTCTTACAAGGTCTGTGAGCTACACAGTGTTACAGTGTGGAGGTTGGCAAAAGTGTCTAAACTTGCCCCTGTTTACTTTATCACTTACTTCTAGATATACAGAGCCATGTTATTCCTTGTGGCACAACCATGAACCTTCTTTTGGTGGTAAGTTCAAAATCCTGATCAGTCCTTTCCTCAAAAGATGGCTACCTTTCAATGGTGAAAGCTTATTTACCACTTCCTTGTGGCTACACTGAGCTAGAAAGTAACTAATGTAATGTAGAATGTGAATTGGGAAACTTCCCATTTCTTCTTCACCTTCTAGTTAAATAGGTTTGTTTCTTTCTTTCTTTCTTTCTTTTATTTTTTCTTTTTTCCCCCAAATCACCATCTTGAATTTGGAAAAGTTAAGTTCCACCCAAGGCTAGTCCATTATTTCAGTTCATTTTAAGATTTAGCTCCTTGTTCCCAGAGAATGAGACAATTGTCTGTGATGTCGTTGTGCTGATTCATAAACATTCAAAAAGACAGTCCAAAAGAAAGAAATGATAGGCATAAAATGCTAGAAGGAAGTTTAGATTTACATCTGATTCCCCCACCTTCACCCCTGAAAATTTGTTCTTTTCTTTAACTTCCTACTTCTCATACTTCTATCTGGTATTTTCTAAACAAAAATACTTCCACAGATATTTCCATAGTATACATGCAGTGTGAAATGAATGCAAGTCTGAGACATGCACCCTGCACAGATGCTCTTCATTTGCAAAATTAATTGGCCGCATTTGAAACATGCTGGATTCATGCTGAGAAGCATTGGTGGAATTTTGGCCTGAAGGAACTGGAAAATATCAGACCTACTGTATTGATGCTTGAATGTTAACATGTACACGCACAAGGAGTCTGTTTAGGATTGTTGATTCATAAATGTTAAGCAGTTGTTTGTATTTTCCTGCTACTATTCACTGAGTATACATAACACCTATGGAGAAAAGGACCCAGTAAAATAAATAGTTCCAGTGAAAAGGGAGTGAAGGGGAAATTTATTTAGTAGTTGAGGGGTTTCTCAAAAGATAAGTTAGTGTATATTCCTTCTTGAAAATAATAAGAAAGGAATATTTATTGTCTATATAGTTATTATTAGCCTAGCTATTTGGTGCTGTAATGAGTACTTAACCTACTTAACTACCTGACTGGTAGTATTCATCTTATTGCACCATAATGTTTTCATACGTTTCTTTCCTCCTACAGATTATTGTACTCACAATTTCAAACTCCTTTTTAACTGTCCAAGATTTCTATTTTAGCTCTGTCAAATTAATTTCTATTGCTTCCTTGACCTTGCTTTTGTGTACTTTTTCAACTAGATTTTGATTTTATGAATGAGGCTCAAATGGGGCTTTTTGGTCTCGTGGAGGGTGCCCCAGCCCATGGAGGGGGCTTGGAACTAGATGATCTTTAAGGTTGCTTCCAACCCAAACCATTCTATGATTCTGTGATTCTATGAAATCTCATAATGCCTTCACTGAAGTTGAGAATTCTGGCCTTTACACTGTACATTAATTTTGCATTGACTGATCTTGAGACTGCAAGAAACCAGTGATTGCCCATACTATGATGGGAGTACGCAGAAAAAAATTCTGGATTGAGGCCTAAAATTTTGCTATAAGTCTCTCTTCATCTCTTGTAAATACCATTTTAATTAATTCCTTCAGGTTTCTTTTTTTCTCAGACTTTATTTATTATGTCATTATGCTCGCAGACTGATGTATAACATTATGTAATACAAAATAAGTGTAATTGAGTTACCTTAGGGATAGTAGCAGTAATGCTATAGTTGAAGTTGAATTGACTGTTATACTATAAATATTTGAAGTGTGATTAATATCTTGGCCATTTCTAATCTCATTTGTAAGAAACTTGTAATGGAAGCTGAAAATACAGCTGTAAATCTACATAAAGGGAAAATACTCTGAGTTTATCACCTTTTCTAAGACCTGTCTAGGGAAAAATTTTCCCCTCCATGCAGACAGAAAAACTCTCAGCCAAGTTCTTGTTCAGCTTTTTTTATTTCTTGAATTCTTTGGAGCTATGGAATGCTCACACTACCTTTTTTTCTTAGGTCATGTCTTAGGACAAATAAAACCTCACAATCATGACCTTCCATAAAATTAGAGGGAGCTCTTTAAATGAAGATATGGGACTTCAACAGTTTCCCTCTATGAAATAAAAATCAGATAAGAATTGCTACATTGTAGATAAGGGTATAGTGAGGCGAAGTCTATGTAGAATACCTTAAAAACTATGTACAACATTGACAAACTCCCCTCTAAGCTGTTAAAAAAAAAATCTGAATTCTCACAAATAACCTCTCTTCATTGTCTTTAAAAGGAGCTTAAAACAACTAAGTTCCATATATATATATTATATATATATATAAAAATATAACAAAGAAGGTTGATAAGTCAAGACCACAATGTCACTTTGCTATCAGAGAGATTAAATGGCTCAGGTTGAATACCTGCCAAAGAAAACTTGAATGAGACCAACAGTTGATGTAACTTCAGCCAGAAAAGACCTTGAATCAGCATGATGAAGTTTTCTCCTGTTTCCTTGTCCCTCCTTGTCCCTCCTATTAAATAATATGTGGATCAATTTAGAGAAGCGAACAGTATAACTATAGTTTCAAAAAAAAATGCATAGTATTTTCTCAGTATTAACAGGGATATTAACATTGACCTCTGTCTTATCTTGGCATGAAGGAGGCTGCATTCACTGGTGTAATAAAAGGTTTTAGGGGCTAAATGTCTCACATAAATTTTGGCAAGGACATGTCTTTTGGACAATATATTAAAATGATTAGCTCTTTTTTTTTTTTTCCTTCTATAGTGAAAATTAGTCATTATTATTTTGTTTATAAATTTTAAAAATTCTTTAGGTATTAGCACGTAAACATTTCTATAGTGTGTGACAAATATATATATGTACAAGCATAACAATATATATCATAATGAAAGGGGCTAGTACTGGATGGTGTATGAAAGGTTTTCAAAATAGAACACTTGTTTTTATTAGAACATAATACAGAAACCTGAACAAGGTAAATCTCAGACTTTCTGGACAAAAGGGATTAAATACAAGGTTTAAAAAAATACAGATTTCCATCCTTCAATGTCTCCTTCCATTTTGCTGTCAGATTTGGCAACTTTCAGGACTTCAGATGTTCTTACTGTGAGCGTAACTCCTAGTCTGTAAGAACAGTCTGACTCTTCTTAAGCTTAGATTTGGCTCTGCTTTTGGCATCAGCCTCTGCTTTCCACACCACACTCAGCTGTTGTCATTATTTATTCTCAGCTTTTGTATACTTGCCTAACCTACATTCCTGGAGCTTCCCTCTACTGCACATGCATCCACTAATTCAAGGAAGTAGAATTTTTCCCTCTTGCCTGCTGGTCCCACCTGCCAGAACATGCAGCAGCCATGACAAGGAAATCACTTTTCCTCTCTGCTTCCCATCCACTCCTATACAATATGTGGCACATACAATATAAGCTATGGATCTATAGTCTCAACAAGTAGGTTATTTGTGACAAACTTGTGAACTTGTCTCGAATCCTACACATTACATAGGTGCTCACTCTGCTCACAGAAATAAAGAAAGGGCTTAGTATATACACCTTTTTTTTAAAAGCATGTAAAGCATAAGTAACCTAATAAGACAACCTGACAGAAAAATAAGTTAATTTATATTTCTATGTTTTTCTTGAATATCTTATGAGACTTTTTGTTTGGTTTTTTGTTTTAATTTGAACTAAGATCTCAAAAACATACACCTCCTTCAGTTCCATTAGCAGTGGATCCACTCATCACAAGGTGCTAGTCCATAACCCAGAAGAAATTAACTTCATGCAAAAAGTCAACACAAATTCCAGCTATCAATTAAACACTATCTTGAGGGCTTATGGAAGATTCAAGTAATATATAGGCTTTCTGTTTGAAGGGGATAATTTAATTGCACATGAGAAAATGAAACATGTTCATTTAGCAAGTATTTCTCAATGGCTATGAGTTTTAAGATGTGTAAATCAAAGAATGGCATTTACTCAGTAGTAGCTCTAAAATTCAGAAGAAAAATATGGTAGCTTCTGAAGGGCTCAAAAGAAGCAGTTTATCAATGCATTGGAAGTTTTCATAGAATCAGAATCATGTAGGCTGGAAAAGGCCCTTCAGATCAGCAAGTCCAACATTAACCTAGCACTGCCAAGTCCACCACTGAACCATGTCCCTAAATGCCACATCTACATATCTTTTAAATGCCTTCAGGGACAGTGACTCAACTACTTCCCTGGGCAGCCTGTTCCAGTGCTTGATAATCCCTTCAGTGAAGTAATTTTTCCTAATATCGGGTCTAAACCTCCCCTGATGCAACTTGAGGCCATTTCCTCTTGTCCTATCACTTGTTACTTGGGAGAAGAGACCAACACCCACCTGGCTACAACCTCCTTTCAGGTAGTTGTGAGACCAAGAATGTCTCCCCTCAGCCTATTCTTCTCCAGGCTAAATGACCCCAGTTCCCTCAGCTGCTCCTCATAAGACTTGTGCTCCAGTCCCTTTACCAGCTTTGTAGCCCTTCTCTGGACACACTCCAGCACCTCAATGTCCTTCTTGTACTGAGAGGCCCAAAACTGAACACAGTACTCGAGGTGCAGCCTCACCAGAGCTGAGTACAGGGGGACAATCACTTCCCTAGTCCTGCTGGCCACACTATTCCTAATGCAAACCAGGATGCTGTTGGCCTTCTTGGCCACCTGGGCACACTGCTGGCTCATATTCAGGTCCTCTCTCCCAGGTCCTTTTCTTCTGGGCAGCTTTCCAGCCACTCTTCCCCAAGCTTGTAGCATTGCATGGGGTTGTGACCCATCTGCAGGACTCAGCACTGAGTCATGTTGAATCTCATACCGTTGGCCTTCGCCCATTGATCCAGCCTGTTCAGATCCCTCTGTAGACCCTTCCTGCCCTCAAGTAGATCAACACTCCCGCACAATTTGGTGTCATCTGTGAACTTCCTGAGGGTGCACTCAATCCCCTTGCCCAGATCATTGATAAAGATATTAAACAGAACCGGCCACCAACTGAATTTAACTCAATTCATAGCTCTTTGGTCTCAGACATCCAGGCAGTTTTCAACTCAGTTTTTACTGAGGAATAACAAAATTCTTGCCCATTACTATATTTCATGCCTGACCAATCTGATAGCCTTCTATGATGGCGTGACTGGCTGGGTAGATGAAGGGAGAGCAGTGGATGTTGTCTACCTTGACTTCAGCAAGGCTTTTGACACTGTGTCCCGTAACATCCTCATAAGCAAGTTTTGGAAGTTTGGGTTAGAGGACAGTGAGGTGGGTTGAGAACTGGCTTGAATGGCAGAGCTCAGAGGGTTGTGATAAGTGGCGCACAGTCTAGTTGGACGCCTGTAGCTAGCAGTGTGCCCGAAGGGTCAGTACTGGGTCTGGTCTTATTCCACATATTCATCAATGACCTGGATGAGGGGACAGAGTGTACCCTCAGCATGTTTGCTGACGATACTGAGCTAGGAGGAGCGGCTGACACACCAGAAGTCTGTGCTGCCATTCAGTGAGGTCTGGAGAAACCTGAGAATTGGGTGGAGAGCAACCAAATGAAATTCGACAAGGACAAGTGTGGGGTCCTGCATGTAGGGCGGAATAACCCCAAGCACCAGTACAGGTTAGGGGTTGGTTGACCTGCTGGGAAGCAGCACTGCAGAGAAGGACCTTGGAGTCCTGGTAGAAAACAAAATCCCCATGAGACAGCAATGTGCCCTTGTGGCCAAGAAGGCCAATGGTATCCTGGGGTACATTAAGAAGAGCATGGCCAGCAGGTCAAAGGAGGTTATCCTTCCCCTCTACTCTGCCCTGGGGAGGCCACATCTGGAGTTCTGTGTCCAGTCCTGGGCTCCCCAGTTCAAGAAAAACAGGCAACTACTGGAGAGAGTCCAGCAAAGGGCTACGAGGATGATTAGGAGACTGGAGCATCTCTCGTATGAGGAAAGGCTGAGAGAGCTGGGTCTGTTTAACCTGGAGAAGAGAAGACTGAGAGGGGATCTCATCAACGCTTATAAATATCTAAAGGGTGTATGTCAAGAGGTTGAGACCAGACTTTTTTCAGTGTTGCCCAGTGACAGAACAAGGGGCCATGGGCACAAACTGGAAGACAGGAGGTTGCATCTAAATAAGAGAGAAAACTTCTTCACTTTGAGGATGACAGAGGACTGGATCAGGCTGCCCAGAGAGGTTGTGGAGTCTCCTTCTCTGGAGATATTCAAAAGTCGCCTGGACACAATCCTGTGCAACCCGCTCTAGGTGATCCTGCTTTAGCAGGGTAGTTGGACTAGATGATCTACAGAGGTCCATTCTAACCGATATCATTCTGTGATTGTGTGATTCTGTGATTCATTGTCTCTGAAGAGGTTTTGTTTTACCTCGGAAAAACAAAAAACCTTACCTTGTTTGGTTAGAAGAGAAGTGAATGAGAAATATAATTTCCTACTTGAATTGGAAAAGTGGGTCTTCAACTTACTTGTATGAAATTATTTGATAATTAATTTATTCAATAGATATGACATGGAAATATACCCAAAAACCCCACCAAAATTGGAAGTGGGTTAAAATTGTTAAAAGCAAAACCAAGATAAAATATTTTTTGTCAACTAAAGATTCTGAAGTACTTGAATTGTTTTATCCTTTTAAAAATTCATCAAGGAAATAATAAAAGTTAAAAAGTTTTAAGTGTATAAAAACTGCTTTTTTAAAAAAACCCTGAAATGTCAACTTTCACAAATATAATTTAAATCACAACTAATTTGTATTTATACACAAATTCTTGCTAATAATTTTCATGTTATTGATTTTTTCCCTTTCATGGAGTTAAAGTTTTGCCAATATATTTCAGTATCATCCTCACTAAAATGGAGAAATGGAGTTTCTATGTGAAAGCTATAATTTTTAATGTGCTTTAAAATATAGAATTTCAAATAAATCTTTCTAGAATCTACTTAAAGATCCCTGTCTTTGCTAATTATTCAAAAAATCATTTAGCATTAAAAAAAAAAATCTGTGGATCTTTCTTTTTCTTTGTGCTGTTTATAAGCATTGGATAATTTCCTTGTGTTCATTAATAATAAATATTATTTTGAGAGAAGAAAACTGAGATGAAATGGGATGTTCAAGAATTTGACTATTTTGTATGTAAGACTTGTTTAGGGTAGCTGTACAGAACAAAAGTATTAAACAAAACATACCTGTGCAAAACATATTGAAATATATGCTACCAGATAAAGACATGTAGGTCATCAGGAACAGATGATCTAGTGACAAAGAAATTCAGACTGTTAATAAAGTTTAGCAAAAGATGGACTTAAACTTATCAGCTGGTACTAAAAGACAACACTAAAGATTTTTTTTAAAAAATATCCTCCAAAAATTTCCTGAGGGAAAAAAAAATCAAATTTTCTTAAACACTAATACAACATCTTTGCCAATAAAGTTTATTCATACTAGAAGAAGAGTGAAATAAGCATTCATAAAGCACTATAAATTCCAATACTTTAATATTTTTTAAAATAAAAGTTGGAAGAACTTTGAGGTCATAAACACTTGAGATTTTAGGAGTAATCTTCTAGAAATTATATATAGACTAAGAAACAGATGTAAAGCTGGGCTCTATAAGGTCTTTTTTGGAGGAAAAAGCTAATATTTCTAAACTCACAGTAGCAAGAGAAAAGAATGAAATAATTCTTTTGCAGTGACAAGTAAATGATTTATAGGGAAATTGACTGAAAGTTCTCTATTTTTTTTTTTCTTCTACAAGCACCAAATCAGGAATACAGCCAAGAACATCCATATTTCTTTTCTTCTGTGTTTTTCCCTGCATAAGAAGGAAAGGTTGCAGTTAAATGCACTACTACTAGTATTTCAAAATCAGACCCACTCAACTGTAAATTTTTCTATCCTTAAAAATTCTACAATTTTAAATAAGCTTTAAAAAAGGGAAATAGTTTTCTCTTCTTAATTGCTTAAGTGTTCAGAAAGTAACCAAATGATATTATTTGTCTAAAATGTTTACCTCTAAATAGAAATGTTTTATATCTTTGCTATGTAGCAATTAAGAGTGTATTTACAAATATAACAAGATCATTTGCTGTTACTACTGCATTTGATTTATCCCAGTATAGAATATTTAATCTTATAAGAGAATTAATTATGTACCTGGAAATCATAAAGTATTTTTTATAAAAGAAAAAAGAAAATGAAATTTTTAAGAAGATAAACCTTGACAAAAAATTGAGTAGCATCTCTGAGACTCATGTGAAAGACAGTTTTTAGGTTGAAAAGCTTTTATATAAAAATACAGTGTTTGGAATACTTTTAAACAGAATTTTATATCTTATCAATAAATGCAATGAATTGAAATAATATCTTAAAAAAAAAAGAGAATTAAACACTAAATTGTAAAGATGTTGCTAGACTTGCTTTCTACAAGGACAAAGTCAGTTATCATTCTCTTGCATACCTATTAAGAAATTACATATTTATGATTTGAAAATACAACCAAAACTATCAAATTCATGTTCAACCAATAAAAGTGACAGCAATAAAAAATTCAGTTCAGCCCAAGTTTCAGAGAGGTATGTCTTCCTTTTCCAGTAAAAATATGAATGGAAAGCAAATAAATCTCTGCCAGTAGTGTGTTCCTGTCTCTCAAGCAAAATCTCAAGTCCCCTCTCAGCCTTTTCATCTCCTTTCTTTCAGAGAAGAAAGCAGCTGAAATAGGCAAGAGTCAAAGAAGCCGTCAATAAACCTTAAGAAATAAATATGGCCACAGCTCTTTTGCAATGTCAGGATATCACCGAGACTTCAACATGTGTTGATGAGATGTTTGTGAAAGAACTTCTGAAAACACTTGATGTTGTTTCTTGTAATGTCTGCTATAGAAAATTGATTAAAATAAAATTTAGTTTAATAAGAGAAGAACAAATACTGTCATTTCTTCTTATTTGTGAGAGACTTGCCTTATGAAAGATTTTGTTAGGAATAACACGTTAAATAATATATTTTTCTCACAAAACCCACCTTTTTTTTACCATTTATCTGTATTAGAATAAATAAAATTAAATTGTCTAAAAATTAAGTTCCATAGTCATCTGCATCTTGTTTTAATTGTTTAAGATATATATAAGCATATCTGACTTCTAAGGCTAAGGTACGATGCTCCAGTATGAAAAATTCAGATCCAAATAAAAGAAAAATATTAATAAACTGGAATGAGTTCAGCCACCTGAGGTGGTCAGGGAGTACTTCAGGAGGACCTGAAGGAGCAGCCTTCCAATACCTATAAGGAGATCATCAGGAAGACAGCCCTAGGCCATTTACACACATACGTGGTATGACAGTGACAAGAACTATAAATTGTAATGGGATAAATTCAGACTGAATAGAGGGGCAAAAAATCACTGTGAAAATAACTAAGCATTGGAACAAGTTATCAGAGGAGTTGTGTAATCTCTGTCATTAAAGGCTTCTGAGACCTAGGTGGACAAACCTTGAGTAACCTGGTCTAAAGTCAGTCTTGACACCAGCTGAGAAGGAGGTTCGACTAGATGACCTCTTTAGGTCACATCCTACCGAAAATATTGTATGTTTCTATGATTCTGTGAGTTAAGTAATCCTCATCAGATTCACAGTTTAAATTAACTTGGAAACATTCTCCTGAATGTTTGTGTGAAGAAGTTAACTTTTCTGGGAGATAGTCACTTGTTAGATTATACTGTGATATGGAGATGTTAATAATCACAAAAGGTGAGATTTATCCTATTATTAGGTTGTACTTGAGACCTGCCTTGGTATGGGTACTACACCCTGTCAGTAGCTGATTTGTAACTACACTCTAATCTTATAAACAATTCTGATGTCAAATATGACCATGATTACTGTCCTTTTGCAGCAATCACATCACCAAATTCTCCGTCATGCACAATTCTGTGAACCATTACAAAGCCTTTTGCCATCAGCAACAGATGAATGCAGGAACGGCCTTACAGGATCAGACCACAGTTCCATCTAATTCAGTAGCCTGTTTATATCAGTCATTGAAAGGTAAAGCTGAGGAAATCAGGCAAGAAAAGGGCAAGTATGTACAAACATTCTCCCACTTTCCTTTTGAGATTCTAACACTTTCTGGCTCAAGGACTTCCCAAGTTAGACAACTTTTTGTGTATTCTTTAGCTCTCAATTGATTTAACACCAGTGAACTTGCAGAGTTCCCCCCATGGACTTGTAAATTGTTAATATTCACCCTGATTGTGGTACAGCAATATAATGTGATACTTAAGAAATTCAGGAAGGCTGTAAGACGGAATGGTTGCTGGCAAAGGGCTGGGCACAATAAAACAAAGCATTATTTTGCAGTATCAGGAATATGGCTAATGTCAGGCAAACAGTCATGGGCACAGTATTCTCCAATACCATGTGAACAAAAGAGAGTTATCGATCTCATGAGCATAGCCAGTAGTTTGAAGGAAGTGATTAACATCATGACTCAACATTGTCTAAAATCATTATACTCATAACTTAACATTGTCTATAATACCGTATCCAGTTTCAGGCCCCTTTAAGGTCCCTTCAAAAATCATTCTGTGATTCTATGATTGCAGTTGTCTGTTTTTCCTCACATGAGCATCTCATTGTACGTGATCTGCTCAAACTGCCATAAAAATTTTGTTCACTAATGAGAGGCCTTGTGACCCATTACAGTTGTACTGCTGTGCATTTTAACTTTCCTCACAAAATGACTGATGTACATTACTAAAGCTTTTAGACAGTTATATACATCTAGGCTAGGCTATTTCAACACAGTTTAACTGGAACTAATCCCGAAGGTCATTCAGTAATTCTAGCAACCGAGAAATGAAGCTGTCCACTTTCTGAGCAACACAAATCACACATGCATTTGGCATTGCATGTTGAATGCAGTTGTAGTTCAGGTAAAAGTTATATCATTGTCTTATATATTAATTGATAAACAATGCTGAATATATATTTTTTTTAAAATAGGACACTAGTTATGAGTCTAATTATACCTCTAGAAGAACAATGTTGTAAGCAGTATTTTATTGTCTAAACATACCTTCAAATATTTATGTCAAGCAATTAAAGGTAGTGTATTCTTTGAGTGCTCACCTGTACTTAACTTTGGTAAACCAATAAACATAAAAAATAAAATTAGAAGATTCATTAATAAAACTATTTAAAAAGTGTTGGGTTTGCATGGCAAGGTTTTGGTAGCGGGGGGCTACAGGGGTGGCTTCAGTGAGAAGCTGCTAGAAGCTTCCCCTGTGTCTGATAGAGCCAATGCCAGCCGGCTCCAGAATGGACCTGCTGCTGGCCAAGGCCAAGCCAATCAGCGCCTCTGGGATAACACATTTAAGAAGGGAGAAAAAACAGCTAGAGAGAGCTTTTGCAGCCAGAGAGAGGAGTGAGAAGATGTAACAAACTCCACAGACACCAAGGTCAGTGCAGAAGGAGGGGGAGGAGGTGCTCCAGGTGCCGGAGCAGAGATCCCCCTGCAGCCCGTGGTGAAGACCATGGTGAAGCAGGCTGTCCCCCTGCAGCCCATGGAGGAAGGATGAGGGGGTGTAGAGATTCCACCTGCAGCCCATGGAGGACCCCATGC
>VXBL01008396.1:263839-277193 GCA_013400195.1 Aramus guarauna | reverse complement strand
AGAGCGGCTCTGGTGGGCACCTGGCCCCCAGCCAGGGTCAACCCACGACAGATAATAAACTTAGAACATTCATTTATTTATCAAGTCTTTCCTCATGCTTGGAAAGAAAGGGCAAATAAAAGAATTTTTTGGAGACAGAAGAAAAAGACTATTTGCTCTGCAGGGGCCTTATCTGAACACAGTAAGAGCCTAAATTTTACAATGTAAAGTTACATACTGGAGATGTATCATCACAGGTATAGGCATAGGTATAGGCAGAAAGTAGTTGTAGTATTCACAGCAAGGTTTGAAGGCTTCAGAGTTATATATGTGTGTATATATATTGTTTTATAACAAGGATTTTTTTTTCATTGTTACCATGGCCATTTCCTAAACAGTAAATACTTAACCCTGTACATACACCTATAAGACTTCAGAGGGCTGCCTGGAAAAATGTGGCTGAACCAAACTCTTCCAATTGCAAGTACTGTTTTCAAGATGTTATCAATGATAAATACAACCTTGAATATGTACTAAAGCTAAACAATAAAGAGCAAACAAATCATGATACTTGTAGCCATATAGTCAGTAGCTCGTGGCCATTTTCTCATCTTTCTTTAACTTTTCCTTCATCCTTGCAATATAACAAATGATAGCAGTAGATGCAGTCTCTCTTGATAATGTTACTTTGCTCTTTGCTGTTAACAAGAGTTCCTAAATACAATCTGAATGCTCTGTCATTTCTAAGTGCAGGAATACCACTGACATCAGTGGTTCCATTCTACCCATTGAATCACTGTCTAGCTCCCCATGGAGCCTTGTACTTACTGTACTTTCTAGCTTTGGGGGGAATGATTATTTTGTGAAATAAAAGCCAATAATTAAAAAAAACAAACCAAACAAACAAACAAACAAAAAACAAACAAAAAAACACCAACCAACCAAACAAACAAACAAAAAAACAGAACCAAAAAAAACCCCCAAAACTTAGCAGAAGGTCTACCAAAATCTAGTAAAGTAGAAAGCCTAACAAAGCCTTTAGAAATTATATTTCTACTTCATATTCTCCTTACCATTTGTGCTTCAGCTATGAAAGGCTTTTTTACAGAACAAAACAGATACAGAAGAAAATAATTCAGAAAGAAGGGACGTTAGTCAGCCTATTCTAGAGTAAGTTTTGATGAGGTCAGTTCAGAAAGATTAAAAAATGGAGACTAGCTGAGAACAAAAAAATAAACAACAGTGCAAAAGATGGCAGTGTTTAGATTTCTTGTGTATTAAATTATAATTGCATGTTCTTCTTTGCTTTTGAATTATTCCATCAAATGGATTAAAAGAATGGAGTTCAGAAAAAGTGCAGGTTCATAGGAAGGACACTGAGGATCCCCTTCACTCTTCTTACTGTTCAGATGGATTTAAAGTGGATACAAAGAGGTCACAGGACAAGTGATGACGTTTGGATGCTTCTCAGTGAGGAGATGCAATCTTAGTGGTGCCATAGTGGAAACTCCTACAGACATGAGATAGTGAGTGTGAAGAGCACTTAGTTATTTCTCTCCCATTATTGTTATTGATTCAGGTTCACACCAAAAGGAGCTTTGGAAACCTTCAGTTGAAAAATTCCACTCTGTGTAAGAATTAGTAGATGTACTTGACATTTCAAAATCAGAAACAACTGAGACATTGGGATCTGAATTGAGGACTAATCCAAAAATGTTATCTGATGAACAACCAAATTTAAAGCAAAAGGAGACACTCAAACATTGATAAATTCAAGTGAAACACCAAAAATCTTCGAACTTCAAAGTAATACTGAAAAATCCTGAAACAAAAAAAAGGCTTAAAAAATTCTCTCTTATGACTCCATTGATAGTCATTAAACTGTTTTCTTGGATATCATTTAAACTAGTTAAAATATTAATTGTTTTTTTAAAAAATATATTCTCAAATTTACCTGGATCCAAACATTATATTGTGTTATACTTTTCTTGAAGAAAACTCACAATATTTAAATTGATTTCTACACTTATAATCTTAGTCAATTCCACCCAGAAGTCAGCTTGATTTTTACTGACAAAGGTAAAAATTGTTGAAATATTTGACAGCATAGAAGTAGTTCAGAGTTCTGTTTAAAAAAAAAAAAAAATAAAAAATCTTATGTTTGTTTTGAATCTCCAGAAACATGAAAGTTTGAAGAAGGAAGTGTAAAGCTATGGTAGAGACAAAATCAGCCTCACTGCAGTGTGATAAGAAGTACATATGGAAAATTTGGACTAATCAGCATCAATGTATGCAGAACAGAGAAAAATTTGGCTTATAGACTGTTATGAAAAAATACTTTGGAAGTTAAGACAGAATTCCAGTTCCTGACCTCCAGAACAAACTATTAATTTACAGATCCACCTGGCACCAAATGGGACTGTGTCCACTGTAGAATCAATTGTGGATCATTGTTTAAGCAATATGAGTTAAATCTAGACCTTCAGAATAGTTTAACCATCTTTTAAATGCCTTTTAAAGTCTTTTAACATCTTTTCTATTTTTCCCATACTTACAGCCCTAAGAACTACCTAGTGCTCTGGTAACAGCATTACAGGATCTTTAAAAAAAATTATAAATTTCTGTATGCTATAATCAGAGCCTTAAATATCTATGAATAATACCATGGGCAAGTAGATGCATAAGCTATGCTAATTAATCTGTAAATGCTTCTTCCTCATACTGAGTTGCATATAACTGTAAAGTTGTGATTTTTTAAAATGTTATAGCCAAAATTCCATTTCATATGAAACTCTTCTGAAAAATCTTGATTTTCATAAAACAAGTATGTTTCCACAGCGATGCAAAATTTCATAAGGATCTTAAACAGTGGGGTTACATGTGCCAGAGCACACGAGTCCAATGGCTCCCTGGCAGCCAGGGCCCATCCCACCACCCCAGGCAGGAGCAGGGCAGCCAGGGCAGTCCCATCTTTGGGCATCGGGCAGCTACCTGGGGATGGGGATGGGCTGAGATCTGACTAGGATGTAGGCCCATCGGTGGGGTCAGGATCAGGCCCTGTGAGGGTACCTGGGGTCTGAGTCTGTATCAGAGGGGGCCATGGCCAGGTGCACGCTTGGCTGCAATGCACCAGGAGCTGAATAGCAGAGGCTCAGCCTCAATCAACTCCCAAAGGAAGGGAGTTGGCCCTGGCTGAGGGCCACAGTCCCACAGCGCTCTCTGGGACCTGCTGTCCTGGGTAAGCAAAGGAGTAGGTCCATCCTTAGCTACACTATCTCTAAGGTGGCCTCAGCCCCAGCAGCCAGATCACCAGGAGGGAGGATGCTCTCAGGGCCCTGACACCAAGCATAGCTGCCCAGGTAGTGTGAACAGGATTGAGGTTCCTTTGACATTGGTCTGAGTAACTGTCCAATGACTTTCTGTAGTCATGTTATACTGTTAGGATGGCATTCTCCTCTCAATACTTTTTTGCCAAGTTGGATATTATCAGTACAGGCCTGATACAGCAGTAGCTCCAATTGCTTGTTCACGCTGCTGCAACCACTATCCTATCTCTTTGCTGATGACCTGCAGTCAGAAGCAGTGGCCTTGTAAGATCCTGTCAGATTCAGAAACTTTGTCAAACTTTACCAGTCGGACTTCAATAGTTGCTTAGTCATGGCTATGTGTGCTGAGTTCACTTACTCATCTATGCTACAAGGTTAAAGTTTCAACAAAAGCTTGTCCAAGGCTACATCCTATCTGTCTTCCAGATAGACATTCCAAGTCTGCAGCTTTGGAGGCAGAGGTCTTCATGCAGTTATTGGCATACTTGACTTCATGTTCCTTGGATCTAGAGGAAGAACAGATGAAGAAATTATCTCAGGATGATTGTCTTGACACCATGTAAAGCTTAAAAAGATCCCTAAAAGGCATAAGGAAGATCTCTAAAAGAGCATTCCAAAAAAGGATACAGTTACATGAAACATAGTCTGGATACATCACAGATAAGATAGAAACATCCCCAAAATAACAGTATAAATAAAGGGAAATGTTCACAGAGTATATTCTGTGCAGGCATAAAAAAAATCTTTTTTTTTAACCATGGAGAAGAGCTAAAATATTCCAAAATCCTTATTTTGACTTCTAGTTTCACATGTACTCTACAACTCCCTTATCCTATTTGATTTACCTATTTTTGTCTCCATCAAAAGAGTACCTTTTTTTCTGACCCCCCCCAAAAAAAAACCCAAACCAACTTGATAATATCTTTTACCATAATACTTTTTTTAAAAAAAATAAGGTCTGATTTGTTTTTATTCTATTTTATCAAGCTTTAAAACCTTCTAAACTAATCCTGAAAGTGTTTGGTTTTTTAACCTTAAAATAAGATCAGGTGGCTATGATGATTTATTTAACATTAGCTTGTATTTCGTACATACTTTTTTGTTTTTAATTGTTCCTTTCTAGATAATATTCTGCACTCTAATTGGGTCTGAGTAACAGCCCTCATTAATTGTTCTTAACATTCACTATATTTCAAAATAAATTCTTTTCACTTCTGTAGGTTGCTATGTTTCTCTGTCTACCATCTGTTTTGTACTGAGGTGTGTCAGCTATAATTAGCAGATAAAAATCTCAACTTAAAAGTGGGTTCAGTGTTTAAAGGTCAACTTTAAATTCACTACCCGTGCATCTTTTTCTCAGACAAATGAATGCTTTGAGATCAGCAGACAATGTGGAGGTCTTTTTTGTTTGCAGGTGTTTGTTGCACAGTAAGTAGTTCTCCAGGAAGAATTTCAAGGAGAAGTGGAGATAAACCTTGATGATTTACTCAAGTATTGGAAACAGCATAGAAGAAAAAACAAGAGCTCAACTAGGTGCAAGACCTGAACTTCTTCAAAACTGTTCATAATCTTTAAATTGGATATATAATAATGCACATGATGAAGTGGGTAAAAAAAGTAATGTAAATTACAAATCAAAGGCCAGAAATAAATAGCCATTTATAAAGCCATAACTTTGAAAAGTTTGATTAAACATATTTTTCAAGTGCCAAAGTTGAATGAATAGCGGTACCACAGGGTACAACTTGACCTTTATTTTTGTTACAACTGTCAGAAATACTGAATGAATTTGTATGCCATAAGTTAGAAAAACTGCTTTAATTTTGCCCATAGGAAGATAATACTAGCTTAATCTGTTCATAGCACACGCAATACTGCATTCAGAGCTTTAGGGAAACTTATATTACAGAACTGAACTATGATTTATTGTAAGTTAAACACCTTTACACTTCATTAGAATTCTTCTAGCACTTTGAAATGTTTTTGAGACTTCATTTGGAAAGTTTTCAGTGAAGGATTCAACCTATGGCTAAGATTTCTTTGTAAATGTATTTATTAAACATGTGATTCTTGTAGTGCCAGTGTCTCAATGGGAGCTTTGTCTGAATGAGGCTTGTGGGATCAAATCATACTGAAGTGCAGATTTACACATGTAATCAAAAGTAGATGCATTTCCTTAACTACAAAATATAGCTGCTATATAAAGGGTAAGGAATGTTTGAATTTACATGTATTTTGTACAGTTTAATACCAGATTATTTTTTTCTCATCTCCACATTTCTATTAATAATATTTGCACACTTAACTTACAGGGAATCCTAAATCTAAAAATAAATAAATAAATAAAATCATGTCTATAGCATGATTTAAAATAATTAAAATCTTGTCCTGAAGCATGCCTGTGCAGTTAAATTCCAGAGGCTAATGATTTTTAGTAATAATATTGTTTCTTTTAACATTCTGAGAAATGTAATAGGTGTAACTGAATGAGATATGAATAGAAAGAGAGGCTCCTATAGTAATTGTTACATTGAATTCAAAATTTCAGCTAAATTAGAAGATTAAGGTACAAAATATTATTCCAGTGAAATATTTGACTGGAATAGAAACAATAATATATGAATGGAAGGGCCACAAATGATGTTAAAATCACATCAGAGTATCTAACTACATTGGTTTTACTCATGTTTTTTTGCAAGGTAAATAATTGAACCTTATTAGTTAGAGGAATCTACCTGGAACCCAAATACAGGTAACAGTAAGTATCTAACAAACCTTCCCCAAATGAAAGTTTTACTTGCAAAATTGTTTACATTTTATTAAAGAGAGAGAGAGATGTTACACAAAAATGTCCATGTAAATTAAGGTACAGTTGTGTCCTCTTTTCAGCAGGGATAGAACTAATTTTCTTTCTGACATCTGGTGCGGTGCTGTGTTTTGGATTTAGGATAAGAATAATGATGATAACTCACTAATGTTTTAAGTTGTTGCCAAGCAGTAAAGGACTTTTCAGCTTCTCATACTGCCCTGCTAACAAGAAGGCGGGGGGGGACCCAAGAAGCTGGGAGGGGCCACGGCCAGGACAGCTGACCCAAACTGGCCAAAGAGGTACTCCATACCATACAACATCAGGTCCTGTTTATAACTGGGGGTGGGCTGAGATGTGTGTCAGCTGGGGGCCTGGTGTGGCAGCTGGGGGTCTTGTGCAGTGGTGTTCAGAGTGATGGTGTTTGTCCTCCCAAGTAACTGTTAGGTGTGACAGAGCCCTGTTTTCCTGGAGATGGCTGAACACCTGCCTGCCCATGGGAAGTGGTGAATGAATTCCTTGTCCTGTTTTACTTGCATGTGTGGGCTGGGAGGCTGGGAAGTTGGGAGTCTTGTGTGGCATTGACTGCAGGTGGGAAGTTGTGCTGTGCATTACTTGCTTTGTATATATTATTGTTGTTGTTGTTATTATTATTATTATTTTCCTTTTTGTATTTGTCCTATTAAACTGTCTTTATCTCAGCCCATGAGTTCTCTCATTTTCACCCTTCCAATTCTCTCCCCCATCTCATCGCAGGGCCAGAGGAGGAATGAGCAAGCAGCTGTGTGATGTTGCCAGCTGGGGCTCAACCACAACAAGTTGTCATGCAAAATAGATGGTGCAATATTTATAAATCAGGATTCAACAATAAAGATATTTCACTGAATATACTTGCTGTTTCAAAATCTGAATTAAAGTTCCTGTTTCCCTCAAAATTTGGTTTGCTACTCAAAATTAGACACAATGGAAACTTAATGCCTCTCACGTTTTATTTTGGTATGCCTAACGAGGCATTTTAGCAAATTTCTTTTGATGCCCATTTGATATTACAAAATACATGTCAACTAGTTTTCTAATAACTTTAGAGTTATTAATGAAATTTCTCTAACTCTTACTCCATCCTTTCAACATCAAAATATTTCTTTCATGAATTCTTGTTCACTCTTGTTCCAATGATGCTTCAATTTCTTCCTGATCCCCTTTTCAGTACCAGGGACTGGATCCTACACTCTTCCACCTCAGCATGATTCTTTCAATCTATGTCTCAGAATAGACTCTCTTGAATCTTAAAATTGAATAGCACAAAAGCATTCTTTTCTTTTCCATGTCACAAGTAAATAAGCATGCATTTTCTTCTTATTTTTGCACTCCTTTCAGCTTTCAACTCAGCTTCAGAAACAAACTGATTTTTAAAGTGCAATAGTATTGCAAAAAACAAAAAAAAAGCGTACACAGTGAACTCATCGTTATTCTGATATATAGGTACTTGAGGGATCAGGATCTTAATGGGTGCAATTACTTACAAGAAGCATCCTTCAGTAACACTCTTTCTTCTTTAAACATTGTCCCTTATCAGAAAGGAGGCATGTCTATCTGAACTGAAATCCTGTACTTCCATTTACACAAGCTAGATAATCATCTTGCAGTAACAGTTTCTCTTACAGGCCTCAAACACAGCAATTCAATCTCAGCAGGGTCTTCCTTGGTTCACAAACCAATCAGTAGCAATCAGTAGTTCTTTTTATAAGGCCTCACACTGTTGAAGCACCTTTAGTTCTTATACAAAATTCAGGTAGCAGTTCTCTTATTAATGATAATTCCAGTTGAGATGATGGATACCTGGCTCACATTCAAAATTCTTTTCATGAAAAGTTACTAATAAGCAGAAAATGCTACCTGTCTTCAGAAGACTAAACACATAGAACCTATGTGATACAGGATTATTCCCTTTAAAGTCTGTGAATATATATTAATACTTCAGTGTAGGAGAAAATTTTGGGTTTTTTTTTATTATTACCATAACCATAATATCCTTTTCTCTACCTATATGTATTTGAATCTTCCACTTTTCAGTTCGGTAAACAAACATCACTTCTCTAAACCAGTCTCAGCCAAAAATCCTATCTGTAAAATGTAAGAAAAATAAAGCCTTGATGAGGTCTTTCATTTACAAGCAAATTTAATTTATCATTTCCCTGACTGGATTAGTAAACATCTAAAAAAAAATTGGACAATTATATTGCTCTGAAAATTTGATAAGCTCTTGAAAATAATAACATTGCTACTGACCACAAGCACAGAAGGAAACAAGACAATCAATTACTTAATTACCACATGGTAGAGGAAAAAGCTTCATTGCAGAACACTTCAATCTGAATGACACATACCTAGGTGTCCAAATGCCAATTCAAAAAGTTGTTGAAATTTTTACATTTAAAAAAGTAATAATTTGAAATTTAAAAAACATGAATCTTTAACAGATAAAAATCTATATTAACTTTCACCATAATAGATAAGGAAGATTAACTCCTCACAGCTAGAAACAAGTAGTTTCTCATGTACAATTACTAATGTCTTGACTATGTCGGTTATGTAATCAACTAGAGTGTAATAAGATGGTAAGAAAGAGCCAACATAGATATGTAAAAAAACAAATTGTATCAAAGAAAGATAATGTTCTCCTGTGACAGGATAACTAGTAAATAAGGAGGAAGCAGCAGGTATGATATAGATTTCATATAATAAAAGGCAGTTCACACAACATTATCATATGCAAACTAGCAAAATGTAAGATTGATTAAATTACTCTGTGATGGGTATGTAATTGATAGAAAAGCCATCTGCAAGAAATTATTTAAAAAATCATTTCTTATCACATTTTGAGACCATTTCAAACAGAAAAAACAGGAGTCTGTATGACTCACCTCTATTTAAAAAGTTTGTAATTTAAACTCTGAATCTTTACACTGAGAAACTTTATTAGTCACAGCAAGTTAGAAAGAGTCAGGATGACTTCTGGACAACAGAATTAGAATTCAAAACAATGTCATTATGTTTTGGAAAAATACTAACAAATCAACTAAAATTGTTGTAATAAAGAGAAATGCAGTGCACTGTATTCAGAAAGAGGAATCAAGTGTCCACATGTAAAGTAAATAATGATTATCTTGGCTTGTGGAATAAAGCCATCTCATTCCAGGATGTATTAATAGGAATGTTTTTAAGCAAGATACTAAGATAATTATTTTTCTGCTCTATCAGCTTTCCTGAGACCATGTCTGGTGTCCTACATTCATTTTGATCATGACCACTTAAGAAGGATACTAACCAATTATGGAAACTGTGACAAAACTTTTGAGAGCAACTGGTTTGAACAAAGGTCAAGAAAGCATAATTTATGAGGAAGATTCAATGAATGCTTATTTTCTAAGGAAAAAAAAATACTGAAGAGTAATATAGCAGTCTTCAAACTATTAAAAGATTGTAATGAGGACAGTGAAGAACTGTTATCCATTCAGCTATATAGAACAATAAGTAATTATCTTAAATTACAGATAAAAAGTTACAGATTACCAAATAAGAAATATGATCTCACTGTAAAATTAATTATGTACTCATAAGGAACATGCATAGTGGTGGAATCAAAGCATCATTAGATCTTTATATAAACAATTTAGACAAGCTTTCATCAAGAATAATCTAGGTCTACCAATCTTACAATTCAAGTGTTGGACTAAATGACTCATGAGATCTTTTTGAGGCTTCCATTTCCCTTATTCCTATGTTTTATCAATTTTCATATTAAAGGGAAAATATTAGCTAGGAGGAAGGAAGAGTGCTAACTTCAAACTGAAAATAAACTTTATTATTTATAATACATTTAAAAACAACCGCCAACACTCAAAATTAATCATAGGCATTATCTTATTCTCCAATTTGATATGGATTTGCTTAGAGAGAATATTTAATAATGTGTACTGTTCCTAGAGCAATTTGAAATACAGACAATTATCCTGTTTCCCAGATGAGTACTCTATACAATTAGTGGGAGAGACAACTTCTTACTTTTTCTCTGTCCTTCACAAATTCTTTCCTACATAAAGTGTTACCACTTTATCCATCTGGGAAAATGTGGTATACTGTTCCCCACTTTCCAATCCAGTCAGTCTCCAGTCTGCTAGTCTGTTTGAAACTCCTAAGGCACAGGAAGGCACTATATTTTCATTTCCCATATGTGAAAGAACAGTCTTTGTTGCTAAGTTGCATGGTTATGACATTATATCCTTATTTATCTGCAGTTTAAAATAAATGAAATCTTTTATAGCATGTTGTGAAACTTTTCATCTTTTTTTTTCTTTGATTTTTTTTCTTCCAGTTATACTCTAAGAAAGCCTGCTTATTAAGTTTAGGAAGAAAAATGTTTGGATATTAAAGCATCAAGAGAGAGTTATGCTGGAGTGAAAGGAAATTGACTGGTTTCAGATGTTCCACACATGGATATTCACCTCAGAATGTAGGCACAGAAACAGACTAAACGGTTGAGCTATAAAGGTATCTGAAAGTATGCCTGAGGACCATATAACTTTACACGTCCTTCACTCCACGTCACACTGCCTTATACACAAGTTACTTTAAAAAAATTGTGGGTTTCAGATTATTGTAGGATGAGCATCATCTGCTGACACAGTGTCTATGATGCCATTCTGCATCCAGTCCCCATGGTTGTCCCAGATAAGGGTCATGATATGGGGTCATACCCAAGTACTCAGATTTCTTTCAAGAAGAAAAATATCTCCAGAAGATTTCTTATTCAGTTGGTAAACACATTAGAACTGTGACACATTAGAAATATGACATTCATATAATACTTAAATTTCTGAAGAGGCTTTCAACATATTATTATACTAGTCTTAAGTGATAATGGAAGCTGATAATGGAAGCTAGTATGGAAGTAGTAAATATCTTGTTCTACATATCAAAACTGAAATGACATCAGTCCATGATAGCTATTTAGTACTCTAAACAGCTTGTAGCTTAATTTGTTGACCACAAATGTAAATGTGGAGTTGTAGTAGGAAAATCGGACATTGCAGTAAGTTTGGAAATGAGGATCTGCTTCAGTTCTTCTATTAACAGACCTTTAAGCACACTTCAAGCACATCTCTTACTTCTTCTAACAATCATAATATCAATAAAAAAAATGACATAGTTTGAGCTCCTAAATGATATACTGTATTATAAAATACACAAAGGAAATATAATAATGTTTGCATTCATTGAAGCTATAGTGCCAACGAAGCTATAGTGCCAAAAGTTATCCTGTATTCAAGGTAACTGTGAATTTTATGTTAGAAATTATTACTGTTTATTAAACCTGTCATGCAATACTACCTCCTCAACTCATGCAGAGATATCAGCATGTCTCCTCTGACCACTCTTTCTGCCAACTTTGTTTTTAAACATAACAAGAACCTTTGGTTGGCCTTCATGTTTATTTTTTAGCACAACTCATCCAGTTCTGCTAAATGTCATTCTTTAGTTATCAGACTCAATATCTAGCATGTCACTGACAGCATCAGCCATCATAGTGCAATTTGCTGCATCCAGAATTGCACAGTAAGTTTGTATTCATTAACAAAGAAAAAAAAAAAAGACTGAACCAGCCAAATCAAATACAGATGGTTGGCCAACCATACAATTAAAAGTCATAATCATGGCAGATTTGGTGTTTACCCTTCACTATTATTCACTCCGTGAATTTAAGGATGGATATTAACTAAGTAGTTGATGAAAGGTGTCTGATCTGAAAACCATTTATATTAGCACATCAATATGTTCCTTCCAGGCTAATTCAATACAGCATGTTACAATAATGTCATGTCAGGCATTAGGCATTTCGCAACAGAATTTATTCTGGGTACATTCTGTGACTGTACATATACAACATATGATCTTAATATTTGGCAGGTGGAAGTGAACCTTATGAATTATTCATGCAAGGCTTAAATCCATGAACCATTTATTATCTGCTTGGTACAATTCTATTCAAGTAGAAATTGTAATTTATTTTTTTTTCTGAGGAAGGCATCAAATGAAATTTTGTGACTAAAAGTAGGGGCTTGGTTGCCTGACTGGTGGTGTTGTGTGTGTTAAGCTTTGTATCTATAATAAGAAATATCCAATCACAGTCTGAATTTTTTAAGATAAAGTAATGGGCTATGAGAATTCTTTACACTTAAAATTATCACATTCAATGTCATAGATTTTTGTTCTTAAGTCTGTGAAATTTTGTAGAGAAATAGCACTGACAAAGAAAAAGAAAAAGGAAAACACGTGGATGAGATTTTGTATGTGCTTTTTATTTATGTTTATATTTTAAGCAGCTTACACCCGACAGTAGACTAGCCTGAGACAGATCAGTGACACATGCAACATAAAGGTATTGAAGAGGTATATTAAGTTATCTCCTGGTTCCAAGATTTAGTATACAAACAGTACTTTACATGTCATATTTACAGTTATAAGTATCTGTTTCAATTTAGAATGCAGTGATTTTCTTATTGGAAATCCAACATGCATGTATGATCCCTCTGTGGTACTGTATCTACTTTATGACAATAAGTCAGTGTTGACATTACCATTGTCCCCAGTGATGCCAAGTTATTAAAAATAATGTCAGTAAAGCCCTTACTCTGTTATACTATAACCAATGCCCTCAGTCTAGCAAAGTTCTTAACTGTGTATATAATTTTATGTATATATATTGTAGTCATGCCTTTGTTAAAATCAATGACATGCCTCTTGATGAGTTCAAAGGATATCAGAGACACTCCATATGCATTCCAAGTAGATTAATCCTATTACTCCAATGACTTAAAGTAGGGACAAGTTTCTGTGTCCTCTAGAACTATTTTTCAGAGAACACAATATTATGGTAGGAAACTGGAAAAACATGGCTTAACTGTGTTCAGAAAGCTGAAGTCGCAGAAGATAAAGTGGACTTGGGAGTTTCCCAGAAGAAACAAAATCCTCAAAGCTATCAGATATCAAAGAATACGAATTAAAAATGTCTCTGTCCTTATGCCAAGGTCTTTTTTATTGTATTAAATGGGAGAACTTTTTTGGGTAAGGGCTTTACTTCTAAGGACTACTTTAAAGGATCAGACCCAAAGGAACTGAACTAAAAATTCTAGTTTCAATTAAGGTGCGGTTTCAGAGAGTATTCGGGGGGGGGGGGGGGGGG
>VXBL01008396.1:210325-263824 GCA_013400195.1 Aramus guarauna | reverse complement strand
ATGGTGTGGCTTGCGGAGACGCCAGTAGTACAGTTTTCTTTTGTGCTTTTTGGTTACCTTCTAATTTGAGAATATTAAAAGAACCTCTGCAGTGTAATATAAAATATATTCTAATCTCTACATTTAATTATGAAGAGCAGTAAATTGATAAAAATAGTCTATGATTAATAAAAAGAAGAATTAGCATTCAACTCAGAAGCTGCCAGCTTTGCAGTCTGAGGACAAAAGTACTTTCTACGATCAGAAATGAATCTTTTGATTGAAAAAAAAATAAAATTGCAGTTTCTGCTTTCAGAAATATCCTAAAACCTTTCTGAAAACACATTTTTAAGGAGCTATATTCTCATTTAGATTTATTTGGAAAGTGCCTAAACAAATAAGAACATCAGTTTGATCAAATATCTAAGTACTAAAATAGTGAAAATATTCATAATTTAGTCTTCATTTCAACATTTGAAAAAATTTGTCTGACACTGTAAACACATGAACATTAGCATTCATACTGAAATTGATATGATCTGCAATCCTGTATCAGTGGAAGATTGTTAACCTTTGGCTAGATAGGTGTAAAATTGACCAAAGAGTGTACTGGCAGCTGAAATTCAAAAGTGAAATCACAAAACGTATTTCTCAGGCACCCTTCCCAAGCAAAATTCTGTCCATATTTCCTCATTGTTCTAAGGAAGATACTTTTATGCTAACATACATGAATTTACCTATATGAAATAACAGTCATGTGGATACAATAGGTGAGACTGTCCATGAAGGAAACGCAAAGTTCTCGTCCTTCCCTGTTTCAATTCATAAGCTATTTCTTAGCTGTGCAAAAACTCACTTTCAGTGAGACACAAAAATGATATGTACAGATTTTATCTACATTAATATTTTATTCAGAATAGTGGGGGTTTTTAGTGAATCATCCAGTAGTTATGTTTGCTCAGTTTGCAGAATGTGTTTTGTGCAGGCAAACTTGATACCTTTAGGAGGAAAAAACCTTGGAAGTGCTGTGTCAGATATAAACAAAATGCTCTAGAAACTGTGACAGTTCATGAGGGTCCAAAACAATGACTGGTCTTTTGATCAGTATCAACATCTATGATACAGTGAAAACAATTGGCTCAAGAAACCATATTACGTATAGTTTAATCTAATCAGCATCTGTATCAAGCCAAAATTAAGTTGTTCTTTCTTGTCTATACTTTCTTTGAAATAGAACTGTGAGTCTATGAGCTGTTTGCTATATATATGAATGCACTGAATCTGTGAGGAACTCATTTTCACCATTATTTTCTAAAAGCACTGTCAGTCTTCTTTAAAACACTTTTTTCTTTTTTTTTAAACAATGAATTGGGAAGCAACAGTCACAAAGTAGTCAAGTAGTCACTAAACTGAAGCATCTGTCTGTGCTTACCTATGTTTGTTACACAGCTGGAAGTTTAAACTGGAAACATCTCTTCCTTTATGTGTCAACAGCATAGCAAAAATTATGCCTACCAATTTACATCTCTAATAATAGATGCACTCCTGTTGTCTACAGGAGTCATTCTTGCAACTGGTTTAGTATTCTTGCCAAGGAAATGGGTGTCCCTATAGTTTTGGGGATTTTTTTTTTTTTTTTTTTAATGGAGAAAATTTGCTATAGCTTCTTTTGAAAGATTACCACTTGTTTATCATTTTCTGTGCTTGCTATCCTTGAGCAAACCAGTAGTTTTATATGCCAACACAGATATGTTGTCTCTTTTTTTCAGAAATTTAGACCCCAACAACAGTACAACTGTCCTTCAGAGCTGGTATAGGTTATCATAACTCAGCTAAAACACTGCAGAGTTATTATTATTTCACAATTTGGAAAAAGACTATGGTATGTATCACAGCTACCTTCATTTTCAGGAAACAAAGTTTATAAGGAAAACTATGCTTCTAACACTTCTAACACAAAATATGAGATAATACAGATAAAGATTACAAATTAATAGCTGATGTGTTCATTCATGTTAACACGATTTCCAGGTTAGTATGTGTAGTTTTCAGAACTTCAGCAAGTATTTTCCCATTTGAATAGGGGTTTCAGGTGAGAATCTGAAATCATAAACTATACAAAATACATACTTAAATGCTGCACAAACTCTACTGAAATTTACAGCAAACTGATTCTTTTAAAAACATTGACATATTTATCCTACTTTAATGGGATTATCTTGTTTATTTTTCTGGAATACCCAAGACCATGGGATGGCTGGCTATAGCACTTCAGTATGAATAAAAGGAATGTTAATTTAATAATTCCAAATGACTAACTGGCTCATCTAAACCCCAGACATTTAATTCTGAGCCATTCAGCACAGGTTTTCTGAGTACTAGTCAAGAGAAATAACTTTCTAGAACTACTTTTATAGGATGTTAAATCTCCTTCTAAAATAAATGTGTAGGATAGATAGGTGAGTCATCCTTTAGAAGGATCATTTTCCTCTCATTGATCATTCAAGGAACCAAAGATAACTAGGTACCATGCAGGCATCTGGAATGGGGTATATCAATACCATTCTAAAAAATTGTAGTTTTGTTTTTCAAAAACTAGATATCATTAATACAAGACAGTCTTTAGTTTGAGTACAGAGGTAAAACATGCTTAAGACAAGACCAAAGTACTTTGCTAAATGAATGTGTTCTTAAGAAATTGTTAAAAACATGTTTAAACATCCATGAGGAGGCTAATGAACATCAATAAAGAGTCTGAGCTAAGGTACTATTTCTGTTAGATTCTCCGTATATCACCAATGAATTTGAGTGTATGTGCTCTCTTGTGTTAAGTACGCTACTTCTGGCATCTCCAGTGTAAAACTTACCTTCTGCTTCCAACTACTTGCTCCATATTTAAAATTAATTCTAATGCAATGAATAGCATTGGGTTTTATTTTCACAATTTTTTACATTGAAAGCATAAAACTCTTGTCTTTTCATAAACTAGTATAAATAATCTTTTAAAGGACTTTTCATCATGTGGGATGCTGTTCTCTGTTTCTGATGAGGACATTCCACACTCTGGTTGTTACTTTGAATATTTTATAGCAATAGAAGTTTTTATAAAGTTGAAACACTTTCATTTCAAGAAAAGTGTTTTTCCATTTCTTACAAATGTTAACTGCATTCTCTGCTGACTTATTCTTCCCAAAGTTCTTTTGTAGGTAATAGGAAGCTGTGATTACCCAAGCCAAGATCTGAAGGGTATTATTTCTGACTGAACAGACAACACTATTTGGTTTTCAGGTTACTTTTGACAAGACCTAGTATATGTGCCTTTTGTGTTAACTAATTTTAAAGAATAGTAATTATTCATGTCAGGATGGAGAAGACTGGAAACATTTGAAAATATTTATGCGTGGTAGGTTTTTGTGTCATCCAAATTAGAAGCATAGATGGTCTAGATTCCATGCATGAAAATTAAAAAAGATGAGTCACCCTACAAGATCATGAGAGCCAGATCACCACGGCTGTATGTAGAGCCTACAGTTTACTATACCCTCAGTTTAGATGCTCTAGTAAAATGTTTAATATTGTTCATTTAATAATGGTATTAAATTAATCTAAGCCTAAGTACAAAACGAGACAAATATTTAGGTTTCTGAAAACCCTTGTTCGATTTTGAAAAAGACATGACTTCCTAAACTGCATACCTGTATATTGAAGTATGCCTTTCTGAAAGCTGTGTCAACCAAATGTATAATGTTTGTAGATAAAGAATTTTTATTACTTATTAGTGTTCCTTTATCTACATATAATCCTTTCCCTATTGTTTAGATTTGAGAATATTTTAGACCACAGGCAGCATTGAAAGACCAATAAATAAATATAAACAGTGCCTAAGGCTTATTTTCCTGAATATTTACAGCCAATTCTGATTCAATGAAAAGATTTATATTTATACCAGGAATAGCTGAATTAGGCCATAATATGAAACAAAATTGCTAAATGGTATGGCTTTTTTACAGGAGTCTGTCATTTTTGTCAATACTTTCAAATTCTTTGACCAAAGGAAATTAATTCACCTGAATAAAGTCAATGAGTTTTGATCCTTTATGAGCACATTTATGTGGAATATACCTAAAAGCATGTACCTCAGATTAAATATAGTTACATATGCTTATGAATGGATTACACAAAAATTCAAATCTACAAGTAGAGAAACTTTTCCTCTTTAATAAAGTTATTAGATTAATTGCTATATCCTTTATAGAAGCATTTTTGTTACTTCAGCACTGCAAAACCCTCAAGAACACTGCTTTATGGAACTAGTCGTATTGCAAAGGATTTACTGGAATCATGGCCTAGGTTGAATTTGCAATAATTATGATCAAGAAAAACTTTGTTTTCATATTTATTTTTAATTACAAAGTTATTTAATACTTATGAGATTTTTGTTTTAAAAGTGCAAATGAATAGCAGGTCATGATCATCAATATTAATGAAAGAGTGATAATTAGAGTAATCATACTTCTCTGTATGAAAATGAGTTCAAAAATACATAAATTATAAACTAAGTTAGTAAATATCCCAGGTTTGAGATAAACAAACCTGCATAAACCTAATAATGTATAAAAAACTCATCCATAAGTTAAAAAAAAAAGAAAACAAATATACAAACAAAAAAAGTGAGAGTTCTCAGGGTGATTCAATTACATAGAGAAACCTTGATTCTGGTGTCACAGGATTAGAATTGGAAAGGAAGATAAGACCGGCTTATTGTGAATATGACGATTGACAGCAGAACCATTTATTTTCAGTAGCCTGGGAAATTAAAAACTTACCTGCAATAGACTCAGTAAATTGTTGTTGTTATTAAATTATTTTTCCTAAATATAACGTAATGAATATTGGCATCAGCAGTTTATGTTTGCCACCATTATCTAATCACCACAGGATGTACAGTTCCCAAACCTCCCATTCAAATTTGGACATATAAAGACTAAAGTATAAATGTTGAATTAAAAGCTGAAGTAAAAAGCCTTATCTATAATACACATAAACACATGTATATCATAGATGGATGCTTATTTGCCAAAACACACATACATGTGCACTCACATGCATACACTCTGTGTGAGTTTTACTTTGTACTGAACAGCTGGGAAGACATTTTGTTAAGTGCAGCTGTACGGACAAAGTGTGTAATCCAAATGTAATTTTTTCCCAATGTTTCTGATATTTTTGGTGTTATACTGTGTCAAGAAACTTTCTGGTTCTGATTCATAATTGTTTCATGCAGATGCAACCTGATGATATATCAGAGGACGTGATTTGGGAATTATTGTGTAAATGTGTTTGTGACTGTATTCAACAAATTTCTTCTCTCTTAGCTCTGATATACATACATATGTATATTTTTTCATAATTTGTGTTCATCTCCTTCTCTTGTGGGTTTTTTGTTTTGTTTTGTTTTGTTTTGTTTTGTTTTGTTTTTTTTCAGTTCCCAAAGAAAGGCAGGATATCTTAGACCTTCAGCTCTCCCTAGCAACTAAGTGAATGAATAAAGATCTTGCTACAGATCCTAGAGTTCTGATGAAGAGGGTTTTTCAGCATTGAAAGTTGTTTTCCTCTTTTGGTGTACTGCTCCTGAAAGCTTTTCCTTGGAAAATCCTCAGAATTGGAAGAGTGGGGGAAAGATATTAAGGGAATGTACTATAATTTTCAATCTTGTGCACGATTAATGAAATCCTCTTTCCACTGAAGACAGTCATAAAATACTCAAGGTCAGCAGCAGACTCCAAATTTCTGAGACTTCCAAAGCCTCAGAACAAACAAGTTTTGAGATGACTTTAAGGGAATATGCTAAGATAGAAAAATATTGTGCTCCAAGTACCTACTTAATCTTTACTCTTAGTGGGAAATATTTTCCTCTAACCTTTTATTACCACCGATATCCTCTGGTCTTTTCTTTTGTATGACTGTTCTCCTGTTAACCAGTCAATGTTCATACGAACAAAATTCATCACCACATCAACTTTATTATTCTTACTGGCTTTCCACAAGAGAGATGCTACTACCAATTTTAAGCTTTTACAGTCAGCTAAAGGAAAAAACTAGATCTCCTTATTGCAATACTGAACTCTGAGCCCATCTCCTCATTTTTAGCTACCAAATACTGACCAACAGAAACTACAAACTTCAGTAAGAAGAAGCTTGTTTTGTAAAATGAGCAGGAGCTTCCCAGCTGAGGAACACAGCAGGGCCCATGTGATGCATCTGAAGAGCATTTTCATGTATGTTTTCAGACAGAACAAATTCTGAGTTCTTCGTATAACTGAAAATGTGATAGGTAACTTTTGTGAATCCTTAACGGATGACAAAATGGAAGATGTAGAGGGTATAGAATTGCATATCAGACACTGAAAAGACTAACAGCAAAGTTATTTGTTGCTTGTAAACTGAGAAATTAAAAATAGCACATGAAATGTAATCTGTAGATTAATTATGCCAATTGGTCTTACATACCTCATAATGAATGTTTAAATGAATTTAAAAATAAAACAAAAAAACATAATTGTTTAATATAGCCAGCATCTACAAACATAGTATAAAGAACTTGTGTTCTGAAATAGTGAAGCTATTTAAAATTAATTTTGATCTTTTGACTTTTGGTTTTACTTGTTTAATCCAATCTGTAAATAGAGGTTTTAATAGCCGTGCAATTCATCATTCCATGCAAATGGAGTTATGTAAATAGATCCTTATCTCAATGCCCACCAAATTTATTAGGTTATAAGCAGATGATTTGACACTATCAAGCTGGGCAGAATTAGGAGTCACATACCTAAAAATCCTATGGAACAGTCAAACACAGGATAAAACTCTCCATCCAGTTTTATGCTGAGTGCTTCAGAGTGAAAAATAAGGGAGACAACAGTCAAGACTGCAAGATAAGAGGATGTGAAAGACTTAACCTTCTTTTGTTTTTCTCTACTAAAAATAGTTGTTCTAAACAACAAGACAAAATCTAAAGGAAAAAGAAGTAATCTAATGTGTAAAGAGAGACAGAAAACCTTTTGAGGAAGGACACCAAAACGGGTAGTTCATGTCATAGTACAAGAATTGTCCATTTTACAGACAGCTGCAAGATCAGTGTAGCTATAAATGGTGACATGGGCAAAGGCCGTCATTTAATATAATAGAAAGTTGTCTTATATTGTGCTTATTAAACATGTGTTCCCTTCTTAAGAACGAGAGCTGAGAGAATTCTAAAATAAGTCAAGCCACTTCCAGTTGTACTGTACAGTGCCCGGGCAGTGAGCCAACAAACAATGCCCAGAGTTCCCACATACAAGGATGTGGTCAGAATTGGAAATTCCATGATGCAGCTGCACAGATAACTCAGAAAAGTACACATGCTAGGCAAAAGTCAGAGGGACTCAACTATTTGGAAATTTTTTCTCTTCTGTTGGCACTTTTATTCCATCTACAGAAAGAGTCAATATTCATGAAAAGATGAAAGTTATATGTCTGACAAATCCTACTACACAGGCAAGTCTTGTGCACTCAGTGGGAACATAACATCTAGGTGAGCTGCAGATCATAGCTGGGAGAATTATCTGAGTTCATTGCAAAACTAATTGCAGTATAGTTCTGGTGGGTGACACATGAACTGTTCTTTGGTGAACAGTGATATCTTTATTGATGTTTTGGTAACAAGCAAACTATGTCTTTATAACATACTGCCTGTTTAAAGTCATCTAATATAGAAATCTATCTATGCTAATTAATTAATAACAGATTACAAATCCCTTTATTACAAATCCAACATATCTCCATGCTCCATTAAATAAAACATGGAACATGCAAACTTCATACAGTTCCCAATCTAATTTCCCTTAATAAAATTTTCATTTTTTTCTTTCTAAAATACTAATTTTAAGTTAATTTATTTTCAAAGATGATCATTATTGGGGGGGGGGGCGGCAGGGGGGGGGTTTTATCTGGGCATAAAATTCTCCTTGGAGTTCATAATTTAATATGTCTTACAGTTCATCATAAATTCAGGGTGTACACTTGGGAATTATCCTGAAGAGTGAAGCCCTTTAAAAAGTTCTATATTCAGAAGATGCTGACAGGTAAAGACTAAGCAGGCAGAGAATGAAGTAATGGAGAACTTATTTTATTACATATCCCTTTCATTTTCTTTCTTCAAACTTTTACAATAGAAGTTTAGAAAACTTGCAGAAAAATGGTTTCTGTTCTCAGCTATGCTCAACTGCAGGTAATTTTGAGCAAATTATGGATTTTTATTTTGCATTATTTTTTCTATTTTACTTCAGGGTAAGTCAGAGACAAGCAATATCATTTCAAATGGTGAGACTGTGGTTGCACGAATGTATACTTAAATATTTCATAAACAATATATAGCAGTTTAAATTCATAAAATATGATCTCTTCAAAATGTAACAAGCATATAAAGAAGACTTACACAGAAAGATATCCAACTATCTATGCACCTTTCTAGATTAAATAAATAAGCATCTCATGACGGTTTATAATACAACACAATGTTATACAAATGACATTGCATTCCAACTTTTTTTGTCATATAGTCAGTTTGCAACAGGTTTTGCATTAAATAATATGTTATTGTTCAACAATGAGCTGCAAATTTTTAANGCAAGAAGCAGAAAAGGCCTTGGCTCTGTGTAAGCACTGCTCAGCAATAGGTCCATATAACAAAAACATCTCTGTATTATCAGCGCTGTTTCCAGCACAAATCCAAAACATAGCCCCATACTAGCTACTATGAAGAAAATTAACCCTCTCAGCTGAAACCAGGACAAAGGTCCTGCAGACAAGTTTCTCACATTCACTGTTAAATATTAGAACCACAGCCAAAACCAAAAAAAAAAGGAAAAAAAAAAGAAAAAAAAAGGAAAAAAAAAAAGAAAAAAAAAAGAAAAAAAAAAAAGAGCTACCTATTTAAAGGTGACACCAATTGGAGTAAATATGCACAAGTTCCACAGTTTCTGCTGTTACTGCCTTCTCCCTGAAAGAGTAACTTTAGGAGGGCAGGTAGGAGAGAAGTACTAATGCCTGTGGTTGAAAGGATGGCCTAAGACAAAATGTCTCTTAAGGGCAATCAGAAGCTGAAGCACTGAGTGACAGATCACGTTCAAGACCTTGGTTTGCACGTGTGCTTTGCATAATTTGCATATGAAGCCAATGTGCCAATTCTTACAGCTTTCATTCTGAAAGGAATTCTGCCTGTGGAACATGGGGAGATCTAAAATGAATGGAACTCTAGAGTGTAGAGAATATAGATGTCCTTTTTCTTGCTGTTTGAGAGAGCAGCAGAATAGTAGGCTATTCCAGAAGTTCAAAGTTTTAAAATTACTATCTCAAGTAGAGAAGCTGGTTTAGGTTTATATGTTAAGGGGGCTTTAAACATTGGTTCTTTGCAGATAGTACTCATTGCTCACTAACAGTAATCATTCCTGGCTATGGCGATAGGAATTGGAGGATGGAAATACCTATTTTGCACAAGGATTTACCTTCAGGGTCATGATGGGCAAGGAAGTAAGCAGTGGTAGCAGCAATTCAAATCTCCAAATTGTTCCAAGAGGCAGAAGCTACACGAGAGAATTAACAAGTTACAGCAGCCTCAGTGATTTCCTGTATCCATATCCTATGGGATATCTAACTCCTAAATAGAGAGAAACAGCTTAAGTCACGACATTAGCAGTAGTTCATGTCAGTTAGTGCTGAAGAGTGATACAAATAGATCTCTCTAAACAGGAAGCACATTTTTCTTTCTTGTATGACTGTTCTTCTGTAGATATAATACCCATTTGAGTAATAAGCTACAAACTAAATGGCTCTGTTAACACAGTCAAAGCCTCTACAGGATTGCTTCAACTCCAGGTTAGGACATATAATATGATGTCTCTTAAAATGTGTGCCTACTTGTGAATGAATGAGTCAGCCAATGTAAATGTAGTCAATATAGTCACTGCATTCCACTAATCAGCCAGAACTATTTCACTAATCACCCATCAGATCAGGATTTGGTCACCCAAACATAGGGACCTAGTGCCAGTTGAGACACTCTTGGGTATGAAAGACATGCATGGGGCATAGATCTTCTAGAATGGCAGCTGATGTTCAGGTGGGACACCCTAGCACATTTCAAGTGACATCAAAGGTCAGAGTCTCAGCTACTAATTCAGGCATTAGAGAACTATTTTTGGATGAACAAAATTGCTTCCCAAGTTCCATGGACTGTATGAGGAGATGTGCAATGACTGTAATAGGGCTTAGATACCTAGTGCACATAGAAATTTCAGACAGTTGGAAATATAAATGTGGATGCTTTAATCTTGAACTGAATCCAAACTGGATGTGATTCAGCTGCCTAAAACCAGACATGTAGTGCCATTTCAGCATCCTGCCCACCTTCCAGTTGCTGTTTCAGAGGGAAATTTATCTGATCAGGACTTGTGTCACATCTGTCATTGTCTCATGGCTCTCAGACACCTTTAAGTATATCAAAGGATACAAGATATTTAGGAAACAGATGCCAGCACACCCCTGTATCTTTAACCTCTTATCTGAAGAAAGAAGAAAAAGCAAATTCAAGGAAATTATAGGTTGTTCTAAAGTAAATTCTGGTAACAAATAAATAAGAAAAGTAAAATGGTGTAAAATGATAATGGTTTGAGCACCACTATGTTAGATATCCTAGTAGTTCCAGGAAGTGCTCTAGAAGGATTTGTGAAGTTCCTGCTGTGGTTTTTGCTCTCTGATAAAAGGAAATGTTATGCTGTGATCAGAATATTTAACTACTTTATGTTATTTTTTTAATATTACAGAATAAATAAGTCTTAATAATATAGTTCTTTTGAAGCTTCTTAAGTGTAGCTAGTAATAATGAATGACATTATACAGTTGGTATAAAATTGGATACATTATTTTATTTAGAATTTCATTGTTTCGAGAATTTTGTGTTTAAAGCTCTTACAAACTCTGTTAGGATTACAATAAATGATGTTTTAAAGCACAAGTACAACGCAGTGTTATGAGCTCTTAAAAAGTACAGACACTATTGTTAGTAGATAAATTATGCATGCTCAATGATACTCTACATCTGTTGATTTGCCAAATAGCTAATTAAAATGCTTTAAAGCCATTATGCTGTTTAAGGCACATTTTGTGATTTCATAAAATGTCATTTATCTGGTGAGAACCATACTTCTTCGAAAATGCATTCTACAGAGCAACAAGGACATAGTTTCTGCATGCAAATGAATCTCTCAGAAAAGGTTCCTTGAACTACTTTGACCTGTAGTGGACAAGAGACAGTAATTTACTTTACTTACAATAAAAACCATTATACAAGACAAATTCCAGTAATGTATTCAATATGGTTTAAGAAAGAAAGAAAGAAAGAAAGAAAGAAAGAAAGAAAGAAAGAAAGAAAGAAAGAAAGAGAAAGAGAGAGAAAGAGAAAGAGAGAGAGAAAGAAAGAAAGAAAGAAAGAAAGAAAGAAAGAAAGAAAGAAAGAAAGAAAGAAAGAAAGAAAGAAAGAAAGAAAGAAAGAAAGAAAGAAAGAAAGGAAGGAAAAAACCAGAACATTTGTTTCTATTTACCTAGAAGCCTTTATGTTCCAGATTATGGGAAATTCAATTATGCTGTGAAACACTTTCTATGCTCAGGAAAAAAAAAATGATAAAAAAACCCCTAAAACCCCACAAACAACAAACTGAAACAGGTTAAAAAAAAGAAAGCATCCACACTCATCCAACAAAATGTAGCTTATGTTTTCAGGAAGAACATTTATATGATAATACTTTCCTTCATGTAGTATTTTAATCTTCAGAGGACTGCAACAACAATAACTAATTAATCTTCTAAGTAATCTTTGGAATTATAAATTGATTTCTCCATTCCAGATGTACAGAAAGAAGACTTGGAGTCAGGGAACTTAATTTACTGAAACGGCAGCAACATACACAACGATGATTTTGGCCAGAAAAGATGAAGGGCCAGACTGTCAAAGGGTTGTAGGGACTATAGCATGCCATACTACAATTTATAAAACTAAGCATCTAGTTCTGGAAGGGCATTTCACAGTACAGAAGTAGATACCTGTAGGAAAAAGTTGGAGTGAAATTCACAGAACCCAGAATGAAAAGTGAGAACATGCAAATAGGAACCAAACATTGCCCCATTTTGCAAAACAGCCTCTTGATTACAGAATTTGGCTGGGAAGTAGAAACCTGAGTGAATCCAAGTCTGAAGAGATTTGGACTGATGACTAGCAGTGTGCTCTAACGTAAGCCAAAACTAGAATAAAATTAAGCTCTTTCTTCTTAGTTGATTTACAGCACTCTGCAACCAGAAATGCAAAATTCATAGAAGTTGAGAGTGAATAATAATAGACATTCTGATTCTACAGCCCAGCAATGAGGATGATTTTTTTGTTTGGATGTCAGGTTAGCTTAGCTAGCTCTTACAAATTGGAAATTGTGGCATTTGAAATGCTGCTACCTGAAGAGATCTGATTACAAAGCTCATGTTTACAAGAAGATTGAAGATAAAACTTTAACTTCTATGTTTCTAATTTACAGATTACAAAATTGCCTTTGTCTGAGATAGCGTTGAGTACCTGACATACAGGGTGGGATTTAGTTTTAAATTAGAATATCTAATTTTAGGAGTCTGCATATAAGTATCTATACACGTTCTAAATATCCAGGCTTCTAATGGAGTCAGTAGATGCTTGGTTAACACAAAAAACTAGCTCCCTCTAAAATAAACACCTATAGCTTCACTCACCTCCTGAAAGACAGACATCTGTTCCCAGACAGAACTCAGTAGGACAGTTAAGGCATTAATATAGTTCTGGTAGGAATGACACAGAACCTATGTGAGAACGTGCCTTTATGGAATGACAGCTGGAAGACGGTTGGGAGACTATAGGTCACTTCAAATACTATTAGTATGTCCATATAATCAAGTCCCTGATGCTTAGTCAGATTAATTTCTTTTTCAAAATTTAGTCAATGTTGACTGTATTGATTAGACTCTACTGACTATAACAGATGCTTAGTCACCTAGGATGATATTAGAGCCTGTCAGTGAACATGTTTTTAAGCAATAAAATTCCACCATAACAGACAAATTCACTAAATATATATATATATATATATGGAACATTTTCATTAAATACTTAACAGTTAAGTATAGTTTCTGTAAATAGAGTTTGGTACCTGTAAAACTTTATGGATCTGAATGTTAGGTTTACCAAAAGACCAGTAGTAAGTTATTGCTGGGAAAAACTGCTCAGCAGTTCAATGTAAACTCACTTCACGGAGTTTAAATCTAATCAGGATTGATTCATCCATTTATTAATGACATGTAATTAACTGGCAATCAATGAACTATATATTCAGAGTCAATATCAATAATACAGCAGATAATCAACAGTACTTTCACTTACAAAATGCTAATAAACACCTGTTGTTTGCCAAAGACCCTTATATAACTAATCTGAGAAGGTTACAACCCCACACGCAGACACACACACATCTCTATATGCAAACCCTACCAGTATAGGTCACACGTACCCCCATCCCAGTGTGTGGGTGCAGGTTCCCCACATGCAGACTCTCCTGTGGAGATGTGGATGCTCCAACTGTGCATGCATCCTTGCCACCATTTGTGCCCAGGTCAAGCACTAGCCATGGGCAGGTGCTCCACACAGCCCCAAACATACCCTGGGGAGTTGTGGCCCCATGCCACTGCTGCTCTGTGGGTCACTGGCTGGGTGAAGGCTGCTCCTGCACTTCACAGGGAAGTGCTGGGCCTGGCCTAGGCAGGAATATAGATACCACAGGGTGACATCTGGCAATGTCCAGTCAGGGTCACTGCTCCTCATCCCACTCCAATACATTGCGCCCCCCCTTTTACAAATTTCCAGGTTTGTTTTCAGGTTCACTAATATTTTGTGACTCTTTGTAAGGCCCTTGTTAACACTTAATATGACTGTGGTGGCTGCCATGTGCCTATCCAGCCTCTCTCTGTCCTCTTCCTTAGCAGAACAGGGGGAGAAAATAAGATTGAAAAGCTCCTCAGTTGAGATAAAGAGAGGGAGATCACCTAACAATCACTGTCATGGGCAAAAGAGACTCAGTTTGGGGAAAATTAATTTAATTTATTGAAAATTAAAATAGACCTGGATATTGAGAAACAAAGAATTAAAACTACACCTTCCTCCATCCTCTCCTTTTCCAGGCTCAAATTCACTCTTTCAATTCGCTCCCTTACCTCCTTCTTACTCCCCAAGCAGCACAGGGTATGGGGAATGGGGGTTACGGTTGGTCCTCTACCTCTTCCTCTTCACGTTTTTCCCTGCTCCAGTGTGCAGTCTCCACAGGCTGCACTTTCCTTCCAGGAATATCCACCTCCTCAAGTGTTTGATCCTCAATGGGCTGCAGTGTAGATACCTGCTCAGGTGGCTGGAGCACCTTCCCCCTTTCCTCTTCCTCTTGGTGTTCACAAGGCTGTTTCTCACAGTTGTGTTTTGTGGTTCTTTTGATTTATTTTTCTTCAGTACTCTCTACTTTCTGTTGCTTTTGCCCTTTCTTATACACAATTTCCCTGAGACACCCCCACCCTGGCTGCGGAGCTCGGCTGTGCCCTGCAGTGGGTGGGTTGGAGCTGGCTGGAACTGACCTCTCCTCACAGGGGCCGCCCTGCAGCCTCCACTGCCAGGGCCTGGGCACCTGCAGCCAACACAAAAGCTGATAGTCAATTCCGTTTTAAACATGGTCACCTGAGGTGATCAGGGTCCTTTTTTCACTCTAAGATAACCAGTTTTAGGCAAACACGTTCCAGACAGTTTTGTATATTGGACCTGCACACACTATTTACACCCACAACATAACAGGTGTTGTCATCCATGACATTTTTCAAGGGTGGACCGTGCAGGCACTCCCACATTAAGTCAGTGGCTCATGATAGAACTCCTTCAGGCTTCAGTCTTGGCCACTTGGTATCACTAAACCCATATCACTTCATTCTCTTGTGTTGGTAAGACGGTATATACAGCTATATCCAGCTGTTTCATTACAAGGACAGATTGCAAGTTAAAATCACGTTTTAATATTTCCACAGTATCAGTGAGTTAATACAATGGAAACTCAAACTTAGGTAATTTCAGTTAGAAATGGCAATGAATACATAGGAGATATAAGATTAAAAAACTGTCTTAATGTACTGAGATTTAAAAATATATCATTCCAATATATAGAATTAGAACAACGAACATAAAAAGTACAAGAATTCACACTTACATACTCATTGAATCACAGTAAAAGTTTATCCCTCAAATTAAACCTATAAAACCACAAATTCTAATTCCATCTCTAAGCAGAATCATATTTCCCATCTGTTTCTTGCTTATTTTCCTTAATTTCATAAAATCTCCTCTTGAGGTCAATCAGGTAATTTTAATCAAGCATTCATATTGAATTTTTATAAAAATGGGTCTGGAAAGGACCTTGAGAAGTCTTATGTTTTATTCCCATGACCCAAGGAGGAACAATTTCTGACTGATGTTTGTTTAATATGGTTTTAAAGACCTCCTACCAATGGATTCCACAATCTTTCCCCAGGCAATCTATGCCAGTGCTTCATTATCATTACTGTTGTAAATTTTTTTCTCAATGTCTAACTGGAAACTTTCTTGCTCAAACTCATTTTCAGCCCTTCTCCTCTATACCATAGACATGATAAACAGATTATCTTCCTTTTTGTACCAGCCATTTATTTCATGAAGGCTATCATCTGCTCTCACTCTGAAGGTCTTTAGACTAAAATCTTGCAATCATTTCAGTCATGAACCTGTATGTTACGAGATTTAGTTCTCAAACATTCATTTTTCTCAATTTCTCAATTTCTCAATTTGGTCACATCCAATGCAGAAAACTGGACATGGTTGCATGGATGATATCATATCAATGCTAAAATAGAAAAATTATATTGAGTATGTAGTAATCATATGTTGACCATTTCACTGCTGCATAACCGGATCGCTTTAGTCATACAACATCACAGATACTCAGGATAACTCCCAATTCTTTTATAGGGAAAGCTGTAAAGCCAGTTTTCCCCATCCTTGTATTCATGGAAGTGATTATTCCAAACTGTACTACCCTATACCTTTAAATTTGATTTCAACCTATCTTTACAGACATTTCTTTGGTTTTTAAAAATTGTGTTGTATTCCACCAGTGTATTTCTGTATGGTGTCAGCGCACCCCAGTACTGAGAGGTTGAAGAGTCATTCTACTTGCTGGGACCTACTGCCCATGTATGCTGTTTTCAGTTTTCAAGCAAGGAAAGAAAACAAATTAGTTTTAAATCCCATTTCAGAATACATGTCAGAAAGTGTTAGCTTACCAGTTAGCTTACCATAATCCTATACTTACTATCACATAAAACAAAGTTTTTAATAATATTCCTCTATTCATTCCAAATCACATGAGTAAAGAGCTGAGAAATGAGTTACAGCATTTAACAAGGATAAAAAGTCCATGAAAAATATGTAAATCTAATACGAAAGTGAAAATCATTGACTATGCATTTCTTTTAACAAATAAAATTATTCTGGTCTATTTTACGTAGAGAAAGTAACAAAAAAATACAGTCAACTAGAGACAAAGTTGGTTAATGAAGATTTCTTTTTTTCTTTCAAATTCCATAATGATGTTCTCTTTTTCCCAGGAATAAAAAGAAAAAAAAGTCCAAACACTACCAATGATGTCAGAAAAGCTTCAGCTGCAGTTCTGCTTTAACTATGCATTTGCAGCTGATACAGTACAGTCCTGAGTCTTCTGTATCCAGCAGAACTTTACATGTATTAGTTTTAATGAGAATGAAAGCAATTACTCGTACTGCTAGAACAGCTCATTAAATTTTTTTTCTTTTTTCCCCTTTTTTTAACCACAGAATTGAGTGTTGTACCATTAGAACAATTAAGGCATTGGTGAATTGTATGCATTTATCTGAAACCTCTTTGTACAGACAGATATAGCAGGTCATTCTCTCATTTTTCTTTTCTGTCCATGCTAATACCTCCTACATCTGTTCAAGCACTGACTTGATTAACTTAATTAACGGAAACTTTTTTAAGGCCTCAATTGTTTCTGTATAACAGACATGACACAATGTATTTGATCTGTTACTCTTATGTTCATTCCAATTAAAATGTACTTATTCCTTTTCTAAGAGGTTGTTTTTTTATCTTCACATAAGTCCTATTAGAACTATATCCGCATGCCACACAGATACAGGTTTAATGACTTGCAACTTAGCTGTTCAAGTGCATTTTCAGTGTGTCAGATATGTCATGAGTTTAGTTTGCCCACTGTGAATAAGGAAACATAAAACATTATGGCATCAGACTCATAGTATTTACAGTTAGACTTAAAATATTATTTGGCATAAATAGATGATAATATTTTTACGTCGATTTCTCCTGAGTGCATATGGGTTCCAGGAATGGAAGACAGTTACATTAGAATGCTAATGATATTCTTGATATGGAGGAGATCTCTCAATTAATAGTATCTATATTTTAATAGTAAAAATCAGTCAGTTCTTCCCATGAATGTGGGAAGTTTCCTACTAAACTACTTTATTATCACTAATAGGGAGAATTCCTTATGTCCTACAGTCTCAGTCTACAATTCTTGCCTTGAAAGCTCAATTATATGTAAAGTTGTACAGAGATGCCTATACCAACACGATAATCAGTCTCACCTCAGGCTTAAACACCACCTATATGTATACATATACACATTCTATATATATGCTGGTAATATTATTGCTTCATCCTGTATGCCCACAAAACTTGATCATCCACTGCTGGTGGTGCTTTTAATCTGTACACATTAATCCAGTAATGGGCAGAACCCCAAAACCTAAGCTAGAATCACAGTGGTTGGAGCTTCGTACTCCAGTAGGAGGACTATACTATTGCTACTGGAGTACACTTTCTGCTAGTCCAGAAAGCAAAAGTTTTCCTCTAGGTCCTGCATCATATCTGCTACTTTGCTGTGCATGTTTTAGGTACTTTAGGACATCTCAAATGGCACTAAACACTTATGCTTAAGCAAACTGAACTGTGCTCTTCATGCATATGGGAGTTCTTGGGAACTTGTACTATGGTAGTCAGAAGTGTTGATCTGTGTGCTACTTTTTCTGGAGAGACTTATCATCAGAGTCCTTTTAAGCAAGACAGTGTTTGAATACAGGGGAATGAGATACATGGTGCTGGACGTAGGCTTATCCCATCTACATTTCTTGGGTGGTATCCAAATAGTTTGAACAGAGATATGCTCCTGGAGAGCAGTATCTATGACTTCACTAGTCATCATAGACTTCCGTTATAGTCAGTGGATGAAAAAAGGACATCTAAAATGAGAGAAATTTCTACCAATAGCAGTGTCTAAAATTGGTCAGACATATCATAGCCTAAAAGTGCAAATTTTTCTCTATCAACTATAAGGAATCATTAGCTCAAACCAGAACATCTTCACAATGAGCATCTAAAGGCAGGGAAGCTAAATCTTAGGGAGAATTTGAATTCAAGTATGGAGCTGACTTTAAACACTTGATTCAAACTTATCTGCTGTTTTTGACAGGACAAATCTGTTTTCTTAATCCAGTGTCATAGGTATCCTTCATATATTTCATAAGAATTTACTGAAATATTTTAATATTGATCATTCTCAAATGTGATCATTCACTCTCACAGTAGAAAAGAGCTTCCTGATGGTCAAAGGGAATCTCCTGTGTTTGTTTGTGCCGTTGCCTCTGGTGCTGTTACCGGGCAACACTGAAGACAGCCTGGCTCCATTCTCTTTGCATGTTCTCTTCAGGTATTTATATCCATTGATAAGAACCACTCTGAGTCTTTTCTTCTCCAGGCTGAACAGTCCCAGCTCTCTCAGCCTTTCCCAATGGAAGAGATGCTCCAGTCCCTTAATCATCTTTGTGGCCCTTTCTCTTTGGAAAACTGTAGCATATTTAATGAGATGAGTATTTTGTTTGGATTTGTCTTGTTTCAGTTTTTTAATGACCTGTATAGCAGCCTGATATTCCACAACATAATCAAATTCATTAGAGTTCCCTGTTCATAAAATCTCTTTGTTCATATTCTTTGTGCAAACCTTACATAACAACTCAAAAAATACTCTTTTGAGTGAGTCATCAGCATCTTCAAAAATTCAGCAGGGACACTGATAAGTTTGGATGTCAAACTTGTTCAAGTTTAGTTATCAAGCTGTTGGTTCTTTTAAGATTATAGAATTTACAAAGAAGCTGAAAAATTGCACAATCAGGTCAAATAATTAACTTTTTTTCTGTATAGGTATTAATGAAATATTTCTATCACTTTATGATGGCCAATGACACTCTTCTAGTTTTAAAAGCTATCAAAAAGTGCAACCACAGTAAGAACTTAATCTTATTTAACATATTCTGGAAGGCCATAACTCACATCTTCACCATGTTTTGGTAAAGCAGAGATGCACAGGAAAAGCTGTCCCAATACCATTGATATGCTCCCTGATAGCAGAGACAGGATATGAAAAGTAAAACAATCCAATATGTTATTAGCAGATCAATATGCCTCAGAATTTTTCCTTTCTAGACCATTTAGGTAGATACCTGTGGTAGGTTAACCTTAACTGGCTGCCAGAAGCCCACCCAACTGCTCTCTCACTCCCTCTCTTCAGCATGACAGAGAGAGAAAATAGGATAGAAAAGCTCCTGGGTTGAGATAAAGACAGGGAGATCACTTGCCCACAACTGTTACAGAGAAAACAGAATCAACTTCAGGAAGATTAATTTCACTTGTTGCTAATTTAAAAAAGAGTAGGATGGTGAGAAACAATGACAAAACCTGAAACATCTTCCCCCCAACCTTCATCCCTTTTCCTCACGCTCATCTTAACTCCTCCACTCCTGGCTCCTCCACTTCCTCCACTCCCAGTGATGCAGGGGAGTGTGGTCAGTTCACAACAGAACCTCTGCTGCTCCTTCTTCTTCACACCTTTCCTCCATTCCCATGTGGGTCCTTCTCACAGGCTGCAAGAACTACTTCAGCGTGGGTCCTCTCCACGGTCTGCAGTCTGTCAGGAACAGACTGCTACAGTGAGGGTCCCCCACAGGATGCAGTGTGGATATCTGTTCTGCTGTCATCCTCCATGGGCCGCAGGGGACTGGGTCTACTGTGATGGAGCTTATACGGTTACTAGATTAATTATTTTGTATTACTTGAGTAATGCTGCAGGATCCGACACACTGATGCTAGGCGTAGGTTAGTAATTCTCACGGCAGTCCTGACAAAACTAACTTGGCTTAATGCAAAACCTCTCAGATGCCTGTGAACTCTCAAGCACAGCCAATATGAGCTTATTCTCTTCCCATTTAACCTAATCTGATGATGAATTATCTTTCTTTTTAGGAAATTGCATCTGTTTCAAACTTAAATTTCTTTGGCTTCAAACTCAAGCCTTTCACATATTCTCAGAGGTCTATAAACAGATACAAATTGACCAGAGGAATTTTCTAAGGCCTACTTAGTAGGGCAAATAGGTCACACTCCCAAAGTCTCACATAATACAGCTTTTCCCACTGCGCATATTGGACGATATCTGTGTTTCTAGCTTAAATGTTTTCCAGCATTTTCCCATTCATTTCAATGAACTGGCACCAGAAGCAGGGGCAGTGTTCTAGAGGCTGTCGATTCAAGTGCTGCAGAAGGAAAGGCAAGATTGCTTTCCCCATCCACTACCTGTTTCTCTTTTTTTAGGGATTTCATTAGTGTTTGGTGCCACAGCAGTTCACTCAGTCTGAGGAAGATATCTCCAAAGAATATTAAACCTCTGAGTCACTGCTTTTCAAGGCAGACTTCTCATAAAAGTTCTCACATAGACAGCTTTGCATGTGGCTGCATTAAAACCATTATCTTAGATTGTGACCAAATTACCAGATGATTCAAACCATACTGGTAATTATAATCTATTCTTTTCAATATTTAGTATCCCACTAGTTTAGCTTTAAAAGCAAATATTTCCTACAATCACCTATAATTTTTATTACTATTACATTTAACTGTGCTAAGGAAGAACTCTCCCTAGAGTACTGCTGCTTCCAGTGCTGTTTGATTTTTGTTTAGGTAATTGATATTTTCTCACTTAACAATTGCATTCTGGGATTTGCCCTGTGTGTTCTGAGCAGCATAACTGTGCTTTTACCTCTATTCACTCAACGCACTAGGTCAGATGTAAAGTATTAATGATTTTTAGAGAGAATACAGGAGAATTACAGGGTTTAAAACAGAATATCACAATGAAATACCATATTTTCAGCAGCTATGGAAAAGTTTAGCATTATGAAGGCACTTACTAACCAGATACATCTCTAAAACACAGGATGACTGCCCTGAGGGCACTGCTAGAACATAATGTCCCTGCCAGGCTCCTGCCTCAGAGCCCCCCCCACCCTACCCATGGCCCAGGACCCCATGTCAGCCCCTTGGGGACATCAGTCCCCATGCCAGAGACACCACAGCAGGGCTGGTCTCCAGCTCCCCACCACCCTGTCCTGCCTGGCCGTGGGCCCCACCGAGCCAGGCCCACCTGTGGGCCCATGTCCTGGCCCAGGCTCATCCCAGCCCCATCCCTAGAGAGGTGCCCCATGTCCAGGTCTGGGGCGGTGGGACGGGCCCTGCCCTGATGGACGCCCAGTCCCAGGGAGCCTCTGGCCTGTGTGGTCCCCTGGCAGCGACCTAGAATTTCCAGCGTAAATTATCACAATAAGTACATACCCTGCAAAACAGATTTTTAAGAGGAATTTGGCAGAAAAAAGAGTGGAAAAATTGATAAATCTCATGGCAGTTCTACTAAATCAAATAATTGATCAATTCATTAATTTTAGTGTATCTTTCTTTTATTCCAGAAATAGTAAATTTATTTCAGATCATAAACATACATCACTACACAAAGGGAATTCTACAGTTATAAGTATAATTTAATCTGGCCGTGTGGGTCATACTGAGATTAATCAGGCTGTTGGGAGGGCTCAATTGCAGCAGTTTACCATCCTCCTAACAGGTTAGAAAAAATTCGTTAACGCTGATCCTAGAACCAGTGTGTCCATGACCTATACAGGTATTTCCATGCAGCACTAGGTTTTTCTAACAAGGAAAATTCTTTTCCTGTTTTTGCTGTGTGAGATTTTTTTCTCTCCTTTCAAACCTATTACAAACCAGTGTCCACAAGGAGCAAAGCTCACCTTGTCCTGGGTGATATATCTAACTTTTTCGGAAATAATAGTGGCTGTTAGAGATCGACAGTGCTCTACAGTAGATGTTGACTGGGAAATTAAGACATTTCATATGGCTATAAGCGTCACTGTAAATGTCCAGAGAAATATCAATAGTCATTGACATATTTACACACTACCATGGATTGTTTTACTAAAACATGATGCTTCCAGCTCTGGTTGGGGTGCTGAGCACAAATGCTTAGGATTGTAACCATAGTAACATATCTGGTTAGAAATTATGACTGCAAGATTCCATATCTTAATGCTCCAGGCACAGAAATTGCTTTATGAAAGGAAGAAGTCTTGTGCCATTCATTGAACAACTTTTATGTAAAACTCCAACACTGGGCTAAAGGTTGTCAGCAGCAGCATGATAGCTACAAGCAGGAAGCATCACTATCTGCAATGAAGAATGGGGAAAAAAAAACCCCAAAATTTACTAAAAGCATCCTTCACTGATCTTTATTTCTATTTGTTTTAGTTTAACCTCAGTGGGCAGCTAAGCCCCATAGAGTCTCTTGCTCATTTTCCCACAATGGAATGGGGTAGACACTCAGAAGAGTAAAATTGAGAAAACTCGTGGGCCGAGATAAAGACAGTCTAATAGGTAAAGCAAAAGCCACACACACCAGCAAAGCAAAACAAGGAATTTATTCGCTGCTTCCCATGGGCAGGTAGGTTTTCAGCCATCTCCAGGAAAGCAGGGCTCCATCACATGTAATGGTTACTTGGGAAGACAACCCCCACAACACTGAAAAATTCCCCTTCCTCATTCTTCCACAAAGCTTTTATTGCTGAGCATGATTTCATATGGTATGGGATATCCCTTTGGTCAGCTGTCCCAGCTGTGTGCCCTCCCAAATTCTTGTGCACCTCCAGCCTAGTCACTGGCTGGGCAGCATAAGAAACAGAAAAGGCCGTGATGCTGTGCAAGCACTGTTCAGCAATAACTAAAAAAATCCCTGTTATCACNTCCAGGAAAGCAGGGCTCCATCACATGTAATGGTTACTTGGGAAGACAACCCCCACAACACTGAAAAATTCCCCTTCCTCATTCTTCCACAAAGCTTTAATTGCTGAGCATGATTTCATATGGTATGGGATATCCCTTTGGTCAGCTGTCCCAGCTGTGTGCCCTCCCAAATTCTTGTGCACCTCCAGCCTAGTCACTGGCTGGGCAGCATAAGAAACAGAAAAGGCCGCGATGCTGTGCAAGCACTGTTCAGCAATAACTAAAAAAATCCCTGTTATCACCACTGTTTTCATCACAAATTAAAAACATATTATCATGTAAGCTACTATGAAGAAAAATAACTCTATCCCAGACAAAACCACTACACTGTTTAAAAAGCAATGGACCTCAATTACTTTTCAAAATAATTAAAACTCTACATGTGCAAAATGGATGTATCTTTACTTATTAGATATGCAGGTCAGGACAATCTAGTGAAAAATCTCATGGAAATAATAAATAAAAGCTACTGTCTTCCCACTCAAATTATATACTGATGTATTAACAGTAACTGTCACTGAACTTCTATTCTTTAAAAAAAAAGAGAAAAATCTTACTCTATACATGTCTTGGAATGTCCAGGAGAAGGAAACATAGATATAGAGGTTGACTGTACTGTTCAAAACTGCAGGTTTAAAGCTTTTCTTCCCTTTGAGTAAAATGAGGGAAAAAAACACTGCTCCTCCCTGTCATTAACTAGAATGTAATCAGTGTGGTATTTAAATTATTTATGTTGAGATCTGTTCTGAAAGGCCAAGTATTCTCTCAACATGTGAAGAAGAAGCCGAAGCCGAAGCCGAAGCCAAAGCAGAAGCAGAAGCAGAAGCAGAAGCAGAAGCAGAAGAAGAAGAAGAAGAAGAANAGAAGAAGAAGAAGAAGAAGAAGAAGAAGAAGAAGAGAATTTATCAAAACTTATATATCCATGAAAAATATTTTAGCCCCTCTGCTGAGATAAAATATTATTGTTTACTATGCATTATAAATTAAATATAGTACTCTTCTGTCCATTTCCCCAAATAAAATGTAAAAAAAAGGAACTGCACTAGCCACAATGATTTATGCGATCATTGATCTCAACTAATCCATAAGTAAAAAATACCAAGAGTAAACCCTAGCTAATTACTATAGAATTGCTTTATTAAAATAACATGATTTCAACTACAAAAATACTCATTCTTGTTATATACTTGCTTGCTTTTTAACTGCATCTGTTTTACACAAAATTTTTAATGAGGAATGAAATCCGTGATTCATAGATAGTCAGTAAAACGTCAGAATTTAGTGCGCAATGTAAATTCCTGCAATTTTTTTTTTTTAATGATTTTTCTGAGAAGTTGAGAGTAAAGCTATTTTTAGATTTGCAACTTGAGATTATGAAGCCTGAAGTCTGATGTGGCTTTACAGTTTCTAACTTAATATCCTTATTTACACATTGGTCATATACTTTAAGACCTTTGAATGAACTATATTATGTAAATTAATAACAACTATGTAATACATAACATAATCATCCAGTCACAACCAACAGAAAATGAGTATCAGGGATAATGTATAATAAATATCAGCAAAAAAATGTAACTCGATGCATCACAGAACTTGTGAAATTTTCAGTTCAATATGAACTGAATGTGTGGTGGGTTGACCCTGGCTGGGGGCCAGGTGCCCACCAGAGCCGCTCTGCCACTGCCCTCGTTCACCAGACGGGAGAAAAAGTACAACGAGAAGCTTTGTGGGTTGAGATAAGGGCAGGGAGAGATCACTCATTATCATCACAAGCAAAACAGACTGAACTTAGAGAGAGGAAATTCATCTAATTTATTCCCAAACAGAACAGAGTAGAGGAAGGAGAAATAAAATTAAATCTTAAAACACCTCCCCCCACCCCTCCATCTTCCCGGGCTCAACTTCACTCCCGGCTTCAACCTCCTCCCCGCCAGCAGCACAGGGGGACGGGGAATGGGGATTATGGTCAGTTGATCACACTTTTTTTCTGCCACTTCTTCATCCTCAGGGGGAGGACTCCTCTCATTGTTCCCCTGCTCCAGCATGGAGTCCCTCTCATGGGAGACAGTCCTTCATGAGCTTCTCCAACGTGAGTCCTTCCCACGGGCTACAGTCCTTCACGAACTGCTCCAGCGTGGGTCCTTCATGGGGTCCCAAGTCCTGCCAGCAANAGCAGCTTCTCACAGAAGCCACCCCTGTAGCCCCTCCCCGCTACCAAAACCTTGCCATGCAAACCCAACACAAGCTCCTTTGTCAACAAACTATATAACAATATTGTAAGGCAGCACAAAATTATGTAAGTTGTAATTATACTTCTTTCCAGTTTGAATGGATACTTGGATATATAAACAAGAAATATTAAGTAGGAATAAGACACTAGTATTCCCTGTCTGTATGACATAGTGGGTCTATTGCTGGAATATTTCGCTTTGTTCTAGTGCCCTTATCTTGTAATGGAAATTAACAAATTAGAAAAGGATCTGTGAGCAATAGAAATTAAAATTTAATATTTTTGCTTTTAAGTTTTCCAAAAGATGGTGGCAATTATGATCTTATAAAATAATTTTTTGCTGCTGGACAGGTTTTTATTTTAGCATAAAAGACCATAATACAGACAAATAGCTGCATGGTCCAGTTTAAAAAAGTAATCCTGGACTGGAAATTAGCAAATTTTAAACAACCAGTAGAATCAGTACCTGGAATATCTTTATGGAGGAAGAAACAAACTTTACTATTACTCAAAGACTTTACAGAAAAATCATACACCTCTGAAAAGATATGCTACAACCAAAAACTAAATCCTGATACTGACAAATTTTGATACTGAAATTACTGCATGATGGTCTAATTACTGAGGAATTCATGCAAGATTATCATAACAGCTTTCTCTGACAGTAAGACCTGCCACCCAGTGTGTGAATTAGCTGAGGGCACATGCAGAAAATAAAACCGAAGTTTAGTTTTCAGCTTCTTTCAAAGGCTTCAGGAAGAAAAATTACTCCATATATCCAGGGCTAAGTTTATGTAGCTAACATGTCCTGAGTGATAAAAATGGTACATTCTGACAGCCTGCTGAATGAATATTTTCACATCAAAGTAAGAATAGAGGTTTTTTAATTTGGTCTTGGGAATTTAAAAGGATGATTAGTATGAGTAACAACTGTAACTCCCAAATAGACTTTCCTCGTTAGCCAAAGGCAGGAAGCGTTATTCAGTAAAACTGTTTATTAATTATATTACTATAACTGAAAAATGTTACACATTCAGTGCTACTTTGAACAAGTTTTTAGAAGACTGTGAATGCAAAGTTGCTATCAAACAACTACTTGATGATGAATTATACCTACTATCACAGTAAGCAATGTGATTTGTTTGGGGATTATGAACTAAATTTTGAACATTACATTTGATACCTTCTCAATATTTCATATTATTATTTGTACTTTATTCCTAGACTTAGTCATCCTTATCTTGTACAGACTCTGAACAGCTCATTCAGACTTTCATTTTCATTGGGCCAGATTATTACAGAACCTTATTTATCTGTCTGTAAGCATATATAAACTCAATTTTCTCATAAATTCACTAGAAGGGTGTTGCTAACACATTGCACCAAGTTGCAACATTATTTACCATCTTTCTACTTGTTTGTATGAGAAAACAAATTTTAAGTTCTTCTCAGACAAAATTTAAAAGAAGTGTAGCTATAACATAACTGCTGCAAGTAGCAGCAATTTCATTCCACACTAGGTTGCTGCTTAGGTGAGAACAAGTGTCTTCTAGATCTTTTCAGCAGACTGGAGAATGATTTTCTGGCCCCTTGGAAATCAAAATAACTCTTCTTCTGCATTAGCTTGGGTAAGTACTTCAATATTTTGCTTGACAGAAAGGTCTAATTATAGGCTCTCACAGGCTATCCAAAGAAGTATTTTAATCTAAAAATTTTCCCATTATATCTGTCCCTCCAGCATTTTGTAGAATGTTACATTTATGAACAGACACACAGGTTTGTTCTACAGATTAACCACACCATCTTCTTATATTTAACAAAACCCCCATATTTTTATTTATATATTTCATACATTTCTGATGTTATTTGTCAAATTACCTTTTTTTCTTTTTTTTTATTTATCTAATTTTATCTAAAGACAAAGGGTGGAAGACACCGGACAGGTCAGACAAATTTCAGACTTTCTTTTGACATATCTTTGAAAAAAATTCCTTATTAATATACACATGAGCATAGACTTAGTTTCCTAGCCAATTTTCTTCTGTTATATTGTATACCTCAAATTACGATGTTAAATTCTTTGAGACTAGCACAGCATAAAGGCTTAACAGTAAGCAGAAAGGTAACCACCTTCACATCATCTAACTCAAAGGGTATGACAAGAGATTTTCCTGAGGTAGCAAATGTTTGGAAATACTGCCTAAATGGAGAAATAATAATGGAACCCCATTCTTGCACTATTGAGAGCATTAACTTATGTTTCATTAAATACCTTAGAAAACACAGATTTCCAAACTGATAAAAAACACTCTTAGGATACATTTATCATATTCAATTATATTTATTGCTGAATTAAAAAGAAAGCTGTTATAAAATATAGATATTTTAACATGTATCACAATAGGCAGACAATACCAAGTACTGCCCTGGCTTGGAAAACATGTGGCTCCGCTATATTTACTGGAGTTCTATACGACATCTGGCTTAGAACAATATTGTCCGAGATGATGAGTTTTAGTAAATTTATGTCTGAAGTTTCTGCCCTTGAAGTTACAGTGTCAGTCACAGTAAGTAAAGTGCATGCTAAACTCAAGATGAAATTAGAGTTTTGAGCTGTGCCCTACTGAGGGACTGCTATGGTTCCACAGAGTTTTGTTTAGGCCTTTTTTTCTTTTCCTGAGTTTACAGAAAGTAAAGATAGAACTCAGATGAAAATTTAGAGTTAATGATAACTAGTTCCACTCTAACTGGAAGAAAATTTACAGGGATTTTGACTTTAAGAGTAAGAACTACTGGGTACTAGTGAACAGTTTGGTAATTTTTTTATTTGTTTGTTTGAGTGACATTTTATCTGATGTGATGAAATAGTTTGAACCTTTAATCAATAGTTGACAAAGTTTATTTTGCTTCCTCTCTGTTAACAGCTACAACTATATACAAATAACTGGATTCTTAAAGAAAGGATTTTAAAAAAATACTATCTGACAATAATCATGATACTGCTTTGGTTCCTCTTGATCAAAACAATGAGATAATTAAATAATCATGTTAATGAAAACTGGATTAAGTCAGTATTCAGAGAGTGAGTTTAAGATTAAGGTTGTACAAATTCTGGTCTAGCTGTGTCTCTATTAAATCTGACAAATAGTTACAAGTGTATACACGTGCATACCTGTTTGTTATTCAATTTGTAATCTCTGACATTTATTTTTACAAGACATTTTGAAAATAATTTACAGACAAGCCTTTAGGTCTACCAGTATCATACATATGCACAATAAGAAAGACTGATTCTGGCTTAACTTCATCTATTTTCTAGGTTGAGACTTAGGGGGATTTTTTTAATTAAACATTTTTAACAGTTACAAAAAAGGAGGAAATTACCACTGGATCAGATTTAATCCACAATAGTAAACGATATATATTTCCAGCAAAGAAGGTCCTGAGATGTGAATTTCAAATCTTTTCCTCAAATAACATTTCAAAATGCCTTGGCTTAACAGTATAGAGTAAGAGTTTAGTTCCTGCTACTATAGAGATAGAATCCACAATATTTCAGAACTGTTCAGATATTGATTCCAAAGGAATTTCATCATCCCAAATAAAAATGGTTGGTATATTTTAATGAAACACAAAAAAGCTCTTTCATAAACAAATATAAAAATCTGAGAAATCTGATTAAACTGTGGACAAGTTTATCTAGATGGAATTTCTCATTAAAAATGAGAGAGAAAGTGATCTTGTTCTCCATCATTTTAAGTAACTGCCTTAACCATTTGGCTAAATATTACTCTATGTTATCTTTATTTTTAATTAACTACATCCTCCTTTTCTTTCCCTCTTCTCATTTTCCACTCTTTATTCATCTTCTCTTATCATAATCACCCTTCCTCCATTTCTTTCTGGACTTAAAAGACTTCTTGTTAAAAATTATAAATGTTTCCAAATAGTTCTAATTTAGTTAAATTAATATTTTCTTTAATCTCCAAATCAAATGTTCTTAAAATAAGAATTCCTTTTCTTGATTTTCCTATGCAGAACCTTGGTTTTGTAAGTTTACATTAGCACTATGTGCCCCTTCCACTTACTGATTTGCCCTTGAACAAATTTCTGTTCAGTTGAAATTCTGGGATTCTAACAGTTAATCTGAAATTGTCAATCTTAGAAACTCTGTAGAATATATACAGAGCTTTGGAAGCAGGTCAGATATTGTATAAATCTTTTCCATGGTTCTCCATTCAGTTATGCTATTTAGGATTAGCTGACAGGACTCCAGAGCTTCAGACAAATAGTGATTATTTGCCAGATTATGCTAATATGGTCAACGCAATGGCAGATAAATATTTGTACAAATGAATAACATTTGACAGCAAATACATGCATGTTGTTTAAGACATAAATGTCAATGAATTCATTCTGGTGATTGACATGGAAGTGCACAGATCATTAAGTTCCACCCTTCCCTAATGATCATGGGAACATAAAAACCAAAACATGGTAAAATAGCCTTTTCTTATCCAGGCTGAATTGAAGCCAAAAAAATCAACCATAGCTGAAAGATGTGGAAGCACAATATTCAAAAGTGAGTGTGAGTGAACAGTGTATTTCATATGTTTACATTGTAGCACAGTTAACCAAAGTTATCTAGATAGCTCCTTCACAAAAATTAATATATGTCCTCAAAATTTGATTTTATACATTTATTTTTTATTGCCTCTTTTTTATGTAGCCCATGAGAAGCACATTAACAATTCTACATGTAAAAATATTAAACAATACTTCCTTCTTATATTTTTAATAGGTTCTAGATTACAGAATCAATTTTGTATTCTAGCATTTTGAAAAGATTTATTTAGGAGCACTGTATGATATTTTTTCTCTTTCACACCTGGCAGTGGACATACCTTTCTAGGAGACTTTAAAGTTTGTACCTTTCCTCTTCATGCAAAAGTTGCACTAATCAGGTGGTACCACCTCTGCATCCCTGTTTTTTTGTTGGTGGGGGTTTTTTTGTTGGTGGTTTTGTTTTGTTTTGGTTTGGTTTTGGTTTTGTTTTTTCCCCTGGGTCAGACAGGATATGTTACATTAGTTTTGTTTTTGGCACTGGAATAACCATTATTGGAATGCTGTATTCTGTTCTAGTGTTCATAGCTCAAGAAGGTGGTAATAAACAGGAGAAAGTTCAGAGAACAATGCATGAACATTTTAAGACTGAGAAGCATATCTGATACTGAAAAACAATGAGCCAAATTATTTAATTCAGTAAGAGGAGTGTCTAGAGTTTATTTAGTTCAATATCCTACAAAGAGTTTTTGAAAGATTTCTGGTCATTTGCAGAAGAAAAGAGAGAGACCAGAATGAGGAAAAGGATCCTGAGTCATTTATACAGTAGAAGAAACATTGAGAAGAAGTATACAGGATCACAAATTTTTGCTCAAGGGAGTACTCTAACTACCACCATCTTTCCATTTCCTAGTAATTCTTGAACTTCTAGATCTAGAACAGTATTTTAACATTCAACTTTATTTTCCTCTTTGCTGTTTTAAGTACTTAGGTTCTATTCTCAATAAAATGAGAAAAGACAATGTCAGAGAATACAGTTTTCCAAAACTAATAAACTCCCCAAACTAGCCTGTTATAAGTAAGCAGCAGTGTTAAACTTACATCCTTTGTTTCTGGCAGAGAATGATACTATACTATATACCAAACCTGGGTGAGACCTTCCTTACATATAAGTAAAGAGGTAGCAGATATCCTGCCAAGGTAATTGGAATTAAAAGCACTTAAGGTCCTGTGTTGTCTTCAGGACAGCCACAATTTAACACGACAATCCATCAGATGCAAGGTATCCCTTCTGGTGCAGAGGAGTTTAACATATTCAGCATGGAAAAAGTGACCTTCTTACTTGCTTGGCCTGACTTTCATGCATAGAAACAAAGTATAGACTTTAGATGCACAACGCACAAGATGCCCAGCTAGCATAGCCAGTTTCTTCTTGATTTGACCTGAATGGCTTCAGTGTTGGAAGTCTAGGGCTCCCAGAATGAAAGTAAAAACATGAACTACAATCAAGTCTGTTTACTAATGAGTTTTGCATTAGTATAATCTGGCCCCAGTTGTTGTCAGAAAAAAGTGTTAAATATTTACCATACTAATCAAATAGGATTCATCTGCCAACAGGGAAGGAAGATAGGGTGGCAGTATTTGAAAAGAAAATACAAAAGCATACTCGTCAGAATATGCTCACATAGTCATTACAGTTTCTTTAAAAAATAAGTTGAATTAAGATGCTGTTCATTTATATTCTTTTAATAAAAAAGTTAAAAGGAAATTTAATGAATACAATGGTAAAAAGATCACAAAAGCATTGTATATTACTGAAAAATAAACATAGATAAGTTATTCAGCAATCAGCCCAAGTCAGTGATCCAGTCCTTCCTTTTATGGTATATGTCTACTGTATTTATTCATTAGAGCTACTGAGCACACTATAACACCCTTGGAGAACCACATCATAATTTCCCTAACACATGGAATATAATCAGCAGATTGCTTGTAAAAAGATGATTCTGGTCAAACTCTGCTGAAGCACAGCATATAGACAATTGTCTCTGGAGTTTGGACCCACTCTTTCTTACAAGATAAAAATATTATAACTTGCTGCTTCTTCCTTCTGTTCAGTGGTCATCATTTTCTGTAGAATGAATTTATATATGGAACATTCAGGGCATTGTTCAGGTGTACTACTTTGTGCAGAAACAAAGGAGTGAATTTTGTGACATATCTGTGATGTGGTCAGGCTATGGGCCTTAGCAAAAGAGGAACCTGATTGATAGATCAAGAAGATGGTGAAAAGAGAAGTAAACAAAAGCAGGTGGTTTCATGAGGAATCTGCCTTATACCTTGAATGAAGCCCATGTCAATAGTGTAAGCCACTGGGAAAAAAACCTTGATGGTATGCTGACTGGAGAAATATGTATTGATAATGGAATTTATAATTAATACATATAATGAAATTTTAAATATATAATGAAATTTAACTTACTAGAAATGACTTTGTTTGACTTTGTTAGGCAGTCAACTGCAAGTTATAGCAGTTTTGGACTAAAACTAAAATACTCATAGATGGGCACGTAGCTACCTTCAGTATGAGCTGAAGCTTTGAAAGGATCTATGAAAAGGATGGTGAAACTGAGACAGTAGTAAGTGCCTCTGGAATACCGATGTAAATTCAGGTGGACACCTTAATCTTCACCGCAAGATCACCAAGCAATGACATCAGCCTCAAAATTATTAAAAAAACCCCCCAACCCCAAACCTAAAAACTACATTAATAAATCAAAGGGATAAATATATATAAAAAAAAGTCTTTGCTTTGCTGCAGTGCGCTCTTTAACTTTCTTCTCAGAATTTTTCCTTAAAAACTAAGACATGTACATCAAGGTATATGTTGATTTCAAATTGATAGCTGTCATTCAGATGACTATACTATTGAATCAATACATACAAAAATTGGGACGTATAAGCAGCATTATATCTTTGAACAGTTTATTGTTTTCTAGCAATTTTTACCCAATGGGAAGTATTTTATTTGATTTTATTTACTTATTTATTTGAAAAACAGCAATACAAACCCAGATTACCTATGCTTCTAAGGAAAAGCAACATACTAATAGGAAAATAATAACAGTTTATTATGGAAATTTGTCCATATTTATCTAAAACCTTCAGGCTATTACAAAGTACATTATGACCTTATAATGCAAATTTTACAGTTCTTCCAATAACATTGTTATTAGTATGTAGTCTCAGTAGAATATGTTTGTTTTTTTTTTCTTAATCTTTGAGATTAAGATAATTTATGGTTATTGAATCAATTCTGTATTCAATAATTCTGTATATAGCCACCTTCCTCAATCAGGCTTTCCTATTTCTCCACTCACTACTAGACAAAGACAGACAAAGACAAAGACAAAAAAAAAAAAACAAACCCTGGCAAAATTAAGTATGTTTCATAAACTTGCATGAGGATGATATTAATACAGATGCCTCTCCCATTTTGTGAAGAATAGGACTCTCACCAGACAAAGTACTTACACTGATGCCTATAATTCACACAAAACCAGAGTGGCTCATATTGCTCCTTTGAAAGCAGCATGAACTTTCCCTTGTGCTAAACTTTGCAACTGAGAATCTCAAAACAGATCATGAACAGAAATGAATTCAGTCTCTGCTTTTGACATTTTGACAGCCAGTGTCTGCTGCAAGAGCATAAAGTAGAGGAAAATGCTTCTCTTTGTGCAGTGTGGAAAGTAATCTGTATAAGCAGTGTTGTTAATGTCAGTTTTTACTTTTCCTGCGTACTGTCACTCAGATAATACAGGTATCTGGGTACTTGAAGGGAGACGTTTAGAGCTGGCTTTAAGTTACAAAATTCTATGATGTTGGGAAGTATTAAGATTCATGAAAACTTAAATGGTCATCCTCAAAGAATACTACAGGTCTCCATTTAGTTGAGGAAAAGATTCAGCAGATCAGATTCAGCAAATGTCTTAGGCTTTGTCATACTGGGAACAGAAGATCTTAAATATCAAACTCCCTTGGACAAACCAAAAACCACACTGTATTTTAAAGTTTTACTAATTACAGTTTGGAATAAATTAGCTACTCAATATAATTTTCAAGTTTTACCCTTTGTAAGACGTATAGATCTGACATATAGTTCTGAGATCTAAAGGTGGTTTCTCCATGCTATGAAATTGTGAGTACCTACTTCTAGCATTATACATTTAATATTAATAAAGAGAAGACCTCAGACTGTTGGAGGTGCCACACTGACAACTCTCAAGCATTACATTCTCTAATTAAAAATATAAGCCAGTACTGCTGCAAATAAAAGGTATCCAAAGAATAACTTCCCTACATATTTTAGTTTCTGTGACCCATTTTACAGGAAGACAATGACACCATGTGAAGTAGATCTTTAATATTTCTGTCATTCTGATTAATATAATTGGAGAAATACGACTGAGCCTTCCCTAAGGAAGAAGCAAGTACAACCTTAATGAGTTTCCTTAATACTGCAACTTGCTTAAATAAAAAAAGAATACAATTAAGCTTATTCAAATGTAAGACTAATTCAGAATGTCATTACCTATTGTTCAGTGCACTGAAGTGTGAAATATATGCTTTTATGTTTGCTGCAAAAAACATGTACTTTTAACATTAAAGGCATGGGATGGAGTAATACAACAAAGAAAGGAAATGATAAATAATAGATAAAAATAGCTACAGTCTGTGACTTACATGCATAATATAATACATGAATGCACATGAGCAAGGGGGAAAAAAACCCACTTTTGTATAACAAAGGAAAAAGCAGGACAGAAATCCTAACCAAGTTATTTGGTCAGCTAAGCTTCTGATACTGCCTGAAAATTGTACTGTATACCACTTGAAACAGAAGGACATACAATTGAGTAAAGATGATCTGATCCTGACATCCTATCTTTATGTTCATCAACACCTACCCAGATTAGGTTTAGACTGCTTTAGAAGCTGTGGTCAAGAACAGGCTCAAATTCTCAGAAATAAATGATGATACAGTCATGGGTTTGCTATAAACAAAAGGGCACAAACCACATATATAGAGCTAAGAGTTTATCATTAGGCCAATTAATGTTTTAACAGTCTAATAACCCAAAGTGTTAGTTTAGTTACGCTAATATTCACTAATAATACAAATTAATTCAAAGAAACTTCAGTAATACAGCTAACTGGTTATACCTGGTGAAAGAATAAAATGAAATGAAATGAAATGAAATGAAATGAAATGAAATGAAATGAAATGAAATGAAATGAAATGATAAAATAAAATAAAATAAAATATTTGTTTTTAAAAAAAATGTTTGCCCTTGGTTCTCTCCATCTCTTGGTGCTCTCCTTTCCTATGTCCCCAGGCTCCTAACATTGGCAGTCTCAGAAGAAAGAAGAAGAATGAGGGCAGGCTGCAATGAGCTGTCAGCACCTTGATGGCTTTGCTGGGAAGAACAGGATGTGCCTGCTAGGGGTTTCCTCCTGCTCTTTGTCAGAAGTATGGGGTTGATGATTTCTTCCAGATCAGGTTTGCAGTTTGCTTCAGTTTGGTTTTATACATTTCCCTGTGACAAGCTGCTTGCTTCTCTCAGATTGGCAGGGGCAGTGGTCCCCAGTCCCACCAGGACCCCCCACGAAGGGCAATGGTTTGTCAGGCAGTGACCGGGGGAGGGAGGAGGGAAGGGTGTCACCCCTCCCCAGCGGGGCCACCCCCGAGCTGGAGCTGGAGCTGGAGCTGGAGCTGGAGCTGGAGCAGGGCAGGCAGCAGTCACTGGCCCCAGCGCAGGGGTTAAACCAGCGACACCCAGCTCAGGCCAGGGCTGAGCCCCTGCGCTGCCGGGGCAGTGCACAGCTGGGGGACTCATACAAGCAGTCACAAAAGTCTTATTTTTGGTGCTACAGTGGCTCAAACCACTTGCATTCACCTTTTTGGCACAGCTCAGGTGTGAGTTGTTTGCCTTAATTTCTCTGCCTAATTTCTCTTTCTATATAAAAGCTGCCTGGCACCTTCCTGCCACCTTAATGAAAGTCATCACAGAAACAATGCCAAGAAGTCTGAGCTGGAGGACAAGCTTCATCCTTCAGCTACCATGATATCACAGACACATCTTTAGAAACCTGTCATCCAAAGGAAACATCAGGTACCAGCTAAAGAAAAAAAAAAAAACAAAAACTAAACAGTGATGCACCTAAAGAAAAATGTTGCTTGTAACCTGAAACTAGATACATTTTTCAAATAAGTCATGATGGATGACAGTAATTATAGGCTATGACAAATTAGAAAATGGTAGTCTTAACCAGATAAGTTTTAGTATAAGTGTCATGAAGCTTTTTGGTTGAATTTTAACAGGGCCTAACATCTAAAGATGAAAAGTCATGGTGTTCTAATTGAAGGTACTTAAAAAGAGGTTTTGAATAAGAAGATATAAGTTTTATGCAGCCATGTGGTTCAAAGGAAGAGACCTTTAAATATCATTCCATTTTAGAAAATTCTGGCTTAAGTCTCTGGGAGTGAGAAGAGAGCATGAGTTTATTCCTGAGTGAAGGTGCAGAGAACAGAATATGTAGCTGGAGTCATGCCACTGTTCTTGAAATGCAAAGGCAAAAGAGATGACTGAACATGATGGAAATATTTGGCATCTTGTAAAAATCTATAACAGGTATATCTGTCAGAGAAAAGAGGTACCAGTGGGGTGTACCTGAGATGCGTCACTTCTTGTGCTATGATGTTGATCTTTAGTTGAGGCATCAACAAACCAACACAGGTCGATATATTTTGCACTGCGGTCAACAGACCTTTTCCCATTGACTTGAATGAATGCCACATTAAAAAGTTCAGGCTGAAGCCTTAGATTATGTCAACCTGTTATTTCACATGTCTAATTAACATGAGACATCTAGCAATCATTTCTCAATCAGTTGTGCATTTATGGAAAAGAAATGCAACTCTTTTATCCTTGTTTTCATGTATTACTCATAACTTGAACATTCATTTCTAAGAGTAAAGTATGTCTAATGTTAATTTCTATGAACTGATATGATCTTAAACACTCAATTCCAACATAAAGTACAGTGGTATATAAGAAAACTGATAGGAACTTGGAAGAGGAGGGAAAAAGATGACATTCAGCAGAGACACAAGTTGGGAAATTCAAGATAACAGCATAGTATTCTTGAAAAGGAAGAGAACAGAAATAGAACTGGCAAAGAAAATGTTGACAGCAGTTTAGGATTTTAAGTGAACTCAATAGGAAGATTAACAGAAAGATCACTGTACTGGAATCATTGCCCAGAAGAAACTCCTAAATTTACATGGGGAGGTGGCAGGAAATTTCTTGCTATATTAAAAATACTAATATTAAAACAAGAGTAGGAAGCCAATGTGTGATGTTTACCATCCTTCTTTTTTTTTTTTTCTTCTTCTTCCCTTGATCTGACTGATCAGAACTATAAGGTTCTCAAGAGGCCTCAATTTTTTTACAAAGCATGTACTTTACTGCTTTTGATTAAAGATGCAAGAGATGATTCTATATATTGAAGGAATATAAACTACAAATCAGTAAAGACTGTAAATCAGTGGTGTGATTGGTGTGTAAACCATACATTTATTGAAGGTATGTGGAAGGAAGCCTGATTAGTAATTAAGGGGTTCTGCTGTAATGTATTTCCAAAACAAATCTGAATCTGATCATGTAAAAAACACTGGAAAATCTTTTTCCTTTATGAAACTTTTTTACCTTAACAAGAACAACGCTTATAGCCCCAGCACCATTTTAAATAAGAATATGCAGTAGTTACTTCCACCCCAAAAGGATGTCTTTTTTTAACTCAAAAGATTCAAGATCTTCCAGCTTTATATGCAGACATTACTTATTATTAAAGTTTTAACGATAGCTAGATGTGTTGCAATTAAGAAAATAAAAGTTGATCTTTAGACATAATGGGTTTTGAATGATGGCTTATTGACTAATGTCGAAGTATTTTCCAATGAAAGGTTCATTTGGAGTTCCACTTCAAAAACTAGAAAAAGTTCTGCAGACACAATATGTCTACTATGGGACAAAGGGAATAAGTGACAGTGCTGGGTTGACCTTGGCTGGCCACCACATGCCCACCAAACCGCTTTCTCACTCCCACTTCTCAGCAAGACAGAAAAGATCGTGGGTTGAGATAAGGACAGGGACATAATTTGCCAGTTACCATCACAGACAAAACAGACTCAACTTTGGGGAAATTAATTTAATTTATTTCCAGTTAATAACAGGGTGGGACAGTGAGAAATAAAAAGAAAACTAAACCCCCTTCCCTTCTCCCCTTCTTCCTTCTTCCCAGGCTCACATTCACTCATGACTTTTCTATCTCCTCCCCACTGAGTGGCACAGGGGGATGGGGAATGAGGGTTGTGATCAGTCCATAACACTTGGTCTCCACCGTTCCTTCCTCCTTATGCTGTTCTTCTGCTCCAGTGTAGCATCCCTCCCATTGGATACAATCCTTTACGAACTGCTCCAGCATGGGTCCTTTCCCTGGGGTACAGTCCTTCAGGAAAGGACTCCTCCAGCATGTGTCCACTACAGGCCACAGTTCCTGCCAGGATCCTGGTCCAAAGTGGGCTCTCCATGGGCTGCAACTTCCTTCAGGACACATCTGCCTGCTCCAGCATGGGGTCATCTATGGGCCACGGGTTGGGTAACTGCACCACCATGGACCTCCATGGGCTGCAGGGGAACAGCTGAAACTGACTGTGCCTGACATGAGGGCAGCTCCTGGTGTCTTGTCACAGAAACCACTCCTGCAGCCCCCTGCTACCAAAACATTGCCTGATAAGCCCAATGCATTCCAGCCTCACCTCTGTGAAACACCTATTTAAGAATTAGCTTTAAAATATATATTCATCACACAACCTTAATTCACATGGACAAAATTCATCAAAATCAATTTAACATCATCGTAACACTGACAGAAGTGGACAGTTTACACACACTCCACTCCTCATCTCTTTACCACAATTACAACAACAAAAACTCCTCACAGTTACACCATTCCTTGGCAATGTCCAGTCCATGTTTTGCCCATTATGTCTCCTAGTTATTGTCTTTATCACAAATTCCTGCAGAGCCTCAGGTTGGCATCTACAAGAAGGACTGTTNACTGCTCCAGCATGGGTCCTTTCCCTGGGGTACAGTCCTTCAGGAAAGGACTCCTCCAGCATGTGTCCACTACAGGCCACAGTTCCTGCCAGGATCCTGGTCCAAAGTGGGCTCTCCATGGGCTGCAACTTCCTTCAGGACACATCTGCCTGCTCCAGCATGGGGTCATCTATGGGCCACGGGTTGGGTAACTGCACCACCATGGACCTCCATGGGCTGCAGGGGAACAGCTGAAACTGACTGTGCCTGACATGAGGGCAGCTCCTGGTGTCTTGTCACAGAAACCACTCCTGCAGCCCCCTGCTACCAAAACATTGCCTGATAAGCCCAATGCATTCCAGCCTCACCTCTGTGAAACACCTATTTAAGAATTAGCTTTAAAATATATATTCATCACACAACCTTAATTCACATGGACAAAATTCATCAAAATCAATTTAACATCATCGTAACACTGACAGAAGTGGACAGTTTACACACACTCCACTCCTCATCTCTTTACCACAATTACAACAACAAAAACTCCTCACAGTTACACCATTCCTTGGCAATGTCCAGTCCATGTTTTGCCCATTATGTCTCCTAGTTATTGTCTTTATCACAAATTCCTGCAGAGCCTCAGGTTGGCATCTACAAGAAGGACTGTTGTGGGTTGACCTTGGCTGCTGCCATGTGTCCACCAAGCTACTCTCTCACTCTCCTCCTCAGCAGGACAGGGGAAGAAAATAAGATGAAAAACTCATGAGTCAAGATACACAGAGTTTAAGGAAAGAAAGCAAAGGCCACATGTGGAAGCAAAGCAAATAAAAAAGGTTTATTCTCTACTTTCCATCAGCAGGTGATGTCCAGCCATTTCCTGGGAAGTAGGGCCCCATTACACGTAGTGGTTGCTTCAGAAGACAAACATCTCAATAATGAATGTCCTACCCCATCTCCCTCCTCCTTTCCCTTAGGTTTAATTGCTGGGCATGACATTATATGGAATGGAATACCCCTTTGATCAGTTTGGGTCAACTGTCCTGACAACATCCCCTCCTAATCTCATTCCCACCCACAGGCTCCTGGTCTTTGGAGGGGATGTTGGAGACAACTTTGATGCTGCAAATACTGCTCAGTAATTGCCAAAACAGCAGTGTGTTATTGACATGGTTCTAGCTACAGATATACAGCACAGCACTATGAGGGCTGCTATGGGGAAAGTTAACTCCATCCCAGTCAGATCCAATACAGTGTCATAGCAATTATTTGCTTTTTGCTTGTTATTGAAACCACTCTGAAACCCAAGAAAAAGAAATCAGAGAAATCCAGCAAGCCCAACATTCATTTTGCAATTAACTCAGAGTTATTGTCAGTTTGATGTATATGAGATTTTTTAAAGAAGCCTAACTGAAGTGCTTTTAAAATAAAAATGACACTTATACATTTTAGATGTGATTATATTATACAAAGATTGCATAACTTCTAATAAACTAAGTCCATAAAAGTGACAGGAAGTAAATTANTAGTGGTTGCTTCAGAAGACAAACATCTCAATAATGAATGTCCTACCCCATCTCCCTCCTCCTTTCCCTTAGGTTTAATTGCTGGGCATGACATTATATGGAATGGAATACCCCTTTGATCAGTTTGGGTCAACTGTCCTGACAACATCCCCTCCTAATCTCATTCCCACCCACAGGCTCCTGGTCTTTGGAGGGGATGTTGGAGACAACTTTGATGCTGCAAATACTGCTCAGTAATTGCCAAAACAGCAGTGTGTTATTGACATGGTTCTAGCTACAGATATACAGCACAGCACTATGAGGGCTGCTATGGGGAAAGTTAACTCCATCCCAGTCAGATCCAATACAGTGTCATAGCAATTATTTGCTTTTTGCTTGTTATTGAAACCACTCTGAAACCCAAGAAAAAGAAATCAGAGAAATCCAGCAAGCCCAACATTCATTTTGCAATTAACTCAGAGTTATTGTCAGTTTGATGTATATGAGATTTTTTAAAGAAGCCTAACTGAAGTGCTTTTAAAATAAAAATGACACTTATACATTTTAGATGTGATTATATTATACAAAGATTGCATAACTTCTAATAAACTAAGTCCATAAAAGTGACAGGAAGTAAATTATGTGGTATTGATTCCTACTTACTTTTCTGTTTGATTTGGGGCTAGAAGTAAGATATACACTATAAATATCCTTCAGAGCTGTGGATTGCAATGCTGGTTGTGTTATATGTGCATCTTTTTTTTCTAAGTGTTTGTAGTTATGAGTATTGAGTCTTATATATAATCTGTAAGGATTTGGGGAAAGTGGCATGTGGGGCAGAAGGGGGGTAGCACAAAACTTTGATAATCCAGGTGAACTAGAGACCACAAAGAGGTCTGCTGCTGTCTTTCACTATCATTCAATCTTCCTGCAGACTCTCACTATTTATCTTCTATCTTTTGCCAGCTTTTCAGCCATATTTGAAGTTATTTATGTCAATACCTCAAAGCTCCTGCATCTCAAAGCATGGACTAGGTACCTGCCTGATCCACTCCCACAGCCACCCCGAGGAGCCCATTTCCATCTGAATTTCCTGCTGGGCCTCACCCTCCTGCAGTCCCTTCCCCTCCTCACATATGAGTAGATTCATGACCTCACAGTGACTCACAAGAAGGCAGTGACTCAGTGAGCCCACAATGACACAGGAAAGATGGGGTGAAACTCTACTCAGCAGAGCCCTAAGGAGAGCACAATATTTCCAGTCGGGCCCTGTGGATGCATTAGACTCCCAGCACTTCATAGAGAATTAGACTAAAAAGGACCTTGGGGATTATCTCTTCTGATCTAATGCCTGCCTTAAATCTGTAGAAAAATCAATGCATTACACAATATTTACCCCCAACTCCTTCCTCTTTTTTTTCTGCAGTAGCAGAGGTCTACATGTACCTCTCCAGCAATATTTCCGCTGTACTTTTATTAAATAATTTGCTTTCCTGAACTTATTTATTTTGTTTCATAAACAGCAGATTTCTTTGCTGTTCTTTCTCTGAGGGAAAGGAAATTAAGAAAAATCACATATAGAAATAATACAGATTATTTTTTTCCCCAGGATTTCGCCGTTGGTACAAATGAATTACATCAGCCCAAGTATCTTCCTTTTTCTGAGTCCTAGCTTTGTTGGTGTTACTGATGCATACAAATGCTTCTAGACCCGAGGGAACTTTCTTCTTTAATCTCCTACTATTTCAGTCTGAAACCCATTTTTAGTGTCTGAAACTTTGCTTTGCAATTGCTCTCCTCTGGCTATGGCATCTGTTGCCACAGTCTTCACTAAGTCCACCAATAGATAATCCTATTTCCTATCAATACCAGTGAGCTTAGAAAAGATAGTGGAAGCTTCACTGCTGCAAGAGAAATGAATAAGAGAGAAAAGAGTTTGGGCCTCCATTGTTGGCTTTGCTTCAGGTTTGTTGTATAACTTCGGTGGGACACGCGTGCTTGAGTTTCTCTGTTAAAAAATAAAAATAAAAAAAATCATGATATCCACAGAGGTTTTTGTATGACCTTTCACTTCTCTGTTTTCCAATATGCAGCAATACAGGGCAGTTCACTTTCATGACTGCTTGTCATAAATACATATATAAAATAATGCTCTCTGTAACTGTAACATTAATATCTCAACTAGCAGAAGAGTGGACACATTAAAATGTACTGAAAGCCATTTTTCACCTTAATTACTTCTTCACAAAAAATAAAAAAAAAGTTTGTCACTTTTAAAAGCCTTCTAAAATGTTTTCCATGTTTAATCTTTACTCAAAGACACAAAATATTAATAAGACAACAAGTCAAAAGAAGTATCAGGAGTAAGCTGAGAGACTGTAAGAAATTGGAAAGAAAGAACTTATCAAAAAATACTCTCAGAGGATACAAAAAATAGGAATTAAGACAATAATGAAAATAACTCTTTGCAAAGGAAATAATAACATTGCAATTTTTTTGTCATTTATTCTCCTAGAAAATAAGGATAGAAGAATTAGGTTTGCTATCTGATGAGGGTGGAATGTTGTGAGGATAAGCCAGGTGGTAGTGACAGTCTACCTCTAAGCTGTCTGAAGATAGCCCAAAAACTTTTCTCATATTTTAGTAAAAAGTACATAGCAAAGACAAGTGGGCAATTGAGACCATATAAAAAAAAATATATTATCACATAGGTAGTGAGAAGAGAATTTAAGTTTTTCTAATGTATTTCAGTTGAGGGACCCGGTAATCTCAATCTTGCAGTATTGTAAGAATGGGCACACACAATCACAGGTCTAGCAAGCAATGATCTTTCATGTGTCTGCTGAACGAGGGGTAGTGCTGTGTGGTAGTAGAATAGCATATATGCTGCCTATGTTTAAGGAAACGTCAGACAATTAAATCTGCCCTTAGCAATAAAATAAGCTAGATGTGGCCTGCAGTCCATTGCTTTTAATGAAAGGGGCTGAGGGATAGCATTTGCTATTTGGCCAGGGGCTATGTATTTTCCAGTTGTGTATGGCAAGAATGCAGAGCCTCTTGGCAGATGGCCTCGATAACAGCAGCTGGTAAGATAGAAAAGTCAGTGTAAGAGTGTGTGTGTGTAAATCAAATGTGCAAAACTGGCTGAGAGGAGGTTTGCCCCAAACTGATAGAATTAAAAAGGAAATTAACCATCAGTCATATTAAACATTAACCATGGAATTCAAAGAGATACAAAGGATCCAACCTGAAAACAAATATAAAAGAAACAAAGAAATTTGTAAAAGGTCAGGGAGAAGCCTTGGAGCAGGGTGAGGAGCAGGGACCCTGGTTGGGCCAGTTTATTGCATATTGTTAATAAATGAACAAATTTCTTCTATACTGTATTGGACTAAACTATGTGGACTGAACAGTTTATCCATGTGACAAGAAAATTCAGGGGCAAAATGATGCATATACTGTTTGCCTTTCCTTCTCTGCTTCCCATCTCCCCCTATTTGCTGTCCTTCAGGCACAAAAGCAAGTATGAAGGCCAAGTAGAGTGAATCCAGAAAGGATCTGAGATGTAAAGGCATGACCCTGTGGTGGGTTGACCCTGGCTGGTGGCCAGGTGCCCACCAGAGCCGCTCTGTCACTCCCCTCGTTCACCAGACAGGGGAGAAAAAGTACAACGAGAAGCTTTGTGGGTCGAGATAAGGACAGGGAGAGATCACTCACTTATTATCAACACGAGCAAAACAGACTGAACTTAGAGAGAGGAAATTCATCTAATTTATTCCCAAACAGAACAGAGTAGAGGAAGGAGAAATAAAATCAAATCTTAAAACACCTCCCCCCACCCCTCCATCTTCCCCAGCTCAACTTCACTCCCGGCTTCAACCTCCTCCCCGCCAGCACCACAGGGGGACAGANGCACTGATCTTGGTGTCTGCAGAGTTTCTTACATCTTCTCACTCCTCTCTCTGGCTGCAAAAGCTCTCTCTAACTGTTTTTTCTCCCTTCTTAAATGTGTTATCCCAGAGACACTGACTGGCTAAGGCCTTGGCCAGCAGCAGGTCCATCTTGGAGCCGGCTGGCATTGGCTCTATCAGACACAGGGGAAGCTTCTAGCAGCTTCTCACTGAAGCCACCCCTGTAGCCCCTCCCCGCTACCAAAACCTTGCCATGCAAACCCAACACACCATGTCTGGGAGAGGTTGAAGGTGACCAATGACAGAAAAGAAATAGAGACATACTCAGTGCTAATAAGTCAAAGTTCTTTGTGGCTTGACCACTCACTTGAGATGTATGTTTCTGCTTTAGAAAAGGTTTGAAGTAGAGATTGAAGACATAAATGAAAAATTTCATGAAGATTAGTGAATGTGGATCACACCCGACCAATTTCATTCACCTTTGAAGGGCAGTACTGACCTTTTTTTAGGTAAAAGAAGACAGCAGATCTAATCTGTCTGGATTTCAGATGAACACTTGCTATAGTGCCACACAGGAAAAGCTAAGTCAAGCTGCAGGACTGAAAGGGAAACTGAGTATAGGGAGAGAATTAACCGAAGATATGCATGGATACATCGTACTGAAAGAGAGCTACTTAACTGGACAGAGAAACCTAGTGAAGTTGTAAGAGTTAAAATTTTGTTATGGACAAAAAAAAAAGGAATACAGAATATAAGTGAAGCTGATAATTCATTTTTAGTCTGCTTAAAAGTTTTAACGGTGTAGTCAAAATGCAATAAACATTGTTATTACTCCAGTTAAAATGATATTAACACTCACTGGCCAAATTATCTAATCAATAGAAAACAGATGTTATTAGTAAAAGTAGAAGTTGCTATATATGACACTTCCCAATATCCATCCCTTTCCTCCCCTGTGTTCACCTTCCCAATATTTCTCTATGTCCATAGAAGGATGGTTTTAGCTGGAGGGGGAGGCATGTAGCAAGTTTTCAGCATCCTGAGGTCTCTTCAGGGAGACTTATGATAGTGATGGTGGAAGAGTTTCCTTCAGCTCAGACTTGGGCTTAGTTTATTTTGCTAAGTTTTTTTCATCACAGCAGCCTGGCAGTAGCCCTCAGCCCCGCTCAGCCCCAGGCACAGAAAGGGATACTGTTTGTCAGGCAGTGATTTCAGGGAACACAATGACATGAGTGTGTGTCACCTCTTCCCAGCAGGACCATCCTCAGAGCTGAAGCTGGAGCAGGAGGGGCAGCAGACACTGGCCCCAGTGCAAAGGTTAAACCAGTGACTCTCAGCTCAGACCAAGGAGAGGCTGAATCCTGGCACTGCCAGGTCAAGGATGTGACTTTTTATTGGTAATGGCACAACATTTAGGCATGTGTTGATAAAATTTTACACTGGGAGGAAGAATTTGGTGTAGGTGAGAACTGAAGCAATAGAAATCAAATACAAACAAACAGTGGAGACTAAAATATCTTTCTTTTAGGGACTAATGAGAAGAATTTCTTCAAGAAGCTGTGGTCTCATTAGCTGGAAACTGCTGAGAAATATAAAAGTCTGCATATATTAGTCATTGAAAGTCTACAAGATGCCAGTGTGACATAATAAAAGTGGAAAAATGATCCTACAATTTGTCAGACTAGGTTTTTCTTACTGAAATAAGGAATTATTAATTCCATTGTCTGTAGCATGGATCTTTTCTGAAATATTATATACAGTTTTTGACCTGCCAAGTAGTTTGGGAAGATGACTGCAGATTTGAACAAGAGCAAGAATGTCTTACAGCTGCAGTGATCAAGAACTGAGCCCAAGATTTTGGCTTGGTGAAGCTCCTGGGCAAGTGCCTTTGAATCTAAGTGAGAACACCATTGAGTAGCCAGGTGTGCTGGGAGGTGGCTGTTGCAAGACTCCCTGAAACACCCTCTTTTTATCTGCAGTCAGATGGGCTAACTCCAGGGGAGAAGCTCTCAATGACAAATACTAGACTTAGGGCATCTCACCTCCTACCTGAAAGCAGCAATCACTACCGCTTACTTCCAATAAACACCTGTGAGAGCATAGGGGGTTTTGCTTTAGTCTGTGTGCAATGAAAGACCACCTGTTTGCATGCAGGAGTTGTTCTCAGCTGTTTTCCCACAGCTGAGACCGCTGTTTATTCCCTTACAGCTGATAGATATTGCTGCAGCCAGCCATGTATCAACATCAAATTCTTCATGACTATAGCAAGGCTGATTATACTAGTGGTCAGCAGTCTCAACGTGAAAGAAAAGATGAACAGAGCCTTCTAAAATAAGACCCATGGGAATGTTCCTCGTCTGCTTCATACTTGGTAGAGAGCAATGAACAACACTGCCTTTTCATTGAGACTTGTGTCTGACCATGAATGGCATGATGTTGGGGTAATTAACAGCTGCTTAAACAGATGGCTAAAGAACAACAGTTCTTTAAACAGCCCTCAATCATAGTTTTCTTAATTATTCACCATTCTGGCTATGGGTGTTTATTAAGAGGATGCCCAGCATGGCACAGAGGAGGCTACAACACAGCGAAGCATAATCAGTGCCTCTGACCTGTAAGGATTTCATGTTAGAGAGTGTTTCAGATGGAGGTAAATGCAAAGCTCTTGGGCTCAGGCCTGAGTCAAATATACAGTCTTTGAACAGCTTTTGTTGAAAAGAAGAATAAAAGGCTGATGTAAGGTTACTATTTGTAAATGCACAAGGACACCAAAGAGCTAATTTATGCTGGCAAATGAACAAGTAGGTATAAATTTGCTGAGAGGAAACATCCAGGAAATTAAAAGAAGGCTCCTAATCACCAGCAAGTGAGGTCTGAGGAAGTGGCAGGAAGAAACACAGCTTATTTAAAGTTATGTTTATAAATCAGATAATTGACTATGACAGGACAAAACTGGATTTAGTATTTTAAGAAGTTCTTTCAAATCATATGTTCAATATTCATGGCATTTTTAGATATGATCTTTACAGTGTCAAAAGCTGCAGTATGTCTTGTTCTTCCTACACGAGATCTAGAGGTCAGTTTCTGTTATTGCAGCAATGCTCGATCACCTGTTTGGGGTTTAGGCAGTTTTGGCCTTGCCAGTAAGCCTTTAACCATGTAGGTAATTTTAAGTCTTATATGCATCAAGACATCTACAGGTCAGACAGTACCTGAGTGGGAAACCTTCCTGAAATGGTGAGGTAAGATTTGGGTGATAAAGTCCTTCTGTGGCTTTAATCCAAAATCCTTTTGCAATTCTCTCTGAGTTATGAGAGTGGGGAAAAAATTCAATTCCCATCGCAAAAGTGATCCAAGGGCCGTCACGCTTCTGAGAACAAAGCTAGAGCAAAACCACCCTCAGTTCAAAAACTTGACACGGGCAAAATCCTAGCTGATAATTTTTTGAGTGGATTAGAGAGGATTAGAGAAGAGAGAGAGGTAGAATAAAAATAAGAAGATAAGAAATATTTCTTTAAGTCACTTCTGAGCATGGTAAATTGGTACCTCTAAGATTTTCACAATGCCAAATGAAACATTCTCCTTTTTGACACTTCACAGTCCAAATGTCCAGACTGAGCAGCACTTGCAGACTATTCTTGGACTGCTGTTAGGGCTCAGAAGAAGGAATGGAAAGTGAAACTAAATACTCATATTTAAATATTTTTAAATTATTACTTGTACTCTTTTTCCGGTATTTACATATTTTCTTGATTTTTTTTTTCTGTGTATGATTTGATTAATGAAATCTTAATACGGTGCTGATGCAGTATGACTTTCTATTGGATGTAGACAGTTTTCTGTCTTTTAAATCCTGTATTCCAATCATTAAGAAATGTTGCTCTTGTATTCATCATAACTTGGTAACTGATGGAAAATTCAGCTCATAGATCTTACTGATATTCTTGATTTTTATTTCTTTGTGTATATGTGTCAAGCCTACTTGGTATCTCTAAATAGCTTCTCTCACTATTTGTGTATGTGTGAAATGTGTGTGTATCAAATGAAACATCTCGGTCTCACAGAAATATACAGAATTTGTGTTTTCCTTCCTTCTTGTTTTTTGCTATCCTAATATCTATTTCCATTCTAGTTCTGGGTATTACTTCCTTGCCTTAAAACTGGTGGAGAACTAAGCTTTGCAATAAATGGGAGAAAAATAATAAACTGCAGAAGGATGTATAACAAGTAGATAACACACATGAAATTTGATATTGGTTAGAAGATCTACAGAAACATTAATTTTTATTTTTTTTTAATATGTTTGTGGGGATGCATCTTGGTAGTTAGTGCAAATCTTTTCTATTCACATACCTAAGGTAAAGCTTTGGCTTCCTAATCAGCCTAGAGTATTTATCCTGTAATGGAAGTAATATTTCACTCTTGTTTGCACAAAGCATGTAGATGTAGATCATGTGAAGGATATTAAATGGGAATGCTGTGGAATTCTTTCTTTTTCTATATAGGTTCTAAACTCAGTTCTGTAGGGACTTGCCTGTACCTGTAGACTCATAGGTTTTTCCACAAAATTTAAAATACATTGGTTTCCATACTATAACCTTACATCCTTGCTAGATAGTAGGTTCTCATGACTGACTCACAATCAACCAGGTAGGTCACTCTCTGGTGAAGGTGGGTTTGCAGTAAGTTGAAGTTGTTGAAAGAGGGACCCCAAATCCTGCTCAACTGACTGTTGTTGTCAGAGTAACCTCTGGCAGAGGAGCCATAATAAGTAGTAAAGCTGGAGAAAACACAGCTTCAGGTTATTTATTTAGGGAAAATGAATCAGAGTCCCTTGATAGATAAGAGTATGTTCAGGATTTTTTATTGTACTCCCTGAGATGAACTAAACATATATTTTTGCTTAAATGCATGTATTTTAAAAATATTAATAAACAATTCAATGGACAGAGCCTTACCACCTTAAGCAGTTTTATAAGGAGCCTGCAAAGATATGTCACGAGACAATTCCTTATATACACTTGCACCAGCATCAGTCCTGTGAGTGTTGACATGGGGCACCTCATCTTGACGTTGGGTCCATCCCCCATCACCACCTCTGCTGCCCAAAGGTGGCCCCTGAGCAATTGCGTTTCAGAATGGCTACAAGCCAATGTTGTGGCTATTTCTTATCTCATCACCAAAGGAAACTTCACTCACTTACAAAGAATCCTTCTGGCTCTGGCTTTCCTGCTTCCAACCAGTTTAACCCCTTTTGGAGCTGGGCCTTCTTTCTCTCCATGCGAGATGATTCCTTGGTCACAAGTTACCACTCCTGAGCAGTTACGATTTTAATTTCCCCTTCAAGTATCTGAGGGTACTCCCCCTCAGCTGCTTCCATTCTTAAAATAAGGATGACTCGAGTCCAGCATCATGTCTGATATTGACCACATCTTATAATCAATAAGGACTGCAGACAAGTGGAATGAATGAAGTTTATTTTGTGTCATGAGGAACATAATAATTAATTGCACTCAGACAACCTGATTCTGAATTAGGGCTTCATTTGTGGTAGATCTGCTCCCTTGCTGTGGTGTATTCATCAGGCATTCACAACGGACTGGAGTAGAAACCTAAGCAAAGATTATACGAGGTAGAAAAGCATATTGTGATCTTTCCCTAAGTAGCTCTGTGATTAAAACTACTAGTCAGATTCTTGCTACTATATGAAGTAAGCTTAGAGGTGCCTTAATGAGGGAAGTCCAATATCTTTATTCTTTCTACTTCCATTAGAAAGGATATTGAAAACAACATTATATTGCAGTACTCTGGCTTTAAACCTGATGCAATCCTATTAAGAGCAACAAATAGCACTTGTGAGCTTTCCCGATGGAAAACAAACAAACAAAAACCCACTAAAAAACCAAAACCAAACCAAAATACCAAATATGAAGCACACTATAGGAAATCAGAAAAGCAAAATCAAAACCTTGGAGCAATGCAGTGAAGCATTAGGCCCAATTTGTTTGCTGATAAAGAAACAGAATGGTAAGGATTTAAATAAAAATTCCAAATGTGCTTTTGTAATACATGCAGATTTCTATTGTGCCCACTTTGCAGTGGTGTCATTATGCTTCAGGGAAAAGAAACAGATTTTAAATAGGAAAATAAGCCTTTTTTCTTTATTTCTGCTTGGTTGAATACTTATATTTTGCTGAAATTCACCCAGTGGGAGAATACATACATTTTATCTTCATCACAATAAGCTACGTTTCAGACAGAGATAAATAACAGTTGATCTATCTAACAGTCCATCCATCCATCCATCCATCCATCCAAGTTTGTATCCTAAATTCCTCATTAAAGTATCTGAGAGCTTCTTGACAGACATAAAAGTATAACTATTACATGTTTCCTCATTCTGCCTTTTTCCATGCTCACTTCATTGCAATAGCAGTAATAGCTATGTAGTTATGATTCATTTTGCTGGATGGTTGGAAATATCAGATGGCAAAAATGAAACAACTAATTAGAACCTCTACTCATAAAACTGCTGAATACTATTTATACTTAGGGAGGTGGCAGCATTAATGCATAAGTGTTTTTCATCATCCATCTACATAGGTTCACATATTGGCAGTCTTCATAATGTGCCTCCATAATGCCTGAGCTCTCCTTACTATATTAGGTTATTAATCCTAAGTGACTGCGATTTGGATTCCAACCTCACTTCTTTTTTAGGTGTTTCAATTTTTACAGCTCTACTTCAGTGGAATTGTTCTTAATTTACACTTATCTTCACTAGAATAAGCTCCTAATATAGGATGGATATAAGTGAGAGCAGAAGCATGCCACTCTTAGTATCATTTTGGTTAAATGCAATATTACTCTCTGATTTTTTACATACCTAGGAAATAAACTAACAAATAAAAATGTTATTTTGCATAAATTACATCTGTGGGGACATATATCCTACAAGAAGAGTGGATAATGAAAAAAAATGCAGGAAAGAAAAAAAGTACATTTTGTTAATGACTTTTAATATTAGTTTGCTAATAAAATACATGTTTAGAACAGAATTATCCTTTGCTCTGAAGATGACAGTCATATTTATTAAGAAGTTACATATGACAGCATTACAATGATATTTCAAAAACATTTTCAAGTATTTATTGGATATTATTACCCTTTGTAACATTTTTTTTAAGGAAGGACTAAAATTAAAGGAGTAATATATTAAATATTTGACCTGAAGTACCCCACCTCATCCTCACTTTCCATGATAAGTTTCATTGTATTAGTCAATTCAGATAATGATAGGAAGTTGTAAAACAGATTTCTGCCCTTTAACAAAGATATCCTTTGGGAGAAAAATGATATTTCAAACCATTGCTTTAGTGTAAGAATACTGCATAAATGCTGCAGAGAATGGAGAGAAGAAAGCATTACAATGAGGAACTAGTCAGGCAGTTTTGCCACAGCCTTTGTCAAGGGAAATGTAAAACAAATGAGCATATCTGCTCAATATCCATCAAATAATGAGAGTGTCATATAAGTTCTGGATTTGTGTAGACATAACTTGAGCAGAAGGTTAAGGAAATATTCACAAAAGGGAATGCTCACTGTTTAAAAAAAATTATGTGCAGAGTTTCTCAGGACCATATTAAATAGCTCTTACTCCTGTTGGTTTTCACTTGTGTATATCACCCTCTTAGAAAAACAGGACTTTCATAGGTAAACTTTTTATAGCAAAAGAGATTCGTTATCAAGCTCTTTATGTTTTATTGCTATATTTGGCAGTAATTCCATAGTAACATTAAAAAGAGACCACTTCGAGAGCACAGACTGGTCCTTGACAGTCTCTGGAATATAAATAATACAACAATCTGCACAGATAAAGTCGTTTGTTTTTTTTGTTTTGTTTTGTTTTGTTTTGTTTTTTAAAGTCTGTTTATTGGTTTTGATTTTTTTTTTTTCAAGAATCATGTCAGTTTTGACAAGATTTCTCAAGTACAATATATGTCAAGATATAGTTCTGAAGCCGTTCAGAGAAAGAGCTAGTAGGTCATCGGTGGTGATGACCTAATTCAGATGAAGTAATTCAGCTTGGCCTTCTCACTTATTTGGAAATTGCCTATCTTTTGAGACCTCAGACCAGTTTCTCTCACTGTAGGTGGTCCAACTCCATTAAAAATTAAATACTTATTAGACATCATCCTCATAACAAACCTTTTTTAGGACTAAGTACGGGAGAGAGAAAAAGCTAAAATTGACTTTTCTATTAACTCTTTTTGTCTCTCTCCATCACAAGCCATTGCCTTTGGGAGAGCAAATCACAGAATCACAGAATCACAGAATCACAGAATCACAGAATGGGAGGGGTTGGAAGGCACCTCTGTAGATCATCTAGTCCAACTACCCTGCTAAAGCAGGATCCCCTAGAGCGGGTTGCACAGGATCGTGTCCAGGTGAATTTTGAATATCTCCAGAGGAGAAGACTCCACAACCTCTCTGGGCAGCCTGATCCAGTCCTCTGTCATCCTCAAAGTGAAGAAGTTTTCTCTTTTATTTAGATGCAACCTCCTGTGTTCCAGTTTGTGCCCATGGCCCCTTGTTCTGTCACTGGGCAGCACTAAAAAAAATCTGGTCTCATCCTCTTGACATACACCCTTTAAATATTTATAAGCGTTGATGAGATGCCCTCTCAGTCTTCTCTTCTCCAGGTTAAACAGACCCAGCTCTCTCAGCCTTTCCTCATATGAGAGAT
>VXBL01008396.1:196433-209771 GCA_013400195.1 Aramus guarauna | reverse complement strand
AAAAAAAAAGAAAAAAAAAAGTAGTTTCTTTCAATTCTATCTCTTTTGAAGGCTTTAGGCATCAACACATGTTTAAAAGGCTAAGACATGTAGTCTTCACTTTCCCTTGAAAACATTTGAAGTGTTTTGGTTCTGTTTCCCATCTGACTGGACAAAAGAAAAAAGGAAGGAAGGAAGGAAGGAAGGAAGGAAGGAAGGAAGGAAGGAAGGAAGGAAGGAAGGAAGGAACCTCAAGATAATCCATCATATATTCACAATATAGAGAATCATACTAAGCAGTTGATTGCTCTTCTGTAAATGGCAGTCAGTAAATCTTCACTGTATTTCTTTGAAATAGGATTTCTGAGTAGCTGTCAGTGCTTCTGTGCAAATTCGCTGCTCAGCCTCTAGCCAAAATAGAAGTCTTCACCCCTTAGTGCTGGACCTACAGGTTCTAGCAAAGCAAATACTCCAGAAGAGTGACTGTATAAAATAGAACAACACTATTCTATTTTTCTGACATTAATTCCTCTAAAATGTCTTCTTGGCACTTTAGTTATGTAGATAACTGTAATTTCATGTGTTTACTGATAATTTCCTTTTTTTTCTGTGTTACTGGATTGTTCCAGTACTAGTCTTTCTTCCTTCTTTTTTCTCTCTGTTCTTCTACTATCCATTACAAAATCCATCTTGAGATACAGTAATGAAACTGACCTCTAAACAACAAAACAACCATCCCATACCCTAAACCCTGAACTCTTTCTTACAGACTTTGTTTTTCCTTAGATTAACGTCTGGTTCTAAAATACAACTGGCATTTACCAGACAATCTTTCTTTCCATTTCACCAGCACCAGCTCTGACCTCCAGAATTGAAATGAACAGCCCATTATAGGGGTGATACACAGAAAGCGGAGTGTATGCCTCAGTCTTGGGTCCACCATCGCATACAAGAGCCAACAGCTCACTAGGCATTTCTTCGGTGAAACAATTATTTTTTCAAGTGTATTATACCAGTCCAATGTCTTGTGCATTTTCCTAAACCCTTCTCAAAAAAAAAAAAAAGATATTGATCATATAACAGAAATTTCTAAAGAAGCTGAGTAGTAGAGACTTACAACTTGGGATGAAAAAGCCTTATTAATGAATACTTATACAAGGTTATTGTAGATGTGAACAAAGACAAAAGAATATCAAGATTTATAAATACATCATCATTAGAGCTGGTACTTTAAAACTGACTGAATCAACCCTTGAAAATAACTTCTTTTGAGAATTCAGAGAATTTTGAATTTGAACAAGTTTAAATTATGCAAAATATATACAAACTTTACTTTGGATGTTTTCAAAACCATATGCAATTCTGATCACTTATTTTAATAACAGTATCATCAGTAACATGCGGTGGTGTTTTCATTCAGCAAAAAAAGTTATCCAGTAAGTATATCACTGTACATCACTTCAGAGAAAAATGTTTGTTCTTTTTAATGACTATATCTTATACAGCTTTCCGTAGGATACATTCTGTACTCACTTTAAAGCAATACTGCCTGAGACTGATAATTCAATTTAGAGTCTCTGCACCATGATTCCTAAATACCACATTTGAAGAGAGAAGATGATAAGCATGTCATAGTTTCCTAAAAGCATGATAGTTATAGCATCTGTTAGTTGTCCCAAGATTATTTTTGATCATTATCTGTGTACAAAAAATACCATACTTTTGGAAGACAAATAGAATGCTAGTAGTTTATAATGTCACCCAAAATAGAAAAGCAGTGCCTATCTCTACAATCACAAAAAGAAAGATCATTTTATGCTTTCTACTGAAGATGCCTTTTCCCAGGTGGTCAATTGCACTTGTCATCTGTTATTTTGGAAAATGCACAGAATTTAATAGATGAGGTATATCAAACTAACTACATTAGGAACATACCAGCTGTCAATATGGCTTCAGCCCAACAGCATCTTTTGGGAAAAGCAAATTCCGAAATGCAGACAGTATACTATTAGTCTGATAGAATGATTATAAGTTTCGCCATCTGTTGCGTATTTCACAATTAATTGTGATTTGTATCAACAGATATTTTCTAAAATCCACATTTTCTCTTTTATACAAGAAACAACAAAGCAGAACAGCAACACATTGTCTCAAGTAATGATGTACCAATGCTGCAGCTAAATCAGATAAGCTTCACCCTGGTTTAACAAGGTAGATATCCAGGGTACTAATTACAACAAATAGATCTAAAAATATCAGTGTCAGTACGGAAAAAATATAAACTAGAATTATCTATCCTTGCTTGAAAACTCTACTGATTTTGCTTTTCAAAGGTATTCTATTGTGCAGTCATATACTATTTATGTTTAACATTTCAAAGTCCATCAGTTGAATGCTATTTGATTTTAATTACAGGAACCTATTTAATTAAACATAAATGTATAAGCTACAAACATTTCAAAATGTTCTATGGCTAGATCTGAACTATAGAGGAATTGCTTGCATGTAAAATTAAATGCCTAGTTAATGCATTTAATATGAAGCATCATGATGATTTTTAAAGATATATCAGAAAAAATAAAGAAGAATTTAGTTAGGTTTGAGTCTTGAGCATTGGTTTGGGGGGGTTATTTTTTGCATATATTCTTTTCTCCACCTCATAGCCCTAGTTTGTTTCTTTGTTTCATTCTTTCTTCCTTTATTTCTTTCAACATGATCCCCATCTGTTGCCAAGTGAAAGGCCTGGTTCTAGTCCCAGCTACTATTCTTCAGTTTTGGCTTTTTGCCTATGACATTAATAGGCTCCATACAGGGCTATGGGTCCATTGCTATTATTTAGAATTGAGATGAGCCTCATAGAAGCAACATCATGGTCAGACAAGGCTTTGGTAACATTTGTAACACTGAAAGCATAAGTCAAAGATGTTTGAAAGAAGTCTGGCAAATATGGTATTATTTAAATTGTTTCATACTTCTCATCTTAAACTAACATTTTACTTTACCTGATGATCAGCCATCAGTTGTGTCAGCTTTGTGCAAAGCAACCAAACAGGGCTTAAAGCAAAAGGAAAAACTTTAACATCAGATACTTCATATTGCCTAAGCCATAAGACAATGTTGCTGTGCAGTTTTTGCCTGGGATAGAGTTAATTTTTTTTTTTTTTTTTTCTCATAGTTGCTAGTATGGGCTACATTTTGGATTTGTGCTGAAAACAGTGTTGATAACACAGGGATGTTTTTGTTACTGCTGAACAGTGCTTACACAGAGCCAAGGCCTTTTCTGTGTCTCACACCACCCCACCAGCGAGTAGGCTAGGGGTGCACAAGGAGTTGGGAGGGGACACAGCTGGGACAGCTGACCCCAACTGACCGAAGAGATATGCCATGCCATATGACATCATGCTCAGAATATAAGCAGCTGGGGAAAGAGGAAGGGGGGGACGGGACATGTTTGGAGCTATGGCATTTGTCTTCCCAAGTAACTGTTATGCGTGACAGAGCCCTGGAGATGTCTGAACACCTGCCTGCCCATGGAAAGTGGTGAATGAATTCCTGGTTTTGCTTTGCTGGTGTGTGTGGCTTTTGCTTTACCTATGAAACTGTCTTTACCTTGACCCACAAGTTTTCTCACTTTCACTCTTCTGATTCTCTCCCCCATCCCACTGAGGGGAGAGTGAGCAAGCGGCTGCGTGGGGCTAGTTGCTGGCTGGGGTTAAGCTGTGATACTCACAGATATGAGTTACCTCAAACATGGAGCGGGGAAAAGGGAACTAGTGTCAGACCCAAATGATGTTCAGAGATGCCATTTGACCAGAGGCTTTGTATGAGATTTGTTTATTTTACTAGAACCAAAGTTATGTAGAGCTTTATATAGTGAAAATAGCTCTCAGTTTTACCCATTGATACACAGGTAACATTAGCATTAAAATAACTAACTAACTAACTAACTAAATAAATAAATAAATCTGTGTATGATAGGCACATATGCATATCATATCTTCCTTAATAAGCAAATTGCTGCATTTCACATAGACCTTAGTTTCCAAATGACTCAAAGTGTGTCAACTCAAGTAGGGAACACTATAATTATCTAGGCAGATGACAAATGCAAGAAACACAGTAACAAGGAAAGGACTTCAGGCAAGAGGTCACATCATCCTAGCCAAATACCGGTGAGCAAAGCTGCCATAGCTATCTTTCAACAGTAATTGTGAAGATTACCAGAAATCACTAATATTTTCAGATATTATGGCGGAATTGGGTGGGTGCATTCAACCTTTGTGATGTGTTTCTGTTGCTTTATCACAGAATCACAGAATGGTTGAGGTTGGAGGGGACCTCTGGGCGTCATCTGGTCCAACCCCCCTGCTCAAGCAGGGACATCTAGAACCAGCTTCCTGGGACCGCATCCAGCCTTTTCTTAAGATTGCTAAGGAGGGAGACTCCACAGCCTCCCTGTCTTGTCCATCGACCCCACCTCTATTTTGTCTCACTGAGATATAGGCAGCTGGCTTTTATCTATATCCCAAACAAAACTATAAACAGGAGAATCACTGAGTTGGAGTACTCCAGAGACAAAGAGAGACAAAAAGAAAAATCTTTGTCTTCCTTGTATTGAAGAAACTATAATTTCTGCTTCTTCCCCTGCTATTCTCCTAGCTTCATTAATTGTTTAATGTAAGGGAAATAAAACAGAACTCTGCAGAGTATAACATGAGAGTACCTTCAGTATAAGAAATGACTGTCCAATATTCAAAAGTCTCTGGAAAATCCAAGAAATTAAAATGAAGACACCTTATTACAGTAAGTTCACTCTTTCTAAATTGACAGCCATATCAGTTTATGACTGCTCAGATCACTGTAGGCATTTGATGATATCTACACTAGACTAGGGGATTTTTACTTGGGTGTTTTTTATTTGGTTTGTGGTTTTGTTGTTGGGTGTTTTTTTGTTGTTTTTTTTTCTTTACTGTTTGGCTATCAGTCAGTACAGCAAGTGTTATCTTATAGGACACTAGGACACCAGTTATTTATCTAATAACTAATACTTACCAAACTCAAAACCAGACGAAAAACAAACTTTCAATTTATTGAGAAAAAAGCAATGTCCTTTCCAAGATACATGATGAAAAGTGTATATACTGGCAGTAATAGGTTTTTGAACTTTTACTGTGACAAGAACTTTTCAGAAGTCAGTATCATTAATACCAGATCTAACTTCTCCTACTGGTCTTTAAGCTACATATAAAATTGTATAGGAAATATAGAATTCTATAGGAAATATGTAGATAAATATATCTGTTCATTTACAATTTCCTATGTTTTTATGAAGAGCTTGATTGACATCATAACAAGAGGGTTGGGGGTTTTTTTCTTATTTTCATGTCAGTATCTATGTTTCTGGGGCTGTGATTAGGAAAGACCTATACGTTTTACAAGTACAGTCACCAGGCCACCACTGTGTCAGAATGGATGCAGAGAGAGATTATTACAAATACACAGCAGATTTTTGTCAAGCAAAGACACATTTCAAATGAATTGCCAAGGTTATGGCATTGCTGGCATACAACCAAAAAGCTTTAATTTTGCCCACTGTTAGAAAACTATTTTATAATATTAATTATTAAACTGCAGCATTAAATAAAAGCCCATATATGGATATTTTTTTGTTTTAGAGAAGACACATTTGCAACAGATCTTGAATAATTTTAAATTCTAGTGACAAATTCTAACACTATAGATAATATTCTATATGAGCAAGACACCTACTGTCATGCTCTGGTTCTCTAAGACATTCTGTGTTTCCCATTGATTAGTGGAACATCACATTTTTCTTTTTAATTATCAAAGCCTTTAGACTAATATGTTAATTCTTGGTCATTATTAGAGCTACCAGTCAACTGAGATGCATGTTCTGGCAACAGCCTTCTCTTCCCTTTCTCCTCACAAGCTCTTCAGTTCAAAGAGCTATATCAATCATATTTTCAAGTCAATTACATTAATCTGGTTCTTTTGGATGCCCTTAACAGACTTCTGAAAATGAAAATGTGTCAGCCTGCTAGGAACTGAATCCAGATTCCTCACTTAATGACAGAACTTGCCAGGGACTTTGCTGTATCTCTGTCTTCCTTTTTATCCTTTGGTCAAACAGCAGCTCCATTAATGCTCATGGTCCTTCTCTTTCTGTAAATCAGCTCCTCCTACTTTTATTTTTTGAAGTTAGCACAAGGTCCATTTATCTGTTCATCATCTTCCAAGTCTCTCTTTGATCTTGGAGTAATGTTCAGGCTCCTTTCCTTACAGGACATACTGCTTTCTGAAGGTCATGGCAATGGAACACTGTTTCACAATGTTGGATTTTGGCACAAGATGAAAATTGTGAAATATTGAAAATCCACTGCAAAATAGAATAGTGAACTTAGATCTGTGACTTTTCAACTTTTCAAGTCATTCATTCTCTATTCTTACATTTCTACTGTATAAGTAGAAATTGTATTTTGAGCTCAGTCTTTCCTTTGCGCGTTATTTTCTATAGAATTAGGTAAACCTAATCCATCTGATTTTGGACTGTTGGTGTCTCCGTATAGCGGAAGCTCCAACAGTTGTTGCCATTCTTTTCTGCTATGTGTCAGCAAATAAGCACTAAAGAGCCCTGATATCACTGCTACCTGTAGTGCTCATTATGAGCGTTCCCTCCTAACTCTGAAAGGCCACTATCCAAACAGTAAGACCCAGACTCATAGCACTTCATCTGTTGACTTTAGAAATTTACTCCATTTTTGTTTTCATACTGCCCTTCTCCTTTTCTGTCTTGGTTTCTGTTGCTTCACTCTATTCTTCCAGGGATTAGTAGCAACCCAGATTTTAATTTTAAATACAGAAATCATGTTTAGATAAGACATAAAACCAGCAGCCTAATTATAACTGTGACTTTTTCCTCTGAAAAGCCAAGTGTCCTGCTGTTGTCCTAAACCAAGACTGTTGGACATTTGATACTGTAACCNTGGACTGGCCTAGTTTGTGTGGACTGGCCTAGTTTGTGTGGTTCCATGACACCATGTATCCCTTTCTGTTTGCAAAGAAATTATGTTACTACTGAATTCCTGTTGTAAATCACAGCAGGACGTTAAATATTTTAATTTCACCCCTGTGATGAAGTGTGTGCAGGTCACAACAACCCCTTGCAAGACAACAGGATTGGAAAGAGTGGTTAAAAAGCTGCCCAGCAGAAAAGGACCTGGGGGTCTTGGTCAGCAGCTGGTTGAACGTGAGCTCAGGTGGCCAAGAAGGCCAACAGCATCCTGTCTGAAATAGTGTGGCCAGAAGGACTAGGGAAGTGATTGTCCCCCTGTACTCAGCTCTGGTGAGGCCACATCTTGAGTACTGTGTTCAGTTTTGGGCCCCTCACTACAAGAAAGACATGGAGGTGCTGGAGGGTGTCCAGAGAAGGGCAGTGAAGCTGGTAAAGGGTCTAGAGAACAAGTCTTAGGAGGAGCTGCTGCAGGAACTGAGGTTGTTTAGCCTGGAGAAGAGGAGGCTGAGGGGAGACCTTATTGCTCTCTACCACTACCTGAAAGGAGGTTGTGGCGAGGTGGGTGTCCCTGTTTTCTCCCAAGTAACAAGTGATAGAACAAGAGGAAACGGCCTCACATTGTGCCAGGAGAGGTTTAGACCCGATATTAGGAAAAATTACTTCACTGAAGGGATTATCAAGCACTGGAACTGGCTGCCCAGGGAAGTGGTTGAGTCACCATCCCTGGAGGTATTTAAAATGCACTTAGATATGGTGCTCAGGGACATGGTTTAGTGGGGGACTTGGTACTGTTTAGATAATGGTTGGAACTCATAATGTTAAAGGTCTTTTCCAACCAAAACTGTTCTATGATTCTATTAGTCTATGATGATGTCATCTATAAGATTTTTAATGTCCAGGGAAAACTGGACAAAAACTCCCAAACAGCTATGTAAATATAAGGTAACTCAGAATAGTAACTTAGTTCTTTGAAATTTGAATAATAAATACTTTTCTATTGAATGTCTTTGGTAATTATTACTCTTGTATTTTCTGCCATTTTTGAAATTCATTGTCAGAGACTAGTAAGAAGAACCCATGGGAGAAAGAAAATAGAGGTCTGCACTGAAATTCTAGCTTGAATGAACTATCAGAAAGAACTTACTTTCCCTACAATTCATTTCCTGTCTCCCATTGTTCTAAGCCAGCCAAAAGGTATATCCAGCAGCAGGCACAGTCATGCTACTTTTAAATGCATGACTCCCAAAATGGAAAGAATTTTATGCATGGCTGCCACTGTATCTGGCAGTGAGTCAGAGGCCTACATTCCCTGGACAGAACTAGGGAAGATTTACATGTCTCAGAGTAGGATCAAAAAGAGTCAGCATGCTGAACAAGCAGCTGGTAAATTAACACTGAAAACAAACCGTTGCAGAACTTCCACCTTAGTCTAGAATTTGGGCTGAATTTTGGGTAGCTGCCTTTTCTACTTGAATTCTTTAGGAATAAGCAGGATCCACTTTTAAAACCTCCTGCTGGTGCTATTTTGCATTTTTATGCAGTAGATGCCAGAAGCATTTCTGCAGGGATTGTTTACCTGGGCTCAGTGGTATTTTCAAGATGTGAATTCCTGCCTACCCAGGGAGAAGCCTGAGCACTCAAGTGCTGCCAGTGCACAGAAAACACATCTCAGTCAAAAACTACAGGCTGAAAGACAGAGGCAGAATCTGGAAATAAGGAATCTCTCAATCAAGCAAGTGCCCGAGCCAGTAGGATTGTATCAAGACACTTGGGATTGCTGTCCTTGTGCTGAGGATGCTTGAGCTGATCACTGTGCAATGGCTTAGCTTCAGCAAAGATAGAGACAAAGACTGATCTCTCCCTTCTTGCCTCTTCAGGCAAGAGCCTTAGAGGTTAATAAACTTCTATGGAAAATGTGAACTTGAATGTTTTCCTCTTTGCCTCTCATTGCTTTCCATCAAAACTATAGGAACATGTAGACCTAGACTGCCTTAGTGAACATCTCTGCCATTAGAAATGTATGTCCTTTTTGTTTGAGGTAAAAAAACAAGCTGTATATTAAGTACTGCACCATAATATACTATAATTCCTCAGAAAAGTGCCAAATGTCTTCATAGGAAAAACATATTTTTCACATCAGTTGCAGTCCTTTCCTAAGGTCCTAGGGGCCAAATTCACCTGGGATCAACATTCCACCAAAAGCATAAAGTCTGACTTTTACTAGTGATACACAGTAATCTATCCATAGTAATGAGAGAAAAAAAAAAAGGAAAATAAAAGGACCACCTACTCCAAACACTATATCGGCCTTGGTGTCTGGTGTGACTCCTTAGTTTTTGGTCTGTTTCTCCCATGAAGGATAGTAGAGTTTCATATGCCAGCTACAGTCCTTTACCATCACCAGTGCTGCTCTGACGCTTCCATATCATAATTCCCTCCCTGCCTTTGACAAGGCAAGAGGCCAGTGAGAGCCCTTTCAGCCTGTTAGAGACACCTGATTCTGGGATTTAATTCCAGCAGGGATAAATATGCTGTTGAACCAAACACCTGGGACAAAGTCTTCTATTTAATGTCTAAAGACTATTTTGATGTCCTAGTATTTATCTCCATGCTGTCTTTAAAACAGAATGAGTCCATATTAATTGCTCTTTGATTTCTAAAACACAGGCTGTTAACCAAATTGAAAACTAAAAAGCTACCAGCCCAATGGATACTGAATCTTCAAATGGAAATTTTGGGTAATTATGTAGTTTCTGCATACTTGCCTAAATATGTTTAGAAGTAAAGTTTTGCAAATGAATGGAAAAGCCACTAATTGTGCCTATTTGCAGAAGCTTCTATTTGTAGAAGTCACTATTTGTAGAACTTCCACTGCATGCATTCTTCTGATCAGGAGCCACAACTGCCAATCTTCTTTAAATATGAAGTCATATATTACCCATTTAAATAACTAAAATGCCTGTCACATAATTACAATATTCTTAGCCATTTCCTGGAATAAATACGTACAGCTACTAAAAATTTTGTCTATATTAAAAGATTTTTATTTTAAGCTTGTTTACACCTTTAACAAAGTTCTATGACATTATTTATGTGTTTTCTTTATATGGAGTATGATTTATCAGCTCCTGGAAACTTCTGTATGATAGAGATCTTACAGATATCATCACTATGTCAGGTATTGAAATTATAAAGATGTCCAGCACACCTAAATAAAGTCTCTTTGGTGTAGATGATAGGAGCTGGAATAGAACTGTCAGAGCCAAATTTATGAAAGCTCTTCACAGAGCAGTGAATATATGCTTTAAATATATTATAAACCCTCCTTACAGATGGAGAAAAAAGCTGCTGCTGCTGCTGCTGCTGCCGCTGCTGCTGCAGTGACAGAGCAAAAAAGTTGTTGCTTTTGTCATCTGTTAGAGCCAGCAGTTGTGATGGGAATGGCATCACCAGCACTGTCACCATCAGCACTGCTGATAAATCTGTGGAACTGGCAGGAGGCATGAAAATATTCAGAGGGGAAAAGCTTATTTAAAAATTAACAAGCCCTTCCACTGTTGAAAAACGAAGTTTAATGCATATGATACTGCATGAAGGAAGCTCTTATGGAACAGAAAGGTTAAATTTAGTCTACACCTCTATGTTCGAGTTTAAAAGATGAGAAGCATGTGAATTTCCAGATGAGATAAAATACCACAGTTTTAATGTTTTTTCATGTACTTGTGTGGTTATAACTGTGATGGTTTAAGAGTATAACAATTTAGGGCTTGGAGGAACAGTAATACATTTTTCTAGACTAATAACTGTTTGAAAACACCAAAACCCCCCACTTTCAGCCACACAAGCCTCAATCTGATCTTTCAAGAGAGGTTAAGAAACAAGGACAATACTATGGGCATCAACAGCATACATATGGCAGAAAATTAAATATGGTCTTTACAATTCATTGCTAAATGTTTTTTCATATTTTTAATATAAGATTCTCTTGTGTGCTGACAGATAATTTTGTGCACAGAACAACAAATGCAAGAATAATGAGAACATAAGTATCTAATATTTATGGACAGATGTCCTTCCGAAATTGGCTTACTGCAGAACTAGCTGGGGTGGCAAAAGAAATGCTGGTATTTTATTTTTGTGAAATAAGAAATGTTCTACCATTTTTCTCTTTAATATTTTGTTAAAGTCAGGTAATAAGTGCTTATTGAGCTTGTCATCTGCAAACTTTTTTTGTCAAGTACAGCTATCAGCAGCAGCTGTCATTGAGAACAGTTGCAAGCAGTAATATCAGGTATTCAGGAGCGAGAACAGCTCTCAGCTATACAGGACTTTGAAGTCTTGCTTTCCCCAGTAGTGCACGTGCTGCAGTTTGGGATGCTTTGTCCTAACCCATTCCATCCTTGTTGTACCTATAATATCCCTCATTAGCCAGCACGTGATACCTTTCTAGAATTATGTGTGGCACTGTGCACACACTTGATATATGAGTAGTGCTATTCATACGTTTTCTTCATTTCCCGCAAGGTCAGGCTTCCTTTTAGCATTCCAGCTCTTTTTGAACTCATAATCCATCTGTTTAGCCACTTATCTGTCTTCCCAAGATTTTATCTTGGTGCTTACCAGTGCACAATTTGAATACATCATGAGGGTATTTATAAATGATGCACATATATCTATTCCTTCCTTAGTAATATGAGGGCAAATTTACATTTAAATGCATGTGGGTGAAATTATAGCAATGAAAAAAAAAGAGGGGGGGAGCTATTACTTAAATAATATTCCAATGAGGAGGAGGATTTGCATTTAATTGCTTCAGTTTTGCTCATATATGGGCAATTTTACAGATATTGACAAATCAATAAAACCAGAAATTTATCTGTCTAAACAAATATAATGGAAGTTGTTGGTTTGTTGTTGGGCTTTGTTGTTGTTGGGTTGGGGTTTTTTGATTGGGGCTTTTGTGGTTTTTGTTTGTTTGTTTGTTTTTGTCCTGGCACTGAATTTACATTTACAGATATTGCTAGATTAATTTTATTTATGGCATTTACAAACTTAGGGCCAGAGAGCACTAATAGACCTTTATTGCCCTGAGCAGCCTCACTGGGAAGGCACACCCCTGCCCACACCCCTGAGCTATGTTTTAGGTGTGCCTGTGTTCAACTTTGTCTCTGGCTACTCTCACTTACTGAATGGCCTTCCTGGAGGGACCCCACTCCTGACTCATTACCTTGCCTTGCTGGGATGGTGATAGACCCTGTCCATGTCATGGGGACGGTGGGATTGAGTCTGAGTGTCCTGCCCTGGCCTGTTTTGGGGCGAGTCATCCTTGGTTTTTAGCTTTCCTGTCCTTGGGGAGCAGCCCCACTCTTGCTTGTCCCTGATCCTTGTATATGTTCTGATTTCTTCAGACAAAAGAGGTAGATTTCTGGATTATAAACTAATCACAAGGCAAACACACACACACACACACAAAAAGTCAGTATAAATGTTGAGCGTATGAGAGAAATTCAAGAATAATGTCCTGCTGATTTCTTTATTAGTCATTTATTGGAAAGTAAATAAAACAGATTGCAGCATCTTTCCAATCAAGAAGTCACCCCTAGTATTAATTTTAAAATAATTACTGAGACAAAAAAATTACCCTTTTTCTTATTCACATTTCCAGCAAGTAAGTGTCATAACAGATACAATGATGATATAAACCACAATAAAAATAATAATATGATAGTATCACTAAGCAACACAAAATCAAGTCAGTTATTCATGACTACAAAGCACTGGTAGGTCACAGAAATGTTCCGACAAACAGACACTGATCAAAACAGTAACAAAGGAAATTTATCGTAGACAATTCCAAGTACAAGTACATCCAGAACAATGATGTAGTTCACAGCCATTTCAAGGTCTTGTGCAAGGTGTTCTAGCTGATCCTGCTATGCACAGGAGGGTTGAACTAGATGATTTCCAGAGGTTCCTTCTTTCTGTGATTCTGTGCTTCAAGAGTTTCATAAATAAATTCCTCATCCTTTTGACTCTTCCAAAAACACTAGCCTCTCACTATCCACATGTACGCCTCTATGTTTCAGTTTTTCCTACCAAGCATGTCAAGATCCAGCTTTATTTATTGATTTCTTACTTGAATCATAGGTAGACTGAGTTTATATCTGTTCAATCCAAATTCACAGAAAAAAAGAAACCAAAGATACAACTTCTGTCTCAGGATTTCCCTGAGCTACAGATCACTAGGAGCTCTGAGAGCATACTAAATGTATGTGACTGAAAGTTTTCCTTGTTCTTATAAACTTGTGAAATTACCTTTTTTTTTT
>VXBL01008396.1:171391-181962 GCA_013400195.1 Aramus guarauna | reverse complement strand
TTCTTTTTCTTCCCCCTTCTTAACACTGTTATCCCAGAGGCACTACCACTGTCACTGATGGGCTTGGCCTTGGCCAGCAGCAGGTCCGTCTTGGAGCCGGCTGGCATTGGCTCTGTCGGACATGGGGGAAGCTCCTAGCAGCTTCTCACAGAAGCCACCCCTGTGGCTCCCCTGCTATTAAAACCTTACTACGCAAATCAAATACAATATTAAAGCTATATGTCAAAATAAGTTTTAAGTTTTTATTGCAGTTAGGCGGGATTCTTTTTTTGTTTCCTTAAATCATATTTGTGGAGAATTACAATGTTGCATGTTATACTTCAAATATGTGTATGTAGTATACAGGACAAACTAGACAGTGGTTCCTGCAAGTCTGTACTTGCACTGAAGAGTGTGCAAAGAGGACAAACAAATAGGCCCAAAATATTTTTAACGTATTTGACAGTGCTACACATTTATAAGTAAAGTGTCCAGCTACATTTATTGTCAGGGCATGAGTGTATCCCCCTGGCTTGGGAGTTTGGCTGCTGAGCCTCTGGGCTGGATCAGAGATGGAGGACCACGGAGGGCGGCCCCTTCCTGCAGGACTCCCCGGCAGTGCTGCTGGGCAGCCGGAGCCAGAGTCAAACCCACCCCAGGCCCGTCCCTGTTCCCCAGGAGCTGCTTTCAGCTGGACTTCACCATGGCCCCAGCCTGAGCTACATCCCCCCCACAGCCCAGCCAGCCTGTGAGCCAACGTCCCAGCCCGTCCCCATCCCCATGGAGGTGCCCGATGCCCAGGGCTGGGGCTGCCCCGGTGCCCCCCAGCTGCCCCGCTCCTGGCCGGGGCGGTGGGACGGGCCCTGGCTGCCTGGCCTTGCCCTGATGGACCCCCGGGGAGCCCCCCTGCTCCCAGCCCCTGACCCTGCTGGCCCCCACTGCACCCTGACTACGCACAGCAAGGCAGCTTTCACCAAGGTAAACCGATGGGACTGGAGAAAATGATGTTTTATCTCAAGAGCTCTCTAAAATGAGGGACTAAAACACTTTGAGTAATTTGTGGGTATTTGCAGTGAGGTACAGGACCGTTACCTCCTTCATGGGGATCACAAAGAATGGGGGAGGTATCTGCTACTTGCAAAGAATGGAACTCTAAAGGGGAAAAAATAATTAAAAGGACAATCAATTATTCATTGTCTACAAAGGTTAAATACCACACATCAAAGAGCTAATTAGTGTGTTACAGTTTTTAACCAAAATTTGCCAGCTTTAGAGCAAATAATGAGACATTTGGTGTCAAGATCATTCTTCCAGATTGAGAAACCAGCATTCAGCATCATTGGAATAGGGAAACAAATCTAACAATTCAAGAGAACTGAATATAAATCAGGTAGAAATGAAAATATTAACATTATAGTATATCATCCTTAATGTACATACAAGAAAATGAGGTTGCAAATCACTGTTTGAACATTTGTGAGCAGTGATTTATATAATTACACTATTCACTCCACCGAGCAGCCACTCCTCCTAGCATGAGTGAAAGGTTTATAACACAGACTCTAATTATTACTTGAAAGACTTATTTCTTAAAGGTCAAAGTCAGGACTACAGAGTAGAAAAGATTATCTCAATTTTTTTTGTATTATGAATCATAGTAAAGTTGGCATAAGAACACAGCATATTAAAACTGCTTCTCCAAAAAATAAAACAAACTGAAGCAAGAAGGAGTGAATGAAAGAGCTGAGAGTAAGAATGAAACTGTAGAATAAAAATCAGATTGTAAGAACACCTTTTGACAGCATTACAAAGTTCATTGGCTTTGTAAAACTGCCGGTTTACTATCTTTTGTAAAATGATGCAAATCAGAATTAGCTTTCCTGGAATCAATGCATTTACAGTAGCATTAGCTCAATGAAAAGTGACCATCAAAGTCAATAACTTCCTTCGATGTTCAAATATACATTACAAAGTAAATTTCAGCACCATTTCTCTTTGGGAAGAGCAGAATTTTCACTTGCAATTTACTGGTTCACTGTATGTAACTGTCTGGCTGCCACATTTGCAGTCCAGAATTTAAATCTCCAAATATTAAAACCTTCAGCAATAGGGGGAAAAAAAGGGATTAAATTTGTAATCCTAAAAGATATCAGAGTAGGAATAATGTGTTTATGCTAGGCTGAAGAAAATAATTTAACTAAATAAAATATGCAAAACTCAAACTTCAAAGAAAAATTTGAAAATTTACAGATAAAACTTTGACTCTATAGAAATCTGAAGAACTTTGGAGAATATTCCAATCAAATCACAATTACACTTGGAAAAAAATAAAATAACCTGTTTTCATTAAATATAGAAAACTCATTTGCTATATTATAACTAGGCTTTGAAATTATCTACTTTTCATTATGTTTACAACTATTGCTGATCATGAATACTGAATAAAAATAATTTATTGGAAAAAAGAAAAAAAATAGTAACTATCAGATCAAACTTTAGAAGACATCTTTAATGCTATTCTGTAAAGCCTAGACATTGTAATAACAATGCATCCAGTCTACTAAGCTTGATATTTGATTAAATATTTTTAAAATCAAAGATAAAAGGTCAAAAAATATTTATGATGTTATTTACTGCTACTTATTTTCAGTTCTAGACCTAGCCTCCAGCATATTAAACATCATAATTAAACTTCTAATTATCTTGATGCAGGCAGAGGACAGTATGTAGAGGACATGGCAATTAATCCAACTGCAAAATTTAAGTGAATAAGAAAAATCCAAATACTGTGTCATTAAATAGTTCAAATTAGCTTGTACTCAAAATTCAGTAGTATACTGACAGCCAAACAGCACCTTTTTTTTTTTTTTTTTTAAATTTCTTTTGCGAAGGCCAACATATTCTATCACTTGTAACAAAGCAGTATAAATGTCAAGTTTCTCTGTTGCCCTCTGCTGAAGTGAACTCAAGACCTGCACATATGTGCTAATGTCTGGCCTACTATATGACCTATAACATAGATAAGAGAAAAATACATTATCTAACAGAAGTTTTCCAAATAATGCTCAAGTTACCATTTGTCAGATATTTGGTCATTAGAGCTTAGTATTCAAGAAGATATTTTATGAGCATTACAATTACATCTTCTAGTAGACATAAATTTGCTCTTCGGGGGGCGGGGAGGAAAGAAAGCTGGTCAGTAGTTTTTTTAGGTCCAGGTAAAAAAATTATATTTTCATAAAAGGAAAATAATTCATTCCAATTTATCATTCTGAATTTTTAATATTCTATCTTATGGAGCAAAAGTTTGCATCAAGGAATAAACTTTGAAACATTCTAAAACTGATGACACTGTAAATGCTGATGATTTCAAAAGACTTCGCTATTCTCTAAACAAAAGTTAAAAAACTCTCATCTCTATTTAAAATAAAAAGATATAAAGCCTGATTCAATAAAATGATTCCATTGTATATCTAAGTTGAAAATCAATGACCAATTCAAAGATTATGATTACAGCACACTTCTGTGGTGCTTCCTGAATGGCACTTCTTTGATATTCTACATGGGTCATTTTCAGCTATGGCTGGTGAAATAGCCTAAACATATATCTTAAATAGTGACCACATTGACTCAGATATATTTCATCAGAAGATATACTAGAGATCAATAATGGTGCAGTAGTCTGCCTTATAATACAGAGTGAAGAAATCTCAAGTTCCAGTACACGTTTAAATGCATAATTCCTGTGTGATATGGGGTAAATTATTCCATCCTAGATCCTTCAGTCTGCTTAGGCAATCACTCCTGTTACGCTGCAGAGGAGCTGATGTTACCTTTCCTGTCTTTGAAGTGAAGAAAATGAAAACAACAGAGTTCTGCATTACAGGAGAAATGGTTACAAAGATCATCTTTAAAATGATTGTGAGAGATTTTAAAAATATTAACTGATGCCTGGATAACAATTAAAACATTGACATTTTTTACCTTCTCCACTTCTCTAGCTTTCTGTAAGTATCCATGTACCTGTGTCCTTTAACACATTTGCTCCAACAAACTAACCGTAAAACTGATTAAGCTTTTCAGTTAATGTAGAGTTTTGTCAAAAATTACGACCAAATCAAATCCAGTTGAATATGTTCCTCTGAGAGTTAATATGCAGAACTCACTTTGGTTTTCTTTCCTACAAGATCAAGATAATATTTCTCCACTGAAAGGGTTATCAAGCACTGGAACAGGCTGCCCAGGGAAGCGGTGGAGTCACCATCCCTGGAGGTATTTGAAAGACATGTAGATGTAGTGCTTAGGGACATGGTTTAGTGGTGGACTTGGTAGTGTTAGATAATTGTGGCACTTGACAATCTTGAGGATCTCTTCCAACCTAAATGATTCTATGATTCTGTGATTAAGACATTATTTCATATTATACACATCCATCTCTTTTGCTTTCACCTTTTTGTTTCCTTTCGTTTTTAAGGACCAGAATTTTATTCCTTTCTTTTCTTTCCTTCTATGACTTTCTCTTTAAAACACTCCTGCGATATAATTTGTAACTTTATTTCTTTATATCAGGTGTCTCTAATGCAGCGCGCCAGTTTATGTGTTAATTAGTGAACAGAGATAAAAAATCAGAATTTAATTTTTAGGTACTTCTTTTCCATTTCTCAACAAACTTTATCAGTATGTAATACCAGTAACATCAGATAGCTGTAACTATAGTCCTATTTTTTGTAGTTCTTCTCCAGGGTCTAGTTTTGTTTTTCTTCTCGATATACAGTTAAATTATTTTCTCTGTGTCTGCTTAAAAGTCAGAAAATTAAAATATTTCAGTCTCCATGCTGAAAAAAAAAGTTCTGAACAATGTAGACAAAACTGCCATCTATTTTCACTCTCTGAAGCTCTGGAAAATTATGAACAACAATAGAAGCATTGTAGATATCCACTTGGTTTGCTTCCTCATTCTCACAAGATACAGGAACAATTCATCTTAAGGTGAATAGTTATCATTTTAAGACTAAAGCAACATAATAGATAACAATCTGACCTTGGATACAGAAAAATCGTTCAAAACCAGATGAAATTATTGTTTCTAAATCAGAAATTTAATATTAATACCACCACCACCCCCACCCCCCCAGGAATCTGAAACTGCAAACAACTCTGATGAACAATAGAAATGTTTTAGTTCCACTTCCAAGAACTGATATGCTGATTTTAATAATAAATAAAAGGTCAATTCTCTGAGTGCTAAAAGCACCTATTTAAAAAAGAAATCAATAAATGTAATGCATTATGGAAGAATGCTACAGAAGTTAATAATTACTTACTTGCATATTTTCTTAAATAAGCAATAATTATTTTCATCAGTAGTAGTCTTTAGTCTTCATTAATTTAACACTGAATGTTGAGTCTCCAGAGAGAAGCAAACATATTTCTAACTGCAAATTGTAAAAGTAACAGAATCAAAGAATCCTGTTAATTAAAAATAATTTTGCTACCTTGTCAATTACAAAAGTAAGCATAAAAACACCCTTGGAGAGTACAAAAGAGAAGAGAACAGAACCAGTAAGCTTTCAGCATTCAGAAAGAATTCCAGACCAAATCAATCTGAATGGTGTTTTCTACAAAACTTGGCAAAACCAAGAAACAACCACTAAGCTGGAGGGCTACTATCATTTTATCTTTCCAGTCCTGTGACCCTATATTCTTATGAAAAGCATTCCAAATTTTGACCAGAATTAAACCCACACAAATAAACATACATATAATACACAGGCACAATGGAAACACAGACTCAGTCATAAAAGTATTTAAATACTTGAAATAACTCTTGCTAAATAGCATAGTCCTTACATCAAACTCAGTGATGAAAGAAAAGACTAACAGGATAAGCCATCTGTACACAAAATGTGCTTTAAGGATGTTGGGGATGGTGAGGGCGTTATTGTCATTATTATATTTTTAGAGAAACATATTTCTGACTGAGTGCTTAGCGATAAATAAACTTTTTACAAAGCTCTGGATCAAAAGGAGGGAGAATGATGACAGGTTCATAGGCAGGTGAAGATCCTACATGAGGTAATCTGGTGTGCCAAATGGTAATGTTTAGCATTAACATAGTGCTTACATTTCCAACATATCATGTTGCATTCAAAATTATGTTATGGGCAAAAGGGGACTGCCTTATATGTGTATCCAGGAACTTACTGCTAATCTAATTAATACTTGACCAATCACAAAACAACTAACTAAAATATATCAATACAGTTATTATGTACACTTATATATATCAATACAGTTATTATTAGTTCTATTACAATAATACTAATAGAGTCTGAATTATGCAATTAATGAACTAATGTCCCCTTCAGGAAAGTTCATCACTGTCATACATAAGCAATCCTTTTCCTATTGGTGATGCCAGAGATTCTTCACTGGGAGAACACAGGTTTGATGGATTTTGAAGGATTTCTTCCTTCTCTGTGTTTCATCTGCTTAGGGTTACTTTCATATGTTTGCTAATGCAGACTGCTTACTTGCCCTTTCTTCACTGATCCCCTACACAGGTTTGTTAATTTTTTATCATATTTTTATCATATATATATTATCATATATGGTATTCATGAAGATAACCCAAATACCAAGATACTCAATCATTACCCGACCATTAAACAATTGTTATGACAGTTTAAACAACCTAAAGTCAGCTTAGGCCAAGGTAAGTCTAGACAATCTTTTATTAGTCTTAGCAATGGCATATTTCTTGGGCTACAGGACTACAATTTCAAATATTAATTAATCCTTTAGAATGCCCTTTTTTGTTCATCAGTGAATATTATGGGGAAAAGAAAATGCAGTACTAGATAGCCCACATCCACAAAGCAGTGCTTTCCGTATTTTGTGGGTTATTTTTTATACAGACAGTGCAGAAGAGTAACAGATCTTTTAAGTAGCCTTGTTTATAGCATTATTTGGAGTTGATCTGGTGAATTAAGGCCATATGAAGTGTTTTGAACTGAAAATTTGTCTTATCAAACTTGTCCTTCCTCACAAATATCCCTGAATTTTTGAGGTTTCTGGTAACAGATTCCTGCGAGAACTAAAACTGAAGTTTTTGCCATAGTCTTGCAGTGATGGGATCATATTTTTAGATATGCAAATACACATAAAATTTTTACTAACCAGACAGAATGACTTATCAATCCTACCTCATCTTCCATGTCTTTTAATCTGTGAACTACAGTAAGAAATTAATCATTAGGGATAATAGTCTACCTTATTCTGTGCACAGAAAATTTATTGGGGAAGATAGAAGTTTTATGCTGGCATCTAAGGAATGGTCCTTTAGGACTAAATTACACTTTATTTTCAGTCTCTTTCACCATCAGTTTCAATGCTATGATTGTAATTAGCCTTCTTTTTACTCTTGAAAAATTACACACCATATGAAATCTGATCTCCAGATCAGATCAAAAAAATTGTACATCATTTAAGAGTAAAACTTTTTACTCATAATTTTATATAATTCTCATGACTGACCTCAAGAAATGAAATTTAACTCAGACCCAGAATAAAGCTGTCCTGAGAATAACAGGAATTCAAGAATAAGCAGAGTTTTGTGTTTAAAAAAACCTCTAGATTTATTTTTGCAATAACCCCAGGATTTTGACCTTAGTGTTTCTTGTTCTGTAAGTTACATAGTCATAAGTAAATCATTATTATTCTTTTCCATAGTTTTATTTATCTGGATAATTAAGAAAAGATGAATTATTGTTGATTTAGTATTGGGTTATATATATACTTCTATGAATCAGTGGTGATTATTTTAGAGTGGAGCAAAACTGATGCTTATAAATAGCTAACACAAGATTGAGTCTGAGTGCAACAAATCTGTTACACAGAAATCAGTAGTCCTATCTTCAGAATAAGTTTACTTTTGTTTTGATTTGAGGTGGTTTTTGTAATTAATGTGATAGAGAAAAAATTTTATTACATGCAATAAAGATCCACAAAAGTGTATTATGATCAGTGGAGTTGATAGGCAACAAATCCTTCCATACAAAAGAATATACACTGTATCAATATATGACAAAAAATAGCATATGATCATGTAATTAAAGACATCAGCCTCATACTGCCATAATCTGTGAGTGTTTATGAGAACCCTTCCCTCATTTGTAGAACTAATGGATTTTTAATCCATTTTAAAAAGTACTACAGATCCATCTCTATATCTATGTACTATGGCATTATATGTGAAACATATTGTGACCTTGTCTCAATAACATGATCTTGAATCATGGAAGCTTAACCATGAAAGAGTGGATGATAGCAAGCTAATATGTTACAAAAATATCCAAGTATATAACAAATTCAAGTATAAATTGACAAGTAAGAAACACTTTTGTTGTTGTTGTTGTTGTCTTCACGCTGATTGTCATCCTTAATAATTATGACAAAGAGAAAGATTTTATAGCTAGTAGTAAACAAAACTGGTATACTCAAGCTTGACAGGGTTGTACTAAAGTAAGTGACTGAAACTTGTTTCATGAAGCAAGAATGAAGAAAATACCCCTACCTGTTGAAGAACTTTGAACATTCATAGGTTAAAATTCTACATAATGCATCAGATATAGAAAATTATCAGATTTTACTGGAACATAAGATAAAATGCTCCTTAAATATCTGTCCATAATATATGAGAACAATAACAGCAGTGAGATTTATTCCACTTCATTCAAATATGTATCTTCTCCATTCATTCAATGAAGAGAGTATAGTGTCTTTGAATGCCTTCAGAACTGCACTATGTAGTGATTTTAAGCAATCATAAAGGTGTTTTTTTAAAGAATTTATAAACTTCTGAAAATAAAACCTACAAACATAGGGAAATTTGGCCCTTATTTATGACTATTACTTTACTAGGATTGAGATTTAGTGCCTAATCTAGACACTTAACTGTAGTGCTGACATGTTGTCCATGCTTTCAGATGGTGTTCGTACCAGAGGGTCTCCTGAAGTCCCTTCCAACCTGAATTATTCTACGAACCTGCAATTTTATTATGCAGATTATGGCTTATATTATAGGTGCCTAAACCCTTATTATAGTCCATACAATCCAGTCATTGCAGCCATTGGAGTCTAAAAGCTACTTACCTTAACCTAAATTAGGTATCTGCATTTGGTCAGCTTAACAGTTCCTTGAACTCCACTGACTTTATTGCTTGGATCTCCACTGACCATAATAGGCAGATAAAACTTCCAGCTCCTACACAGACATCTACATCTATACTTATGTGTCTGCTTGGGGAAGTGAAACCCAACGGTCTAGAAGGGATTAAGTTGTATTGGGATTTTGCAGGAATCAGGTTTTGTTAGTCTAGGATTTACTATGTTTCTTTGATAGTAGATTCTGTAGACAGGGACAAAATGAAAAACAACTAAATGAAAATTAATACCAGTTACTGGTGTAGAGTTAACAAAACTTTCATGGTTAAATAATCAAGATAAGGCAAGAATGTGCTTTATTACAACTAAATATGAGACAGAATAGGGTGAAGGGGGCATACTATGAAATGTAGGGAACTGTACTATGAAGTAGAAAGTCAGAGAAACTTAATCTGAGTTTGAAACAGAAGTACTCAATGTAAGGCTATATATATGACTAAGCGTGGAATTAATTAACAATATTAATTAACAAAAATTATATAATTGGACAGTCATATGAAACACTTGCTATGGAGTAAGAATACCTGTTCAGAAATAATGAAACTAGTATACTTTGTTTCATAAATTATTCTATTTCCAAGAAATTTAAATAAGATTCAGGATATTAATATTAAATGAAAGAAAAGAGAGTTGCTTATCAAAGTCTTTCTCGGTGTGAACACATTTTCATGAGTATAACGCTACAGACATGAAAACCAGAAATCATACTGGGAGTAAGTCAGCTGTATAGAGAAGGTTAGAATGAAATATATGATCTAAGCACCTATTTCTGTGAAATTTTATGCATTGCTTTTACTCCTTGGGTGTTACATCATGGTAATGGAATACTAAAAATGGTGAGTATACACAGAATGAAATTTTTATGATAGTTTAGATTCAATAACAATTAAAATAGTTGAACATCTGTGTTGTGGAAGACCTATCTGTTATTGTGAAAGCCTCAAAGATTTGAGAACTTTTCATGTATTTCTAGATGTACATGAACTCTAAATCACTATAGAAACCTTTCTTAGATCACTATAAAAGTCTTTCTAACTGCTACTGTGAAATGAAGAATAATTTATTGTCCCTGACAACATGTAAAAAAAAAAAAAAAAAGGAATTATGATCTGGTATGTAATACAGCACACCTGTGAGAGAGTGGTTTGGTTTTTTTGGTTGGGTTTTTGGGGGCTTTGTTGTTTGGGGTTTTTTGGGGGTTTTGGGGTGGGGTTTTTTGCACATTGATTTCAATAAATTTGGCATTAGTTAAGGGGAAATTACCTGTTGTTGCCACTGATATTTGTGGTGGACATAAAAGATAAAATTTAAACTGATTTTCAATATCAACACCCCCCCCCCCCCCCCCCCCCCCCACACACCCCAGG
>VXBL01008396.1:150897-171370 GCA_013400195.1 Aramus guarauna | reverse complement strand
TCCAAAATACAGGGCTTGAACTAACAAAACAAAGGAACAGTAATTAAGAAAACAGCAAGTAAAAGATGAAGCTAAATTCAATAACAATAACCTACAGACAGATCCTGAACTGCTTGGAGTTAAACTGAAATAAAAATATTTTAGAAGTATTGAAATCAGAAGAGAAAAAGTAAAATAAGTAAGCAAGCAAACTTCCCTTGGTGTAACATTTTATGACCTAGAGGACAGGTAAAATAGAAATAATACTTAACTGTCAAATCTTTCTTTGGCCTCAAAATCTGGGTCCTTCCTAAAGGACGTCTTATTCTATGAAATGAAATGAAATGAAATGAAATGAAATGAAATGAAATGAAATGAAATGAAATGAACAAAATAACAAGAAAAGAAGAACAACCATGTCCTGGGACATTTCTTGCTCTACTTACTATGACCCCAGACCAGGGTAATTAAAAAAAACCCTGAAACACCAAAAAGACATACAAGCTTCTTATTTAGTTTGCTTGATATCAGCTTTTCAAAGAAGCATTTCAGAAAGGTCTTAGTCACATTTCAGAAAAAAAAAAAACCACAAACATTTTCAGATCACACAAAATGAGATGGAAACTCTTTTTAAAAATATGCATTCTATAAAATATTAACAATAATTATTAATATTATCAGCTAATTATGTCATGTTCTTTTAAATTCATTACAAGAAATGGAAGAACTCTTATCCATAATTTCATTACAACTTCCAAACCTAGTTTAAAATACTTAAATATACTGTTTCATTATAGATTAATATTAAAGAAGATGTCACAGGATTACGTGGGTGGATTTTGATATAAATAAAGCCTTTGACTCTGTGGAATTGATCCACTGCTTAGAAATTCCATACTAATAAATATTCAAGATATTTATGGGGTGCAGGGATTATCAGGACTCATCTTGATCATTTAGATGATTAAAGACTTGTCTTCACACCCATCTGAAGGAGCCCAGCGGTACAATGGCAGGCAGGGGCACCCCAATGCCCCAGGGTACCCTCAGCTCCAGGAGCCAGAGGCCACCCCGCACCAGGAGTCAGCAGGGGTGTCTCTTCTGGGGCACCTCACAGACTGTGGGGCAGTCACCAGCCAAGGGTACGGGGCTCATTGTGGGGTGCTGGGGAATGACATTGGGAGATTGCACAAGACTGGTCATGGGATGTTTAGGGGAGAAAAGGAAGCATTGAGGTGGTTTGGGGAGGAAAATGTGGGGACATTGACAAGTGTATAAAAAGGGACAATCACATGTTGACAATTGCTGGTCAGTACCCTCTGCCCTGAACCTGATCAGCATAGTCTGTCCTCTCTTCGTATTAAACTCCATTTCTAACTCATTTCCTGGGTGAGGGTCTGTCTACTTTGTGCCCATCTGTGTGTGTGGGGAGTGTCTGAGTGCCAGCAATGGGAGCGGGACTGTGGGTCAGAGGGGCTGTGTGTCTGGGGGTCAGCAACTGGAGACTTGGGGTGCGTGCACAGGGTCTGAGTGCTTATGTCAGTTTGTGAGCACTAGGAAACATCAGACTGGAGTATCCAATGAGCACGATAAAAGACTTGGGAGCCAGGTATGGGAGGTACCCTAATTCCAGGCTGGATACTGGAGAGACTAGAAGGTCGTCTTATTGGCTACTGTGGAGGGATCAGGAGGTCCAAATGACTGACTGGGGAGACCATGGGGTCTGGGGTTCAGCAGACAGCTACGAGGTCAGCTGGCTGTCCTGGCTCTGTGTCTGTGTCTGCGTCTGTGTGTCTATTGGAGCACATGCTCAACATCACTGCTTTCTGAATGTGGGGACATGGAACTGTGGCATCCTCCTATTTGTCAGGTTCCTGGACTTGGCATCTCCTAACACAACTGACCAGTGAAGTGACATAGAAAAAATACTATTTAAGTCTTTATGAAATTCAAAATCTTTAGCTGATATAATGATTAAAATATACAATGAGTCTATGTTATTACACATTAAAATATAAAGTACAATTAAGAACAAACTCTTCTAATTCCTCTTTGGAGTTATCAAATAATGACCATTCAAAAATTTATTCAGGAATGTCTCCTTTGTTGTGATGTTCCTTTGGAAAATTTTTAGATCTACTTTTATTTTACAAATATGAACATAAACCCCTAAAGGCTACAGCTAAAACGATAGTGATAAGCCCCTGTCTTAACTCATCCACAGCTTGTGCATACATCTCCCATTTCAAAGTATTTTATAGATGAGAAATCTCCATATTGTAACTGGGGACTTGTGTAAGTTCATTCTGCAATCAATAAGATGTGAAACTAGAATATGGACTTTCAGAGTCTCTGTACATACTCAGCTATCCTTTTAATCCTTAGGGTCATAGAAAACACAGCTGGCAGAAATCTTAAAAAAACATATTATTAATTTACTTATTTTTTGCCAGTAAGCTAACACATCAAGAATTTGTATTCAGCAAGCACAAAGGTCAGACACGGAACTGAAAGATAAATGTCTGGAAAGTAGCAGAGCAGTGTACTGTAAAGATATAGTAGGGATATTTAAGATTTTATTTATCAATACAAGACATAAGCTGTTGGGCTTAAATTGATATATCTGTTATGCAAGACATAAAGACTGCTGCACATCAGACAATAGGTCCATAGGGACCAATACAGTATCTCTGACAATGACCACTGAGATGGCTTAGAGAATTCTATAAAAGACAGAAAGGTGATGATACTTTACCAGAACGTTTTCTCACATGCAGCTCATGAACATCAAGGAGATCTTGTCTTTCTATCTGGGAATGCTAAAATGCTTTTCTTAGATATATTTATCCAGCAGGTTTTTCAGAATTCCCTGAAATTGCCTGACATTTTTAGGGATTTGTTGTTGTTGTTGTTGTTAATTTTTTACATATAATAAAATGTAAATGAAATAAGAAATGCAATTTTAAAATATCTGATATTATTGCGATAGAATATCCCTCTGCTAAAACATGCTGTGAAGTTTTATGATGCTTGTTATGGGCAGCACAGTTGGATACTTCATTGTCTCCTTTAATAAACTCATGGTAGAATGAAGCTACTGAAAGAGTAATATTTAAAGTGGAGAACAAGTAATTCAGTTGTGTACAAAACCAGTGAAATTAGCGTTACATTAATGAACATGAGAAAGTTGCACTGAAGAACTGCTGAAATCAGTGGATGGATTTGTGACTGTAATTTCCTATATTTCCTTCATGTAGGTCAGCTATGCATCGATGATGTGAACGGTTAAGTGGAAACAATGAATGCTTCTGAAAATCTCTCCCTAAACCCTTCAGTAATCTTCTGTGTCTGTCTTGAATTTCTCTCTATGGAGGCAGAGAGCAAACATTCACAGCATCACAGAATAGTGGAGACTCAAAGAGGTCCCTGGAGACTGTCAACTTCCACCCTTCATGCTGAAAGTATGGTCGGCTACAGCAGGTTGCTCAGAAACATGTTCAGTTAGTATCTGAGTATCTCCAAGGATGAGAACTCAACATGTTCATGAGCAACCTGTTCCAGTGCTCAACCAACCTTACAGTAAAAAAGTACCTTCTTAATTTAAATGGACTTTCTCGTATTTCAGTTTGTGCCCATTGCCTCTTGTCCTGTCACTGAATACCACTGAGAAGAGTCTGTCTCCATCTTCTTTAACCTGTCATTAGGTATTTATGCACATTTCTCCATGCTTATGTAAATCCCTTCCTAATCGTAAATAAAATTTAGGAACCTTGTTGATCAGTTCTTTTACAGGTTACTTTGTTGCTATTTTATATAAATACCATATGGTTTATTTAAAAAACTCCCTCCTGTTCAGCTCAGGGAGTGTTTAGAATATTTAGCAAGTGCCATGAGAAAATTATACTGGTCTCAGGATTATATCCTATAGATTCTTCATTGAAATGTTATTTATATACTTATTATGTGTTTGTGTACATTTATTGATGTTTTAATTGGTGAAATATTTGCTATAATAATAATTTATAACCATTAAAAGAAACTGTTATTTCTGCGGAATACCTCTGCTATATAATGCTAAAAAAACCTATATGCAATTCAAAACAACTATGTTATTTCATTCATTTTATTTTGAAAGAAATTTAACATTGGATTAATTCAATTAAACAGATCAATCTTAAAAAAACAGTAAAGAGAATATGACTGACAGACTTAAAATCCACAAGCTTTTCACAAGTTATATATTTTTTTTGTGCTTGGGAAAGTTAAAGAATGCTTAAAATTGATTATAGCAATTTGAAGGTGCCATTTTGAAAGCTACCATTTTGCAGTATTAGCATTTCATTTGTTTGAAGTGCACTAGAGTGCTGTCATTGACATGTATGATGGATTCATTTATTTAAATGTATTAGGAAGTGTATGCAAGTTGACTATATACATAGGCAGGTTCTTACCTATCACCCTGTCTCCACTGAAGTTACTCTCTATTTGCATTTGTATGAATAAGAGCAGAAGGCAATCTAAGGGGTGGAAAAACAAACAGGCTTATATTTAACTGCATACAATATATATTTATATTTATTACAGAAAAATATGAGCCACGTCTGATGTTTGTTTCTTCATCTTAAAGCAAATACACTATGTATTTTTCATGCAAGTGCTCATTTTTTCTAAACCCTCATCTGTCTGGCACAATCTCATTAATAAAATTGTACAGCAAAGTGTGCTAGAAATGGCTGCTCACCTTGCATTACTTGCCAGATAATCACTAGCAAATATTTCTTATTTTTTAAAGGGCATGTGGGGGAAGGGGTAGCCTTTCTAGTATTCACAGAAGGTAAAGTAGGCTTTAATGAGTTACAGTAAGGAATGAAATCCAACAGATGACATCCTGTTGGTAATTGCCTCCCACGTAAAACAAGAAACACCAGCTCAGAAGTTGCCACTGGCGTCAACTGCAAGATTATGTTCATGAGAGAGTGAGCAAAACCGAGGAGCTGAGACATAATAGGTATATTACAGGTTAATACAAAGCCCCTGCATAGCCCGAAGAAGCTTTTTGAAAGCCATTACTTTTCAGAAAGTGGTGTGATGTAATCACAACATGAAACTGCAGTTAACAAGCATGATCCACACATTATATTGCTTCATTCTCTGAGTAGCCTCAAGGTGGTGACCAACGTATATTTCATTACACTTATATAATAAAAGGATAACAAAGGCATGGGAACATGTAATAGGGTTTCAAATGGACAAAATACATCCTTGTCACTGTATATAGATTAAAAGTTTGTGTTTGGCTACAGTTATTTGACCATGAAGTCCTGAGTACATCTTAGGGTACTACTTCTTGATCACCTTAAGTCACAATAAGGCTGTATTTTTGCCAAAATAACGCTCTCACCTTTCTCAACTACAGTTTTTGCTGCCTCCCTTCAGCCAATACTAGCAATCAAGTGTCCCTACAGCAAGTCAAGATTGGCTATGACTGAAAACTAATTAGGGGGGAAAACAAATAGCCAACACCAAAAACTAAATGATCTGACTCACCTAATTGCAAGTGCTCATACAAGAATGAGAACAGGAAAGAGACCTTTCCAGCAACAGGCAAAGTTAATTTAGCTTAAGCCAATTGTAAACCAACAAGTAACCTTTAAAATGGTATATCATTAAAAACCTACTGACTCTTCTACCTGTTTTTCTCAAACTACCCTCACAATATCTCTGTATTTTAAGAACAGATTTATAGGTCTCTGGGAAGTTCATATAGGCTCAGGAAAGAATTAACGCATACCTGGAGTAAGTTGAATGAACAATTATCTAAAATATCTAATTATAAATACTGAACAGTATACCTAAAAGGATCATATAGGACTAATTCTTCAACAGGAAAAGAGATAAACCCCTATCAACATTAGACATATAGACTAAGATAGCCATATGCCAGGAAAAAAAGAAAGAAAACAAAACATAAAGATGTATTCCACTACTTATCCAGTGTTATAGTGACTATGATTGTTACAGAATAAAAATAGACATCTGTTTTAAAATCACCTTTTATAGAATAGACATAAATTTAAGTCTCCAATATTCCAGGAAATTGCACTAAATATCAATGTTCTAGACCTACATTCTTATCAATCTTTCCTAAGGAAACTGTTTTACTTGATACATGTATTTGTAAAATTTGAATATACGTACTGCCCAACATCTGTTGCTGAGACCCTTAAGCATTGATCTATGGAGGTGGTCTGTCAACCCACTCTTACCCATCCTTCTTCTTCCGGAGCAGTGAAAAGAAGTTTCCACTCTGCTGGTATCAAGACCTAAGCAGTTTTGCCTGTGTCCACTGACTTAGGTTCTCAGATCTGACATGCAGACGTACTCTGCCATCTGATGCCAGACAGCAAAGAATTGCATCCAGACAAATTTCTAGTCAGGGCCAACCTGTGCAGAGTCAAAACAAATCCATCAATATCCATTTTTATCCGAACAGCAAACTGGTATAATTTACACAAGCCAATGTAATGCTCACAACAATAATAAATTAACTATGCAAATTATTACATTATGTACACATATCAATTCACTTCATAAACAACCTATCTGTCATACAAACCTTGAGTTCCTTAGCTTTAATTGACCTGTCACAAGCCATTAAATTTGACACATAGGCAGTAGCAAAATGTTGTGGACTAATCAGGCCATGAATTCCACTTTTCTCCAAGTCACTAATTCTCAGTGGAGTCTCAGACATGGCACTAAGTTCAAAAGATAGAGCCTTTAAACAAAATTAAATCCATCTACAGGCACCTGAATTAATCTATTGACTTTTCAAAGAAATTCCAGAGATTCTACAAACTTGACTGATTTTGGTTTGAGTTTCTCATATAACTGTCAGCCACTGGAAACTCAGTATTCAAAAAGTTTCAAAAATAAGGATATTTCATGATATAATGTGGATTTTAGTGCCTGAACTTGGATAACTGTAAGAACACTGATCTTATTTTTAAGTAAGTATATTTACATACTACAGACATTAAAAATTAATTTTAAATTTTCTTATTTATTTCAATTAATGCATTTATTTTATATTTCATCTGTTTTTCATTTATACATTAATTTTTATCTGTATTTCAATTATTTTATCTGTATTTCTGAGAATCTTGTACACACACAAGTCACGGGACCTGATGAGATGCATTGCAAGGTCTTGAGGGAATTGTCTGATGTAGTTCCCAAGCTGCTCACTATCATATTCAAAAAGTCATAGCAGTCAGGCAAAGTCCCCAGTGACTGGAAAAAGGGGAAGATCACACATATTATTAAAAAGGATAAAAAGGAGGGCCCTGGAAACTATCCACCAGTCAGCCTTACCTCCATGCCCAGTAGGAACATGGATCAGATCCTCCTGAAAGCTACTTCAAGGCATATGCGACAGGGAAGTAATCAGAAACAGCCAACATTGCTTCATAAAGGGCAAATCACGCCTGACTAATCTGATCATCCTTCTGTGATGGAGTAACTGTCTTGGTTGATAAAGGAAGAGCAACTGATGTCCTCTACCTCGACTTCTGTAAGGCTTTTGACATGATCCCACACAACATCTGTGTTGCTAAATTGGAGAGATATGGGTTTGATGAATGGACTATTCAATGGATAAGGAATTGGCTGGGTGACTGTGTCCGAAGAATTGCAGTCAACAGCTTGATGTCCAAATTGAGATCAACAACAAGTAGTGTCCCTCAGGGGCCCACACTGGGACCAGTACTATTCAGCATTTTTATTAATGGCATAAATAGTGGGATTGAGTGCACCCTCAGTAAGTTTGCAAATAACACCAAGATGAGTGGTGTAGTTGATATGCTAGAAGGAAAGGATGCCATCTAGAAGGTCCTTGACAGGCTTGAGATGTGGATCCATGTGAACCTCATGAAGTTCAACATGGCCAAGTGCTTGCTGGTGCTTTGCCCTTTCTTCCTTAAATGCGTTTTCCCACGTGCACCACCGTCTTGGCTGAGGGACTTAGCTGTGGTCTGTGGATCTGTTGAGACTGCACTGGCTGTGTCTGGCATGGGGCAGCCCCAGCTTCTCCTCACAGAGGCCATCCCTGCAGAACTCTGCTGCTAACACGTGGACATGGACACCCAGTACAAGTGACAGTAAACAAACTCAGAAGATGCATCCAGCCAGCAGTATTCGTTGACCTGCTCAGTCTGGAGGAATCATCTTTGAACAAATCTAATTCCTTTATAATGTTCTAAGAATCCAGCCAAAGGAAAACAGATTATTTATTTTGGTCAGCAGGTCTTTCTTTTATGCATGTTTTTTTCAATGAAGACCTGAACATATCAGCTGCTAATTTGATAAAAAAGTATTTTTTGTATAAAACACTTTCCTTCATGCTCTGATTTCAACTCATTTTTTACAGAATAATTGACTAGATTTTGAAGATCATATAATCAACTATTTGAACATTCACTTGGTATAATATACCTTCAGAAAAAGACATAAGGCAGATAAACAAGAATTATTTTTTTAGTGCAAATGGTCAAACTTTTCTTTTCTCAAACAAAAATTTCACCCTTCTCTCCAGCCAAAAATAATTACATTGCTCCACTGGAGATCTGAATGTAGAATTTCACTATATTGCTTCAGTGGTATTCCAGTGTAGCTTTCCTGATAGCAAAAGAGATACTTCCTTGTAACATTTCAGTGATGAATTAACTCTACCAGATAAAATCATGTTACTCTTTGGAAGATATTCATTCATTTCTGTAGCTGAACAGACCTTATTGTACATATGCATATGTTTATACTTGCATATATAACACACATTCTCATCAACTGTTCCCCTGCTTTCCTGTAGTGAGGAAGATGGTATGATTCTCTTCATATCTGAAGGTTTTATATTACCTATAATAATAATAAAAAATGAAGCTTTTGTAAAAGTGAATAAACAGAGAGTGATTTTGACCACTAACTAATTTCTTTCCACAAAAATTATGCAATAAAATAGATAGGACTACACATATTTAATTTGCTAACAGTATTTTTTCTTCCTCTACAAATACACATAATAGATAAATAATTTTTTGGCTAACATTGAGGTAGCAAATGCAATATATAATTTAGCAGAAATCTTCTGAACATCAGGCAAAATTTTTTTATTAATTTCCCAATATCACAGACAACTCATGTTTGAACTAAAAAAGAAATAGAAGCATTCAGGAGATAACCAAAATGCTTCACAGACTGTTCTGTATATCCTATATGCTTACAATTGAAGGCCTCACTGATGTAGTAGAGCAACCAGTGGATTTATGTTAAATACGTTTTTTTAAAGAGTTTCCTACCTGATCCTTCTCTGCAAAAGTGCTTACATTTATTAAATGGAATTTCTTATTTCTTTGCCTGCAAATTTAAATTTGTAAATTATTTGGTTCCATGAGAGCTATGGGCTGAGCCATTTAGGGTAGCAAATCACCATTGCATCCCATTGAAATACATATTCCCTCAGGGGCTGAAACTGTTTTATGCATTTTGGGTATGTGCAAGCACGAAAGTCTTTAAACTAGACAAAGATCACTTACAGAAGTTCTCTGTAGAGAGAGAAAACCCTGTTACAAAGCAATAGGGGGTTCAGTCGAGGGAAATTCTATCTCACTCAGGTGCCGGCGTTCTTCAGGTGTTGCCTTGGTACCAGCACTCATTCATCAACTTCATTAATGACCAGAAGAAGACAGTATGTGACAAAATCTCCAAGTTGACAAATGATAGTAAGGATCTTATGGGAATTCAAATTTTGTATTGATGACAAGATAAATGCACAGGACCTCGTAAAATGGAATGAGCAAATGAAAAGGTAGTGAATCGGTTTGCATAAGTTTCAAATGTAAAATAATCCAACTAGGGGAAAATAATCTAAACTATGCTTACTTGGTGCTGTACTTGAAACTAGCAGTTGAAACTCAAGAAAAAGGTTTTATGAACACTCTCAACAGTTCCCTGAAATCATTCCTTTAAAAAACACCACCACCAAGTCAAGCAAACTTTGTACTTTGTTAAAAAATGATATGAAAATGGAATCAAGGTATAATTTTACTACATATAAGACCTTTGCAAGACTGTATAGTGAGCACTATGTGCAGCTCTTAGCATCTCAAAAAAGACAAGGCAGAATTAAAAGATGTACCACTAAAATAGTTAAAGAGGTGTAACAGCTGCTTATAAGAAAAGACTGAAATGGTTGGAACTTCTTAATTCTGATAGGAGAAGGCTGAGGGATATGATAGAGTTTTAGAAAATTGTGTGATGGTAGATAGGATGAAAACAAAATTGTTAATCTCCATATTCAAACTAAATGGAATTCACTGAAACTAGTAGAAGATTAATAATCAATGTAAAAAAGAAAAAATAAAGTACGTCTTTCCCCGAGAATTTCTGGGATGTGTTGCCACAAGAGATTGCAGAGGCCAATAATATCATTAGGTTTAAAAAAATAAATAAAAAAATAAAAAAATTAGACAGACAGCATATTCATACACAACTACTAAGGAGAAGTAAAGGAATATCTTCAGAAAACAACTGTGGGTATTAGAGGAATACATGGGTAAAGGAATGCAGAAGGCAGCCACACTCACATGCTCTTCCTAAAGAACATATACTATTGTCAGTGTTGGAAACAGGATACTCAGCTAAATCATAGACAACTAGTTCAACCCAGCTGGACATTTGATGACCTGATTACTGAATATCAAAATGTGGTAAAAAAGATGAAAGTGAAAGCTATTAAGTCACTTCTTGCTTCCCTTCCTTCTACAACTACTGTCAATAATTATGTTTATTTTTGTCGTTGAACCTTCAATCTTAAATTTATCCCTATGATATTTAAAATATATTATAGGTAGCCAAGAGCATTTCCACCAATATTTCTTATGCTTTTCTTGTGCTTTTAATTCCCCCTCCCCCTCATCTCTTCACCCACGGTGAAAACAGAGAAAGGAAATTAAAAAAGAAACTTAAAGGTTGATAACCTAAAAGTTACCTACATTATTTTTTTGTTATGATTTTCTCATGTGTCAGGATGTGATTTTCTGTTGCATTCACAACAAATATACTCACATCAATCGTGTATAAAAAGTCAAATTATACTGTATGTTAGCAAGCACTGGAATCTGAGTTACTGCAGCTGTTTCAGATACCAGTATGTGTTTAACTTTTGTCAGACATCGACTTTTTAGTGACAGCAGCATATCTATTTCAGAGAACAGATCAAGCTTAAATATTCAAATTGGGGTTCTGTTTTTCATTTTCCATAGTTTGGAAGGGTTAAACTGCAAGATATGGCTCTGCCAGATTATAAGGACGGTGTTCAAACACAGTAGCACAAGTAATCCATAAACTCAATAACTGGTTTTGGAACACTAGACAAACGATGAGTGATTCCTGTTGACACGCGCCTATTGCTGACTACTGTAGTGTACAAGTGTTTGTAAGAAGTAACTGTCTGTTCCAGGAGATTAGAAGAATTTGTGTCTGCAAAATAAAGGCCCTATAGGAACAATCCCTTGTTGAAGCTAAAGGCAATGGTTTTAAGATTGTTAATTTTAATTACTAAGTTCCTCTTGGAAAAAGCAGTTAACTTTGAACTAATTCAGGGTTTTCTGGTCATGTTCATAACAGAGTAAGTAATCCCTTTTATTTCAGAGACCATTAATAGAATTTCACTGCTGGCTGTAGGCCTGGATTTCTCATGTCTCTTCTCAGACATATTAAGAGCTATGGTATTCATAGAAAAGAACGGGTGAGTAAGAAGGGGACTTTCTGGCAGTGTGAGTTATGAACAGGTTATGTTAAGTTTGAAGTCACTCCAATCACGTTGATAATAACAACGAGCAAAATAATTTTTGATTTTTTGATACAATACCTCTTTGTATTGTTTTTCAGATATAATTTTAAATTGATGACGAACAAGTATCCTTTATCTAAGATATTTTTTAAGGCCATGAGAAAAGAGAATTTGTCATACCTGCTTCTCTGGTATTTCACTGAGAAGATGTGGAACCAGGCTGAATAAAAATAAAATAAAAAAACCCAAACAAACAAACAAAACCCCAAAAAACCACAACCACCTGTTTTTACCACTATATAAAGACTAAATAGACAGCAGTTGTCTACTGACAAGCAAACTCTTCTTGCACCTTTCTGCAGTATGGCTTCCAATGCCTGTGGTGCTAGTCCTCATCTCTACTCAAAACTGTTGTAGCTGCTTCCTGCAGATTCTTGCTTATATAGCTTAAGAGAAATCTTTTTACAAAAGAAACATTTGGAGTTTTTTATTAATTTTTTGAAGTGATCTGTTTCTCAATTTGTTTAAAGTACCAACAGCAAAATTTATAGTCAAACAATAATAATTGCTATTTTACTTCTGCAAGGATCGTTTCGTCATCATGTCATAATGCACTATGCTATTTAATTTATGATCCTGAGGAAATTATTATATTTTCTCCATGCTGAGTATAGATTACATATGGAAAAATAAGAATTTTAGCATGGTTGGTTAACATGGGAGAACTTGCTCATGCAACTCTGTGTTTAATACAATGACATAATAAGCTTTGCATTTATCCATCATATTTTCTAATCTGTCATAATAACAGTTTTCATACAAGTGTAGTATGTCCTAAAATCACAAAGAGCTACAGTCAGGATATTTTTCTGATGAAACACTTTAAATAATTTAGCTTCAATGCTCCTTTACATATTTAGGTTGCTAGGTTCGAAGGTTTAATTTAATGAGATCTGACTCTTACAGTACATCTATTGTATGCACACAGCATATAGAGCATGAATAAATTACATTATTGCAAGTGCATTTTGAAATAGGTCTGTTAAATATGTAGGAGTATTTTGTTATCATTTATCATAATCAAAGCACTATAAATGGATTTTTCGTATATTTTTCTGGCATTTTACTAAAAAGATAATTAGTGCTTACATACAATTATTGAACAAATTTTTATTCCCTCCACCCCCCTCTACAGAGTATCTTGCTATAACCTAACTGGTCATTAAAATTAAGTGTTTGTACATGTACAAGTGAATCTGTGAATCTTCTGAATTATATTGGCCGAAAAATGCAAACACAAACTGAAGGTAACAATCCCTAAAGATAAAGCTAGCACTGAAAAATTAATGTTTATGACCAAAACGACACAAAGCCATTTAATATTGAACTGCATTACATGTAACTGTGGATGCAAAGATACAACAGTAGGGATTTTTTTATACCATGAAAACAAATGCCACAATACTATGAAGAACCTGTTTGATATAATTACCAATGCAATCTTCTACTCCATAGAAATCTTGTTTGCATACAAGTATTAATTAATCCTTACTGTAATGAGTTGGTAATAAATAGGGAAATTTATGTTTATGCATCTTTGAAGCACAGGAAGTTTTCATTCCTAGTAGGTAATATATATATATGCATTAATTTCGTCAACTCTCTAGGGCACAAAGAAAGTAGACAGTTGAGACAATAGCAAAATATAGATTACATCTTCCATTCAGAACTCAGTGGGTCTTCACATAAGTGCCAAAATCTGCGCAAGCAGGCCTGGTTGAAAGGTCCAGGCCAAATTAATAACAGTACAACCTGATAGCATTGATTCAGTAATTCAGCAGCTCCATGTCCTCTATTGCTAAGGCTGGACATAAAAATAAGACACTGACTCGTGTATATATCTCAAGCAGATATCAGCCACTGGCAATATAAATATCTAAATTAAATTGCTCTCTAGCAGATGAATACCTGCAATTTTCAAACAAACTCAAGTCCCTGGGTGATATAGATACACATACACCCCACAAGAGAATCTTTCTTACCAAGGCCTCTAGAAGAGTCTGTTTGAAAAGAAAGTGGCAGAATTTGCTTAAAAGGCATCTCCTATGTCCATTGTAATTGTATGGAAACCCTTTTGCAAGAATTTTATTAACATTATTAGTCTCTGTTATACTGGATTAGGGGAATTGCCCTTTACACAGTGGTAAGATCAGGATCATTAGAAACTTCTTAAACTCTTCTGTCTTTTCTAGAGGAACAGACTGTTGGAGTACATATGTACGAACTTAATCACAGTCTCTAAAAGCTGCATTTTCTATGAAACAACATTAAAACAGAAAACCTTGGTAGAGAACTGGTCTTCTAAAATGGCATTTTTTTCCCTGCAAGAGGCATTGGAGGAGATGGAGTATTACTGATATTTTAATAAGCTTGTTCCCTAGAAAAAAGAGCAAATTCTTCAGATGAAACAATCTGCGAGGTCCTTTTATTGACATCAGGGAGATGAAACTGACCGAAGTTTTAAACAAGATACAGGAGTTTTTCCATTGCTTGTATCATGTGCAATAAATGTGTCTACACCTGTAGCTGAATCTCTATCTGCAATCATTGTTTTTCTGGGTTCATTCTAGTTTATTTCCAGTTGCAGTGATTTGATAGACTCTGAGGATATTTATAATAGAGTAATATACAAAGGAAGCAATTGACTGAGAAAGCCTCAAATCATCTTGGAAAGACAAAAAACCCAAAAGAAAAAAGAAAAAAAAAAAAGGAAAAAAAAAAGAAAATAGGGGGAAAAAAAAGAAAATAGGGAAAAAAAAAAGAAAAAAAAAGAAAAAAAAGGAAAAGGAAAATCAGTATGCAAATGTAAATCCCTGCATTTATTAATAGTAGATCCTTTTTACTTAGAAACACAGTTCTGCAGAGACAGTTGAATGACTCTGATCTGCCAGACATGTTAAAACCACAGTGAATGTTAGATAAAAGTTAAGATAGTTAGAATTTATTCATTCATTCATTCATTTATTTATTTTACTACAACATGAAATTTAAGAACACAGAACCTATATTGATTCATTCCCATCTCCTGTACCCTGTTTGGTTATGGTAGTCCAACTGTTTATGAACTGTGCTGAGAAAAGGAGCAAGGAATAAATGAGGTAATTTTTTTTTTTTTTTCCATTTTCTTGCAGAGTTTGTGGGTGTGCTTTTTAAGTTAAATACTCCACTCTTGATGTGAGTATTCTAGTCTATAGAAGGAAGACAGACACGTATATGAGAGAAGCCATTTCAGCTTTTTGACTCTCAATGAACACTGTCAATTTTTGATACAATTGTTGATGTTGTGAAGGTCTCCAGAGGGGTGGAACTTCAGACTACCTGCTCCCTTTGGTGTTTTCTATGGTCTGTCTCCCTTGGGGAACCCCATCATCCAATCATCCCTTCACTTTCCTACTATTCCTATTGGGAAAGCCCATCTAAGTGCTGATGGTCTCATAATTAGTTGCCAAAGCCAGCACTAATTTTTACTGATGCTTTATTTTTAGATATTCCAGAGTTGAGCATCACAATCCTTACCTTCTTTAATGCCTATTTAACTGATTCTTGCTCCTGACACCGAATGGGAGAATAGAAGCTGTGAGATTTCAGCCTGTTCTCCCTGTGAAATAAAAACAAATGAGGCATTCCACTTTGCCTGTAAGGGAAAAGCCATAGGAGTCTTCCCTGTGAGTTTAGGGATAAAATTGTGCCTTGCTCTTCTATAGCACAGGTAACTGTTTGTAGACACTGAGCTTACAATTTGTACACTCTTATTTTTCATCTGCTTAGTTTTAAAGTACTAGTTTACTCAATATCCATCTTTACATATAAGACATAATTCTGATAAGAGGCTGTCATGGCAAAGGGTAAAACAAATACCTGATGAAATTATTCTGTGGCATACTCGTCTCTCAGCCACCTGTAAAAGACTGTTCTCATGTAGCTTGTTAATCAATCAGACTGACCTCTGATAGTTTAAACAAATTTGTTCCTGTAGCCTTCAGTTATTGATTTCCCCCCCTGCCTCATATTATCTGGTACCTCTTCTCTGGCAGAGTACATCATGTATTTAAAGACTACAGATTAATTTATGTAACTTACATTTTTTCTGGTTAGCACTTCAGGTTCAAGGTCATTTGACTACTAGGAACGTTTGTAATGTCAGCAATAACCTCAGCTGACAGCACAAATTGTACCAAGTATGCTGGCTTTTTCAACATCATCTTAACAGCAGAAATAGCTGTGAACTTTTCTTGTCATCAAAGTAAACTAATAAAAAAAAAAAAAAACAAAAACAAACCCCAACCAAAGGGACCTGGAGATGTTCATCCCACCTCCCAATTGATACATTTGTCACCTTGGTGTCCAAGCTGAAATTCTGCCTTGAGCTTGTCAACACACTGTAAGTCCAAACTGCCTCTAAGATTTCTGAAGCAAATACCCTCTCAGGAGAATCACCCTTTTCTTTACCTCATCACTCCTAGCTGAGAGTTTATGATATCAGTATAAGATATCATTGTAGTCCAAATCCCAACCCACACAGAAGAATTACAATTTGAACTCATGCTTCAGACACAGTGGTTTAATTTCCCAGCACAAAATTACATGTAACTCAGGATATATAAACAATTTAATTTCTTCATCTAAGTGACAGACTTTTTAAAACCCAAACTTTTGACCTGACCCCTAATAAAAGCAAATAAGTATCTGATGTCTTAGAATGTACTATTATAGTGCAGAATCTTACAGAACAGCAGCCTATTATAGCCTGCTTGATTTCAACCTTAATAAATTTTCCCTATTATGTGAAAAAGAGAAATTCTAGTGATACAAAATACATTAAGAAAGAAATTCTAATGAATTTCATAAAGAATGAAGAACATTTATAGTGAGACTTCCTTATGGATTTTAATTTTATGATTGACAAAAGTTTTTAATCAAGAATCATTGTTACTAAAGTGACTGCAGCTGAACATTTATATTATACAAAATGATTAACCAAAACAGAGTTTCATAATCAGTTTATCTGCTTCTGGAATACTGTAAAGACATACCCTAAGGACATAGCTTTTTAGCTGGAGAGACACAGAAAACCACCTGTGAATAGTTGATTAAATGCTTGCCTTACCCATAAATGTTATATGTCTCAGTGTTTGAAGATATGTATGTATCTCATCTGACTGTGCATGTGAAATAAATCTTTTGATTATGCTAAATCAATTAGGACAGCATTAGAAATTACAAAACAATCAAGACTACATTTCCATCAGATAACTATCTAGTGATGCTTTGCCCCAGCTGTTTTCCATTGCATTACATTCTTGTTCCCATCAGGAGGCTGAGGGGAGACCTTATTGCTCTCTACCACTACCTGAAAGGAGATTGTGGTGAGGTGGGTGTCCCTGTCTTCTCCCAAGTAATAAGTGATAGGGCAAGAGGAAACAGGGAGGTTTAGATTGGATATTAGGAAAAATTACTTCACTGAAGGGATTATCAAGCACTGGAACAGGCTTCCCAGGGAAGTGGTTGAGTCACCATCCCTGGAGCTATTTAAGACATGTGGATGTGGTGCTTAGGGACATGGTTTAGTGGTTGGAATTGGCAGTGCTAGGCTAACGTTTGGACATGACGATCTTAAAGGTCTTTTCTAACCTAAATAATTCTGTAATTCCATGCATATTGATTGCATACAATGAGAAGCATCTGTATGGGACAATACAGAAAAATAAAGAAAGGATATTGTTGAATGTGAGTAATGGTATCAATGAAGAAATGGAGTAAATGTTCTTTGTTTCTCTAGATATTGTTGCAATGGAAAATTTCAAAGAGGGATTCATAAGAGGATATTGAAGGACTTTTTCTACTGTTTGTTTGTTTTTGTTTGTTTGTTTGTTTCCAGAAATTCAACAGAACTGTAAAATTCATCATAAAAGAACAACAGCGTTTGAAATTAAGAAGGTGATCAGTTCAACTAAATGTCATGGCCAATTGAAATAATATATGATGAGTACAAAATTATTTAAACAAACCTTAAAAAAGTTCTAGAAATCATAGAATATCTGAAGTTGGAAAGGACCCATAAGGATCATCTAGTCCAACTCCCTGTACCTTGCAGGCCTACCTGAAATTCAACCATATGACTAAGAGCATTGGCTGGACACACCCTGAACTCTGACAGCCTTGGTGCTGTGACCAGTTGTCTGGGGACCCTGTTCCAGTGACTGACCACTCTCTCAGCGAAGAACCTTTTCCTAATGTCCAATCTGAACTTCTTCTGATGCAGCTTCTTTCCATTTCCTCATATCCTATTGCTGGTCACCAGATCTAGAGTAGAGTGGTCATATTAAAGGTATTAGCAAACCTCTGTGGCATGATTTCACTTAAACAATCTATGATAGACTACACAGATTATATGGGATGAAGGCTTTGTAAGGATCTGGAAGTTTGTGAAAATACTTGTGAACAGATGTTGACTTTAAAACAGTCCTCTACCTGAAGACATGCTGGTTTTTCTCATATTTCCTTTTGCAATCTGTATTTTCTGCCTTCCAGTTCAGCAACAATTTAACTTCTATATTAATATATATTTAAAGAGAAGAGGAAGAGGGTGAGAGAAATTTATATGTAGGAATAAGGACTGGAACCATGAGTGTGCTTATAAATGATAAAAATGTTACCGTAGCACTTTTTTCCTATATGTTCATAGCTTTGTTCAGTATAGAAGCACAATGTCTACCTAATCTATCTATAAAGTTACTATTATAATAACTGAAACTGGACTAACCTTCCCATTTGTCTCTACATGATCTATCCATAATTACTGTATTAACACCTTCTGGGGCAGGCCTCTGTTGAATAAAAAGACAGTTTTAAAACTGCTTCCTATTTGAAGCTTCCCAAATAAGCTATAAAAGTTAGAAATTCACACTTCATTCATGGATCTGTTGCTGAAATATATGGAACACAAAGAAAAAAATAGCTTTTTAAATTATTTTATTCTAAGTTTGCTTCTTAAATAACATTTTTTATCTTTATTTCACAATGAAATTAAATGATTAGTAAATGTGATAAATTAACTGATCATAAGTCTTCCCTTTTGATAAGTTCAGTAAAAAAAAATAGCCTTTTGTAGAGAGCTAGTATTGCATGTATGTGGTATGTATCAGAATAAACTTCGTCATAGTTAAAATTCAAATCCATAGTAAAATAATAAAATCAACCAAATATTTTGGTTGGGGTTTTTTGTTGGCTTTTTTTGTTCTTAACAATATGCTGCAGACATTATATTTCACTCTTCCTAAACTTTTAAAATAAAGCACACACATGAACATTTTCACAGCTATGACAATAGACTATAGAACTGCTGGATATTAGGGTGAGTGTAAAATTATACATCTCATAATTTTCCATTGTTTTCATCCTTAAAATTTGTTATATGTGCCTTACCAGGATCAAAGAGAGAATGTGTGTGTTTTCTTTGAGAGAAAACAATGAGAAATGTGGGCGTAGCATTTATTTTAACTAGCACAAATGGATTATTCCTACCACTGTCCCTGCAAAATATTTCAAAATCTCTCCCTCGCTTGTACATGAAGTAATGAATGATTGTACACATACTGTCTGATTGTAATACAGGTGAGTAAAGCTGTGGCTCTGTGGTTTGCTTATGGTTTTAAGGTGGCTAAAACTTATTCCTGTATTAAAATTTGTTTAGGTATATTGCTGCATTCTTGTTTTTGAGAAAAATGCATATTTTTCAAAATAAAAGCAGAACTGAAAAATCTACACAACACACAAAATTAAAGAGGAAAATTTCTTTAGAAGATATTGGGAGTTAAATCTATTAGGACTGAAAATTTGAGAAGGAGCTGGAGATAAGAACTGAGAAGAAAAAAGAAAACTCCAAACCAGGTTTCTTTCAACCGATAAGAAACATAGCCAAGCAGCTCTAGTACACAGTACAGTCACGGAGAACAGAGATCATCAGGAACTTGGTTTTGTCTTATCCTAGACAGGACATGAAACAGTTCATCACCACACTGCAGCACTAGTGAAGTCCTTGGGGAAGACGTGGGACTGCTGACTCATGCATTCTGCTTCCAGGAGCTCCTTGGAGGACTCTGGTAAAAATATTGGTCACACCAGCTTGTGTACCTCATGGTTCTCCCTGGCAAAACTCGTCAGATTTTCTATTCCAGCTACTCTATTGTCAATATTTCTATGATGTTGCCTAGGTCATATGTAAAGATACTGAATTTTGTGACACACTTTTAAAAATATATTTTGTGGAGGGTTTGGGGAGGTTGGGGGTGTGTGTGTTTGTTTTTGTTTTGGTTTAGGTGGGTTTTTTTTGGTGGTTAGGTTATTGAACACCATCAGGAGGTCCAAAGTATACCTTACCAGAAAATAACAGCCTTTGAACAAGATGAGAGCTCACTGCTTTACATTTTGCTGGCTTGAAACATATTCAGGAATTTCTTATCAGAACTCAGCAAGCATTGTGTGAATGATTGCATTTTTTAAATTTGATAAAACCTCTCAAAAGCCCCTCCTCCCCCAAAAAACAACAACAACAACAAAAAAAAAAAAAAAAGAAAAAGCGAAAGA
>VXBL01008396.1:47943-150842 GCA_013400195.1 Aramus guarauna | reverse complement strand
GGAAGGAAGGAAGGAAGGAAGGAAGGAAGGAAGGAAGGAAGGAAGGAAATGTCTTTTGACAAATAGATATTTTCTCAGCCCATGCTATATATACCATTTGCCTTCCCTTGTAAAGTTGCCAATTAAATGATAACATTGTTTATTTTACTTTGAGAATTATTTCTTCCCTAGAATAAATATTGAGGTATAAAATGCTGATGTCACTATAAATCATGAAAGAGATACAGCAGATCTGGGAAAAAATCCAAAGTGCTTCAGACTGACTTTTCTGCCAAGCTCAGGCTTTTTTACCCAAAGCTCCCAGGCCTCAGAACCACAGAATCATCTTTAAAGATATTGCAGGTGTAGTCTGAAAGCGTTAGACTTGTGCAATTGGAATGCAAGACGTCAGCTCCTTTTATCACAGTAGAAAACACCCTTTCCAAAATCCACTTCTTAATAATTATGTAGCAATTTATGATCTGGAAACATAATTTTGAAGTTTTTTGGTTTGGGTTTTTTTTCACCACTAATACTGGATATTTAGAAGTCTTTCCCAGCCCCATGCATGTTTCAGTGAAGGCGTATATGGGGAGTGAGCAGAGACACGTTTTAACAAGTACTTTCTCTTTAGGAAACAGTTTCAAAGTGCAATCAGAAAAGCTATGTGTAGAAAGCAGTCAGATGTTTAAATTCTACCATTAGCAATAAAAGGGATGTCAAGTAGGTGTCTCCTGAGAGAAAGGATAGTCTGCTGGATTTCAGTACTTTCATTGTAAGCCACACAGCCAGAGACGACTTCAGACTTTAAGCTAACCTGTAGAAAACACAGAAAATGAGAAAAAAGTTGGATTGATTCTAAAACGAGGACTTATTTTTCTTTCTTTTGCTTTATCAAACAAATGAAGAGAAAAAAAAATCCCTACTTAACTGTGAAATTAGGAAAATGTCCAACAAATGGAAAAAAAAAATAAAAAAAATCTCAAGTTCCATAAGAGAAGAAAATGGAAAAAAGAAAGTTGAGACAAATATGTTCCTGTGGAGCTCAGTTCTGAACTACAAATTTATATCAGGTTCAGAGGTGTTTGTAGCTGTCCTTACCTTTCTTCTAAGGCATTCTGCTTAAGGGTGTCTAACACCCCACCAGGAGCTCATGTGTAACACTGCTAAAACCTGCCCCAGGTTGGCCTTAGTGGCCACTTCTTGAAGTGGTAGCATTTATTTTGTGTGCAGTCAAAAGCTACTTTCAGGAATATCTTTGCTGCTTCTTAAGAGGAACATGCATTTGTAGTCAGAAAGAATTTCCTTTTTCATCCAATAGCAGATTGGGTCAGGACATTTATTTAATGCAAAACAGACAGTAGCTTATGGAGAGGGGACAGGGAGGAACTGCAACCACCCTCTGCTTCTGGCAGTGCCACCATCACTTCAGCTTTTGTGTTTGGGGGATTTCATCCACATTTGAGAGGTATGTCCGGCAGGAACAAGGATCCACATTCTGAAACCCCAGGTGTGCAGTGGGCACCTGCTAGATTCAAATCTACCTGTGATCCTTGTGTTTTGTGGTGACTGGCTTAAGTGGCTGGAAGTGAGGGTCCCAAGTCAGTCCTCAGAGAGAGTTCAGTGCCTTTCTTACTCTGCATTGATCTGCCAAGGCCCCCGTATAAGCTCAGGATAGAAAGAATCGCTAAACAAATGTGAGAACCTAGGTCAGGCTACCTGCCTGGGCCAAGTACTTATTTTCTGGTAATGCAAAAGCTGAGATACTTAATTCACCTGGCCTCTGACCCCTCCAGCTCTAAAATGCAGGGGTATTTCCATGTTCCTTGTTTCAGTTAAACAGTCTGCTGGTGGAAAAAAACTAGTTATGGGTACATTTTTAAAGGTTCAGAGGTCTGATTTAGTTCCACAAAACTATCAGAAGAGTGAATCTTTCCTTGCACAGTGAACCAATAAATCGTGAATAAGTATTTGGGAAAATGATATCTGAAGGGAAAAGGTTAGATTTATTCTTCTTTTTTTGCTTCTTTATGATGAATAACAGAAAAATACAAGAAATTTCTTACCTTCTATTTGACTTTTAAATTAGAAGATCATGTTTTTTATAGTTAAGCAACTAGCCAACCAGTGAAGTAACAATATCATAGCAGCAAGAGAGTAAAATTTGAATTGCAAAGTAAAAAAGCTCCAGTCAGGAAGTTAAAATGCAGTTTGTTTGTTTGTTTGTTTGTTTGTTTGTTTGTTTGTTTGTTTTCATCTGCTCTTAAATAAATCTTGGAGATAAAAAAAACTTCAGGAAGAGGATTAGTACTCCAGTTATTCATTGAACCAGCTAAAACTTTAAATTTACTATTCTAAAGTTCCTAAGAACTTCTAAGAAGAGATGGGAATAGCAGAGGTGATTAGCACTCGATATATTTTAAAGATGAAAAGATGAAAAAACATATCTTCTTTAAAAAAAACCCGAGTTTTCTAAATGTGATATAAAGAACTTTTAAAGGAAAAGGACCCATTTATTGCTATAAACTTTTATAAGCCAACTTTTATATTCCTTGTCTGCAAAACTGGAAAACTTTCAGATTGGAAAACTTCCTTTAACAGATTGTCATAGGTCAGACTGTGGTGATCAGACTGGTCAGACAAGTATACTAACCAGGAGCCTAGTTACACCTGACTATCCCTTTTAATCCCCTCCACTCCTTTTTTCTCATGCTTGTTTTTTCCCCATCCACCTTTATCCCCACCTTTCTCTGCCCTTATATTTTCCTAAATATAGAAATCACCCTCAATTACTTTTTTTGCCATTGATCTCAGATTTGCTACATGCGTACCTAAATTTGGTATTTCTGTTGTGAATACTCAGGTCATCTTCTCCTTTTGTGGTATTGCTGATAGGTAATTCTGGTCTTATCACATTCCCTTCTCCAAAATGTCCCTAATATTGCATTTAATTACCTGTGAAGTTTTTCCATTCCTCATAAGTCCCCTGAACCATCTGTGAAATTGGGCATACCTCATGGCACTACCTACCACTGCTGTGAGCTTCTCACCCTGTTATGTCCACCAGTTTCTTATTTGACCCTCAGCCTAGGGCATCTTTCTGTGTACCTGAACAGTTTTCACAAAAGGGAAATAAAAGACTGATTCTGGCCCTTTCTGAAATGCAACCCAAAAACCATTCTGCAGAAATATCTGTATAAAGGAACTAAGGGTTTTTCTTCCTTTACTGTATTGGCATCCTCAATGGTTACAGAAACAATAACTGAAGAGGGGACACTTTCGTGTCTCATGACCTCAGCTGAACAGGAAGGGGCAGTTAGTTATACCTGTACAAACAGAATAATCTGCAACAAAATCAAAACAATAAATGTCTTGGCATACCTTGTGTGAAATTCAGAAGCTCTAATCAGAAGCCCTAAACAAGTGCTTTGCTTAAGCATAGGTATTAAAGTGCTGTTTGTTACTTAGATTATCTAAGATGAGATCAGGTATCTTAAGATATCTACAATATCTGCATGGATCTAGAAGATGCAACAGAGGAGCTGAGGGAGATCATGCCCTTTGTACTAGCACATGCAAACTAGGAAGGAAAGTCAGAACATCTCAAATGGTACTATGTGTAGTCAACTAAATCAGACCTAATTATGTGGTGACTATATTGGCAGAGTTTAGACACTACACTAACATGAAGGTGTCTAAATCAGGGGCTGAAAGCTCATCTCTAGCAGCTGATGGATGAATTGCCCATTGACTGTATTGGTATGAGACAATCTCCACTGATTACAAAATAGTACAAATGCAGACACTTCGGTTTGGAGTCTTCCTCTCAAATCGAATTTCACCCTTTGCACCATTATCTGAAGGTCTCTAGCACACTTACCTTGGGCTCTTCCTATGGAAATACTGAGGGACAGAACAAAAGGAGAGTCCTGGAAGGTTCCATATACTGTATAGGTACAAAAGATCATGAGCAGATTCAGTTCTTAATCACACTGTATTTAATCTCAGTCCCAGAGGCCAAACTTCCATCAACCCATCTCAACCCACACTGTCCAGCTGCATATAGTGAGGCTATTGTTTTCATTTGCCTTTCTCTAACCTCTATCAGTTGAGATCAGTTTTCTCATCATCTACTTTTTTCACATCTTAAAGTACAAGAACTCACTGATCAAAACCTCCTTTCCTCAAGTGGCCCCACAGACTACCTTTAGAGTGGTAACTTAAACGTTCATGGTTATGTCAGGAACTGAGTACAGCAGGTAAAAATCAGCCTGTATCTATGTTAGAAAAATATTTTAGCCTTCAGAAGAGCATGGCTGCATGCTAAATGCATTGGAAATGCTCTGTAGAGTATTCTAGCTCCCAAACTACATCCAGGAATCATTTTGGAGAGTTCTAGTTCGCACAGACTGAAAACATCAGACCTTCTTAGCAGTTTAGCAGCAGAGATGAGTTTCAGCACCCAGGAGTATTTCAGGCAGTGTTTAATCTACAAGTAGAACCACTGCCATATGGTCTCCAACAAGAAGTAGCGCCTCATCATTCAGTCTCGTTAAACTGACGTGTAAATCTGCTTACACTGACCAGGAAAACTTGGAGCTTGTTAACCTTGTGTTTCAGAGTAGTCTCTGTAAGAGCAGAATAATCTTCAGCACCTTGTACATGACTAGATAGACCTAAAGAAGCAATATAAATGTAGCACAGGAAGAAGACAAAAGGTAAGGGGTCATTTTTTCTACACATGATTAAAAAAAAAAATGCTCTGAAACTAAACTCCTGAAATGACTAAGAAAGATGCTGAAGACATTTTTCCCTTCCTTGCTTTGCTGAGCTTAGTATTTCACTGAACTCGTTAGAGGAATGCAAAAATGGTTTGAGCTCTAAAAATTTACTGGCAATTTGTTTAGCTTTAATGCATATATTCGAAGCAGTGTATCTGAAAATGGAAGGCGAGCTTTCTGTTTTTCAAAGGAAGAGCATGGCATATGGTTCTCTACATAGTCAAAGGCTGTACTTAATCTAAGCAATTACATAACTCTCACCAGTTTGTCTGTCATATAATTCACTTCAAATAAACAGTACAATTTAGGTGGATATCAGCATCATAAATTTGCTAATTGAAAACCCCATACTAATCTGATAATGGCTTCTAGTACCTAACAGAGCTTATTTTACTTTAGGCATGTGCTACATCTGTATGATAATTTAGCTTCTCAGATCACCTCTGTGTCCCTGGTTGTCTGAAGTTCATGGGTTTTCATTTACAAAACAGAGACTTTTGGAATTAATTAATTAGTTTCCTACACAATAAAAATATTGTATGGTCTTGGGACAGTTAACCAGTCATAACAGAAGTATGGACATAATCCTCCCAACTTTACCTGTCCTTGCTCTAATACTTCATCACAGGGGATGCAACATGTATCTCTTTTTATGCTACAGAAATATTGCTCTTGTGAACAGTAGTCTATTCCCATATTGATCAAGAAAGCCCCTACACAGAATAGTAATTAGATTTTGGGGAACAGCGCATAGGCTTTAGAGGAAATCTGGATGAAGTGCTGTGCAGACTTCATTATGAAGAGCTAGAAACTAGCCACATCTTAACATATGGAGCCAGGAACCCCAAGGTATCAACTCCTAGAATATGTGTAGCCACAATACTGTGAAATACAATATAGATGGATTACCTTAAATGATGATAAAAAAAATTTTTGCTAATTATCTGTCAGGCTAGCATTTATGGTTGAGTAAGATATTAAATTTATAAAGCTTTTTTTTTTTTTCTTTTTAGTTGAAATGAGACATGTATTTTAAATGGCTGCTTCCAGTTTGCTTCTGTATTAAAACCCTGCATCTAAATATGTATCAGATTCTTAATTAAAAAAAAACAAAACCAAGATGTTTATCTTTAAAAGTTCAATTACCATCCTGATTTTTCTTTTTTTTTTTTTTTTTCCTAATGCACATGTTTTGCTGGAACAGTGGAATACTTTGTTTTCTTCAAGACTGTATGACTGAGGTGAGTTTGGTTTATTTTTCATCATTTTATGGATTTTTACACATTATTCATATTACACAAAATTGCCATATGCAGTAACAATGCTAGTCACTGAGAAAGTCTCCAACTTTACAGGAAAAATATCTTTTCTGATGTTGAACACCATGAGGTGACTACTTATGGAAAAGGCAGTGTTTAGTTTTGCAAATATTGCAAACTCAGGTATATATGAGCAAGCAGACTTTCAAGTATCTTTCACTTTTAATAGTAGCAATATTTTAAAGTTCATTTTTGTTTGTTAGATATTTTTCCCCTGTAAAATCAAGCCTATCAAGACTTAGCTCTCCTAACACATTTGTAATTTGAAGGGGAGAGGCAAATCCTAAATGTAGTATGTTTGCCTGCCTTGTTCTCATCCAATACAGGTGATTTGTTCTGGTAGTTCATTGGGCGCAGGGAGGAAGAAGGTTGTCCTTATTCACATTTTAAGTAACCTTGGAGAAACAGTCTTTACCCTTTCCTACTTGTAGGCACTTCAGATGTGCATCAGCCTATGGAGGAAGAACATGGAGAACTGGAGTCTTCTTCTCCTCCACCCTGTCATGCCATACATGACATTTTAGTCTCAACCCATTTTTTCTAGTAATCTACCTTGCAGGTGACCAATACTTTTTACTTTTTGTTTTGTGTGTGTGTGATATTCTTTTCAGTGAGAAAAGGTTTCTTGGTTTTTAGAATTTTCATACTTATATAAGTATTATTTATTTACTTTTAGGTTACATGAAGCAGCCATTCAAATGTTTTAGGCAACCTCTGAACAAAACTCAGAAATACAGTTTGTTTAGATGTATTTCTTAAGCTTTAAGTTGATGTCTCTAATTCACAAGGTTGACGTTGATAGAACAGAAATGCATCAGACAGCTTATCTAGACCAAAAGGCACTGTAAAATCTGCTTCCTGTTTCAAGTGAGAAACTCCAAAGACAGATCATGGCATAGCATCCAAAATATTAATGTTGAGTGAAACTATATTTGTATAGACTTAGTCCATATTCTTTATTTACATGAGAGTATGTGAGAGATGAATTTGACTTACCTTTTGTGGCTTTGAATAGATGAGTATAGATGAATTCTTCTAACAAGTGAAAGGAAAGCCATTCAGATGTATGTTGGCATTTCTCAGATTGCAAAAGAACAGATATACCAAAGTGTAGAGGCAAATATTCATGATTCAAAATTCATCTTAATATTCAAAGTCTATCTGATGTTCTTTATTAATCAGAAATTATTCCACACATTCTCAACAATTCATTGTAGTGATATACAGCCAGCTGATACATGGGAACAGTCATCATGTAGATATGTGGATATTCTTTTCTAAAGGCTATGTGGGTGCCTCAGCATAGCCTATTAAAAAATTGTTGTATGTCTGCCTTTTCCTACAGCTGTATACCCTGCAAATACTGTAAAGGACTCCTCATTATCTTCTGTTTCTCCATCTCATTGAAACATTAATTTTCCTTTGGAAAGAGTCTTTTTTTGTGTGTGTTAAACAATGGCTGTTTTGACAGATTATTGTACATCGTGTTTTCATCTTCTACACAATGGGAAGTAGTAAATGGCTTTTTAACGCTTCCTTGTTCTTATACCATACCTAGTATTCCTGACACTTTGAAATAGATGCATGATTTTGATTTGCAATGTCTTTTTCTTCCTGGCAAATATTTTAAATTGTCAGATTTTCATACAGTGGATTTGACTGTCTCATAGTCTTAAAAAAAAAAAAATAAAATCCAGAACAATAGCCATAGATGATAAGTATAAGAGAGTAGGTTCACAATTTTAAATACATTTTAATTACAGAATTTATGAACATTATTCATTTTGCCTCTGACAGACATCACTGGGTTGGAAGGCAGCACTTATACAGTCTTCATAACGATATATAAGTGATAGAATCCTGTACCACTGCACCCCAAGAGAGATGGCAGCAAGTACACATGGCAGTTATGCCAATAACAGCACAACATCTGGGATAAATATGCTGGTACTGGTGAAATGATACAGTTAGCAATGTGAAGAGGCAGCTCTCACTATCTCCTTGTGCATGGGTACTCTTCAAAGGAAAATCTGCAAATTGAATCTCTGGGCACTTTCCTAATTCTCTCACCACTATTTTGTAACACTGGGGAATAAAATGTGCCCAGTAGCTTGGCATTATCCATCCTCCAGACGGTGTATAGTTGGGAATGACATGGATTCGGTGCCCAAAACCACTGTCTAACTAGAATAGAACCTGGTTTCCATTCATCAAATTCTTAAAGTATTATTTCCCACTTACTGAGCAGGTGGGTGAAGTATAAAAAAAACATGGCATGATTTCTCTGGTAGTTGTATTTTTTGTTGTATTATAAATCCATATAAATCACTTTAATCTCTCAGTGTGGCAGGAACAGGTGATGGTGAGATAAATTGCCAGCACAGCTATTTGCACTTAAAATCCAGCTTTATTACCATTCAATAGGCAGGGTAGTAGTTCAGTTAGAAACAAAAACAAAAGTGAGAGAACATGTCTAGGAAACAGTAAATTCTTGTGAACGTTTGCCTTCAGAAAACTATTAGGACACTTTTTGTGGATAAAGAAACTACCCAAACCAATAATTTACCATCAACATTTAATCTTTTCTTGATTTGGAATATCCAAGATGGAGGTTATATTATCATACTTGTAGGAGCTTCGGGTTGGTTGTTTTTTTTGTTTTGGGTTGGTTTTTTGTTTGTTTGTTTGTTTGTTTGTTTGTTTCTGTATGAATACTCACTTTTCGGTTCTGGCTGCTTGTTTGTATCCTGTAGGACTGTAACTTCCAGAGGCCTATTGGCTTCAGAAACACTTCAGCCATTGTTATCTGTCAATAGAATAACAGAATGACAGACCAGTTGAGGTCAGAAGCAGCCCCTGGAGATTAACCAGTCCAACTCCCCTTTGCTCAAGCAAAGCCAGCTATAGCAGATTGCTCAGGACCATGTCCACCTGGGTTTTGAATACCTCCAATGCAGACACCACAACCTCTCTGGACAGCCTGTTCCAGTATTTGACCATCCTCACCAAAAAGAGTTTTCTTCTAATGTTTAAATGACATTCCTTGTATTTCAGTTATACCCATTGCTTTTTGTCCTTTCACCAGGAACCACTAAGAATAGTCTGGCTCTATCCCCTTTACTCACTCCATCAGGTATTTATATACACTGAGAAGATCCTCCATGAGCCTTCTCTCCTCGAGGTTAAACAGTCCCAGCTCTCTCAGTCTTTCCTCATATGAGAGATGCTCTAATCCCTTTATCATCTTTGCCAGACTTGCTCCAGTGCATCCACAACTCTCCTGTACTGAGGAGCCCAGACTTGGACCTGGCACTCCAGACATGTCTCATCAGGGGTGACCAGAGGGGAAGGATCACCTCTCTTGACGTGCTGGCAATGGTCTCTGCAATGCAGCCGAGGATACTGCAAGGGTGCTGGCTTATGTTCAACTTGTCCACCAGAACCACTAGATCTTTTTTTTGGCAAAACTGTTTTCCACATTGTTGGTCCCCAGCTTCTACTGGTGCATGGGGTTATTTCTCCCCAGATGCAGAACTTGGCACTTCTCCCTCCTGAAATTCATGAGGTTTCTATCAACATGTTTCTTCAGCCTGTTCAGGTCCCTCTGAATGACAGCACAACCCTCTGGTGTTATCAACCACTCCTCATGGTTAATATCACATGAAAATTTTAAAACTAATTCCTATAAATATTCCCACATAAAACTTAGAATCTTTTTTTTTTTTTACATGAATAGTCACAATCATAAAGTTGAACAGCACCCACTTCCCCCTTGGGAAACACACAAGAAGCATTGTGCAACATCTTTTTAAAAATTCTGACAGACAGCAGCAATGGAAACTGCCTTGTTCTCCTGTGTTAATCATTAAACACCAAGCTCTGAGATGTTGTACCATGGATTCCTCTCTCTCTTGTAGTTCAGCAGGAATATTTGCATCAGCTATAGAGGTGTCCCATTTGGGATGAATTCACTCCAGTGTCTATAAATATCCCTGGTGCTCTTCATACATGCTGGTTTTAGTATTAGGTCTGTATCCAAGTACATTAAAAACATAAAAGTGGCACAAATGGTGAACATTTTGTTCTTTTCTTACTTTTGTAGTAAATAGAAGATTAGGGAAATAAAAGCCACATAACTTACATTTCGTATTGTCTTTGAGTAGAAGTCACCTATGTACCAAGGATTGTCTCCAGGACTATGCACAAGTTCTTATACAAGTCATAGAAGTGAAGTTTGCTGTACTGTGTCTCATCCATTAGTTGCTTCTGTATTGCTTTCTTGGTGGCGGTTCTGTGCTATACTTTATAGAGAGAACCTTGCTTTCCCATCACTTCCACAGTGTAGAGAAGATGTAATTGCAAGGATTTCAGTAGAGGTGCTTCTGATTTATCCTGCTACCAACTGATGTTAAGCTCTGAATTTCCCTTACAAATAAACAATTGTCATGAGGTTTTTTTCTACTGAATCAGTGTAACTTAAGCTAAAAAGCAAATTACAGTAGCGAAAAAGGGTAGAAAGGATTATTATATAATTTTATATCTTCGCCTTTTTTATTTCCAGAAAGAGCATGCGTTAGAATAGTTGTTGTTTTAGTAGGGAAATAGCAAATATAAGAATACAAGCTAAACACAATTTCCAGCATAAAAATACTGTGGGTTTTGGTTGGGGTTTATTGGTTTGATTGTTTGTTTTGTTGTTCGTTTGTTTTTTTTTCTCAGTAAGCAATTTTAATGTAATAAATATTTTCATTTTTTGTCACCCAAGTATGTAAAATGATGGCACATTAGTTTATAACTTCAGCAAATATTTTACAGTTTTGTGCCTTATAGTCATGACTTGCTATTTGTATTCCAAAATGTTGAATACCTTTTATACATCTAGCAATACCACAGCTGGCACTGAATACTATTAGGGAAGTTACCATATAGAGACCTAACTCATGTTGCTGATAATTTCCTGATAATTTAGCAAAGCTTGATCCACAATAGCTTTAAACATGAGTCTAACTTTGAGTAATCTGAAAAATCATATGCTTAATGTTAACCATGTGTATGAGACCTTTTCTGGAGGTGGATGCTACAATATGTCTATAATCATACCTTGAAATTTTTTAGAATATTTTTCTCTTTTTCTTTTCTTTCTAGAAACAGAATTTGTCTCCTTTCAATCATTTTAAATGTTTTCTTTTAAACCATTTTTGCAAACTTTAGTTTCCATGAGCCAGTGATGTGCCCTTGTGGCCAAGAAGGTCAATGGTATCCTCGGGTGCATTGAGTATGGCCAGCAGGTTGAGGGAGGTTATCCTCCCCCTCTACTCTGCCCTGGGGAGGCCACATCTGGAGTTCTGTGTCCAGTTCTGGGCTCCCCAGTTCAAGAAAGACAGGGACCTACTGGAGAGAGTCCAGCGGAGGGCTACAAGGGTGATGAGGGGACTGGAACATCTCTATTATGAGGAAAGACTGAGAGAGCTGGGTCTGTTTAACCTGGAGAAGACTGAGAGGGGATGTCATCAGTATTGAAATATCTATCAGTATAAATGTCCAAAGGGCAGGTGTCCAGAGGATGGGGCCAGACTTGGTGTTCAGTGACAGGCCAAGGGGCAATGGTCATAAACTGGAACACAGGAAGTTCCATCTGAATAAGAGAGAAAACTTCTTCACTTTGAGGGTGACAGAGAACTGGGACAGGCTGCCCAGAGAGGTTGTGGAGTCTCCTTCTCTGGAGATATTAAAAAGTTGCCTGGATGTGATCCTGTGGAACCTGCTCTAGGTGATCCTGCTTTAGCAGAGAAGTTGGACTAGATGATCTCCAGAGGTCTCTTCCAGCCCCTGCTGTTCTGTGATTCTGTGATTCTAATAAACATAAGGCAATATTATTCCTTTGTGCAGCAAAATTGTTTACAATTGAAGATTTTTTTTCTAGAGAAAAAGAATCAATTCTGTGAAATATCAAATAATCAAATGACATCCGGGCATATTTAATATTGGCTGGATGGTTGCACCATTGGCTGGATGGTCCTACTCAAAGAGTTGTAGTCAACAGCTCAATGTTCAAGTGGGGACCAGTGATGACTGGCATTCCTCTGAGGTCGGTACTGGGACCAGCGCTGTTTAACATCTTTGTCGACAACATGGACAGTGGGATGGAGTGCACCCTCAGCAAGTTTGCTGATGACACCAAGCTGTGTGGTGTGGTCGACACACTGGAGGGAAGGGATGCCATCCAGAGGGACCTTGACAGGCTTGAGAGGTGGGCCCATGCAAACCGCATGAAATTCAACAAGGCTGAGTGCAAGGTCCTGCACATGGGTCGGCACAATCCCAAACACAAATATAGGCTGGGTGAGGAATGGATTGAAAGCAGCCCTGAGGAGAAGGACTTGGGGATATTGATTGATGAAAAGCTCAACATGAGCCCGAAGTGTGCGCTCGCAGCCCAGAAAGCCAACCGTGTCCTGGGCTGTATCAAAAGAAGCGTGACCAGCAGGTCGAGGGAGGTGATTTCACCCCTCTACTCCACTCTTGTGAGACCCCCCACCTGCAGTAATGCATCCAGTTCTGGGGTCCCCAGTACAAGAGACACATCAAGCTTTTAGAGCGAGTCCAGAGGAGGGCAACAAAGTTCATCAGAGGGCTGGAGAACCTCTCCTAGGAGGACAGGTTGAGAGAATTGGGATTGTTCAGCCTAGAGAAAAGAAGGCTCCAGGGAGATCTAATTGCGACTTTCCAGTACCTGAAGGGGTACAACAGGAAAGATGGTGAGGGACTGTTCATCAGGGAGTGTAGTGACAGGACAAGGGGCAATGGCTTTAAGCTGAAGGAGGGTAGGGTTAGATTAGATGCTAGAAAGAAATTCTCCACTGTGAGAGTGGTGAGGCACTGGAACAGGTTGCCCAGGGAAGTTGTGGATGCCCCCTCCCTGGAAGTGTTCAAGGCCAGGTTGGATGGGCCTTTGGGCAACCTGGTCTAGTGGAGGGTGTCCCTGTCCATGGCAGGGGGAGTTGAACTAGATGGTCTTTGGGGTCTCTTCCAACCCAAACTATTCTATGATTCTGTGATAATATGCTGGATCTAAATATCAAAAATATAAATATCTTTAGAAAAATTTGAAACAGGCATATTGACTTAGGAATTTGGAAGCTATTAGATACTACTAGAAATTACATATGTTAGAAATAGATATTGGAAACTGTTTCTGGTATCCCTCTGATTTGTCCTTCTGATTATATATTTTTTTGCAGCTTTCTTGTGTATCTTAAAAGTCAATCAATTTAAGTTGAATTTAAGAAATCATAAATTTATTTCTTTCAAATTTTATTTTCAATTATAATGTTTTACAACTTAGGTTTTGCCCTGAAGCATGTCCTTGACATCAAAGGGTGAACTGACAATGTGAAGTGTAGGAAATAGCACCACCATTTCCATTAACAGCAATAGCAGTTGCACATTTAATTCCTCATTCACCACACTGAAAACTTCCCCCTCAAGAGTCATGAAAGCCAAGAAACTTACCATGTGGGTGAAACCCTTGTAATGGACTACTTAACTAGATTTTGACACCTGGAGAGAAAAGAAAATGAAATTTCAGGAGCTGTATTTAACTGATAACACACTACATTCCAAAAAAGGCTGTACGAGGATAAGCAGTAATGTTAGAAAAATGGTGCTAGAAGCAGTAGTTGTACAGAAAGATAAAATATAAGGGATAAAAGGAACAGGTTGTTACCCTTGGGATTGGAAAAGAACATTAAACTGCTGAGGGCTAAACATAAGAGCAGTTATTCTTGGATCCCTATTCATGACAGGAGGGTCTCCTAAAGGAGCTTGCTTATAAAAAGACAGGGAAAAGACGGAAAGCTAGGGAAGGAGGTATAGCAGCCCGTTATGATGATCCACAAAGAGGAGGAAGATAAAATTATTCTGCCAATCAGTTATAGATATATGTAGGAAGGATAAGGCTAAGTGGTGTTGAAGGACTTTACCTGCAAGTAAATATGTGAATGGGAACCTGCAGTGATGTCCCCTGCTCTTACAGAGTTTGGGTGGAATGCTAGTCTTGTCAAAGTGAACAGGCACTTTTGTAGGCAGGATTTCGTCTCATAATTTCTTCTAAATACTTCTTTTGTCTACATGCACACTGCATATTCACTTTGCACATTCTAATCCATATTGGCACAAAAACCTCTCCTTTGCAGTCCAATTCTTATGTATCATTTCAACCTTATCTCAATGTTTTACTGAGTTCCACTCATTTAAAATGGCAGTGGAAATATTTTTTCCTTAATCTTTGATTGTCTCTTCTGTTTTCTTTCATATTGTTGTACATTTACTGTTGATACTTACTCTATTAAAGTTTTTTATATACATTGATCTGAAAGTTACTACAAAAATAAGTATTGATGCTCTCACGTATACATAGACATAATTTATTAAAACATAAAAGTTATTTTAGGGCCCAAGACCTGTGTTTAACCCACCAAAGTATGTTCTTACTTTAAATCTTGAAGATTCTTGGAGTTAATGCTAAGATTTAATAAGGGTCTTAATAACCAGATTAAAGGTCATTTAAAATACAGTGCCTAAAATTGAAATCATATATTCTACTAAAAAAAGAGAAATGGGAAGTCATGAGTGTAGAATCTTCTGATTAGCTCCTGACTATTTTGAAGGCAGCAAAAGGCGATGAGTACTATACAGTTTTAATTTTGAAGTTTCCTCTAATGTAGGGCTTTAAGTTTCCAGTGTGCTGTGAGTATCTAGCGTACAATCACAATCAATAAACCATACAGATGTATACCTCCCTGTTGACTCTCAGCAAGGTAATCACATCATGTAATTTAAGGCATTTAATTTAGCTGCTTGGAGTCATCTACTGATTCTATAAGAAACAAGGATTCCTTATTTTAAGTATTCTATATCACTCTGGAATAAAACACCTGAAAGTGGGTGATAAGAATAACCTCACTCTTTGGCTTGATGCAGCCAATTTTAAAAAGTCAGTGACATACCACCAAAAGCATTCAGTAAGATAACTGCCTTTCTTCAATCACACTTGCCCATTTCTGTAACAAAGCTCACTTTTTGAATCATCTTAATTGTGAAAATATATGAAAGTATTTGTGGGGGGTTGTTTTCCTTTTTATTTTTGGGAGCTCTTTGGGGTTTTTAAAGAGTAAAATCCAGTGAAACAGTATTATATACATGTAAGCAATCTCTTCTTTAACACTTGTTTAACAGTGAGAAATTTTTTTTTTCCCTAAGAGTATGCAGCTCTTCTAAATTTCTCTGGAGACAGGTGTCTGACTTGAGGACAGGATGGATTGGTTTATTTCTGGTTTTAGGTGATAAGTTCCTTTTTTTTTTTTTTTTCCCCTGAAAAAAATTCTGATTCCACTGAAGGCTTATGATTTTGGTCATTGATTTCACCTTCTGTGTTTAAAACTTGTGTTGAGCTTTGCTCTCAGTTCAAGAGTAAATACTTCCAGATAATTCCTCTGGGATCAAGATGGAGCTCAATATCTAATTCTTTCCCTGATATTAAAATATATTACTCACACAATGGAGTTTTCATCAGCAAACCATAAAGAATTCAGCTGAGCCACATGGGAATAAAAATGTTATTTTTTATTTTGGCACATACTGTACAATCAGTTCCACTGTTTTTGTCACAGATACAGGAAAGAATCCCTGTATGGATACAAAATAAATCATCTCTATTAGGTATTCAAGATGGGGAGCTGATGCTGTTGCTTGTTTTAATCAATCCATGAAATGAAAGCGATTATAAACCACACCAGCACAATGTATCCCCATGAGCCTCTCGTAATTGGGATGATCATTTAATTGGCACATTCTGCTTCCACTGGGACATGCCATTTAAGAGGGATCTAGTTTACTCTGCAGTTACAGGGCTTGTTATATGATCTCCTCAGCTAATATTACTTGTATTGTAAAGAAAAATGAAAAAGATGTATAGACTTTTTATCTTTATTTTGTCAACTGCATGAACTACAGGAGCTTTGGTTCTCACATTGAGCTGAGGAAAAAAAAAAAAAAAGACAATTATGCTGTTGAGAAGGAATGTACATTTTTCCACTGTGTTAAGAGGATCAAAGGAAAAATCTTCAGTAGCTGCACTCTTGTGCAGTACAATCGACATAGCTGTATGGCAGTGGGATGAACAGGGAGAAACACAAAGAAAGGGTAATATAAGAAGGAAAATGACTGAAAAATAAGTAATATAAGGTAAGTACTGATTCTTGTATATAGTTTTATATTTATTAATTGATTTATTAAGAATATAAATTTATGGAAATAGCAGAATCTATTTTAAGAATATTCTGATAATTATGTCAAAGGAATAGTATTAGATTACTTGTTCTTGTTCCCACACTTGCAGGGTGGGTAAGGAGATATTAGCATAAAGAAACTCGTCTTACTCATCAGCTTTCGAGCTGGGACTGCTATAGCTCATGTAACTCCAGGTATCCAGATTGACTTCCAAGAAACTTCCAGTTAACAAAATAAAGCAGTAGCACATATGCATTTTCTGTTCCTTAGCTCACAGATTCATTGCGAGATTTTTTTTTTTTTTTAATAAAATAAAAAAAAGAAAGGTAAACAAATACAACTTCTTCAAGTACTTTTTTTCCCAGGAACATCTTTCACTATGTTTCCAAAGGTATTTCCTTACACAAAACTGGGATAACTTGCCATTCTATTTGTGATGGAAATAATTTACAGCTAATAAGGGCTGGAATTTGGCTTATACAAAAGGTAATTTACAAATAAGGGAAATAATCACACAGCTGTCTACATCTCCTTTATGGATAACTTTTCATATTACTTCAACTGTTTCATTTTTAATTAGTGTTTCCTGCACTTTTATTTTGACAAGTTAATACACATCTTTTTCAAAGATTCATCATGAATTGGAAGAACTCTATAACAGTTTATTTTCTATGCAATCTGGATAACCTGGTTTCAGGAGTATTATTGGAAAATAGCTTAGACAGAGTTTTGGTAGAACAAAATTTTTAAAATATGCTTATTTGACTAAGTAAAAGTAAAAATGCAAGTTTCAGCTCAAATTCAAGTTCAAATCAACTCTGGAAAACATAGAATTAATAGAGTATTGCCAAACAGACTGTGAATTCCAGTTTGTGAAACAATAAATGTGTCTTATAAATACACATTTATGATATGCATTTTAAATTTACTTGCTAATGTTTTCCTATGAATTTCAGTCCCTAATTGTCCCTGAAGCTTATTACCAGGCTCTCATCAGAACAACACCATGTCATTTGTGGCTACAGATCTCTAGTGGCTCCCCATAAGCCAGACTACTTGTCTCTTCTCCTCTAAGGATATGCTGGTAAAGAATCCAATTTCCCACACTTGCAGTAGCATCCTCTGCCCTGCCACATTTTTAAGCCAAGAGGAAAACCTGCTACTTCACTTTTCAGTGTTGACTTCTACCTAAAACCAGTCACTCAGAGGACTTCCACATTCCTTCTCCAATAGATGTAAAACTCATTATATTATAGCAGCCTAGGGCTTTAGGTGTCATGTTTACGTGGAGATAGGTGATATCTTAGCAACATATCTTTAGTGGATGTTATTCACATGATTTTCACCTTCTTTGTCTAATTCTCACTTAACTACAGGGCACACCACAAGTCTCTTCTTTGTTGCCTTGATTGTCACTCTCACCTTCCCTCGTTGCAGCTTCTTGCTGCCATTTCCCATTTGGATACACTGCCTCTTGCTTTTTGCTTTGTTTTTTACTTTCATTTAAATTGCTTCACTACACAAATGCTTTCCCAACTATCAGTCATTTTGCCTGCTCCTGACATTCATTAGTAAAGAAAACATATCTATGAAGGCCAGAATTTCACAATCTATGCCATCTAAAATTCCCAGTGCTTTAACAAGAATGTCATTTCAGAAATTTTGAATAGCAACACTGAAGTCAATATCATCTATGCCTACTCAGTAGCTAAAAATCAAGCATTGGAGGTAGATTTATGAGAATAATACTGCGTATATGGACATGTAAACAAAGAAACAATCAAAAAGAGCAGGAAAATGCAAGATGAAAGCATAGAAAACCATCATTATTGTGTCAGCCTTCATTTATTTCTCGAAGTTATGCTACATGTTTGTTTTCTAAATGTTTTCTTTCTGACTGTCTNTGGCAAGGGACAAAAATGCAACGATCCCTCTCTACAGCCCCTGATCAGGCTTCACCTGAAAAAGGACATTTGTTTCTTGGCACTCCTGCCGCAGAAAAACTTGGACAAACTGGAAAAGATGAGGAAAAATTATTTAAAAAAAAAAAAAAAAAAAAAAAAGTTAGTTTGGTCACATGAAACACTGAGCATCTTCAAGATAGTACAAAATATTGTCTCAGTTCATTAAAATTAGTACAAGAAATAGTTTTTATTACTTAAATCAGGTACACCAATATTTTATCAAATAAATACAAATAATTTATCTTTTATAATTTATCTTTTAAATTGGAATATTATTTCAGTTATGGTTAGTTCAGATTGATAGGAATTAAGAGGAGTCATGATGGTAAATACATACATAAAAGACCTGATCAGATTGTGGTAGAGCAATCGATTCAGCAATGATGTTCACAATTGCACTGGAGGGAACAGTATCACTTCCTTTGTGTTTTTCCACCTGTTCCAAGGTAAGGTGTCTGCTGGCAAGCAAATAGTTTGCATTTTACATGTGGATACGTGTGATGTTTGCCATTTATGAATTGATTAAACACAGATGATTATACTTGTATCTGTACAATAATTTTTGTATGTCTAGACTTCCATTTAAATCTATGCTCAATTTTATTATCTATCTGTTACAAAGTCTTATTAACTTTTATCGAACCTCATTATTTTCCCAGGAGAAGTTGTCCATTGTGCTTATTTACTCAAACTCACTTTTCAACTATTCATGTAATTTAATTTTTTATTTATGTATGTCAGAGAAGTCAGCTAGAGCTACACAACACCATAATGTTGTTCCATTATGCAGTCACCACCGCATTTCTTTTGGAGGTACAGTACAGTAAGTGTCTCAGGATCTACAGATTTTCTCTTTTGGATGTGTAATGAGCAGATCAACATAAAGTAACATCTTCAAAAACAGTTTCAGCCTGGCTAATTTTTACAGGCCTCTTTCATTTTAAATTCAACAAGGCTGAAAAAAAAATTGAGCGGCCAAGAAGCAGGGCTAAGATGGTTTATTGTTTTAATAGCAAAATGTCATAGTACCAGTGTTCTGCTCTCAAAGGGGTGGTGAGTCATTCAGAGGAAGTTTTGGACATTAAAAAATAAAAATTACTGGGTGGATGTGCCATTCCCTCTTGTGCTACCTAGCCCACACACTGCAAATTGCAGAGGCCAATCAAAGAAATAGAATTAAAATGAAATCTTGAATTAGAGATTGCTTCATAAAGCCTCTGCCTGGGGACGGGTAGTTATTAATGCCTTAAAAATAATAATTCTGGCACCCTTAAATATCTGAGATAGACTCTGTAGCTGACATGTTCTTTCAATATACTTCTTTTGTTTTGTAAATTCCTAGATTAATTTGCTTAAGGAAAAAGAGAAAAAGCAAATTACATCCCACAGACTTATGCTGACAGCACCTTTACTGTGCAGGTCATCAAGAAGTTTTAAAGTTAAGCTTTCAATGTGGTATTTTCCTTGTCAACAGCAATGATGCTATACTCATTCTTAATTATGGAGTAGGCTGAATAAAGATTTTTCCCTCCAAATAATGCAGGGGTATGAGTGGTTTAGAAAAAGGCTGTCCATTGTCCATCACTAGTCATATCAGAAAACCAAAAAACTTACAGACTCCTCCAGGATTTCTAATGTACCATTCTGCAGCCTGAAGACATGTCTGTTAACTGCTAGAACTCTGATGGAACTCAAGGTTAGCAATGGCTGAGAGCATACCCTATTCTGGTGAAAGTCAGTAAGCTAGAATTTGTCTATTGACTGAATTATCAGATGATTTGATTACACTTTTTGCATGAAATATATGCAAGCAGCAATTTTCAGACATTTGTAACTGAAGGAAATTGGGTACATGTGCCACTGAGGGAATTGTTCTTTGCACTGGAGATATCCAGTGCCACATTCCAGAAACAAAGCACGGGTGTGCTAGAACTCCATGTATAGATGTAAGAAATTTAACATTGGGAATAAAGATATTTTTATGTGTCTTTCTTCTCAGTAATAATGAGCTTACAAAATGAAGAAATATTTTTATTTTTATTCTTTTTTTCCCTCTGTAATAGTGTGTGCTGGAGATCAAACAGAAAATATAAGCTCTGATGATTAAATTCTGGCAAAAATAATAAGCAAATCAAAACTCATTTTGCAATTTGAAGTGGCACCCTTTATAGTCACTTACCATCTCAATTACAGAATATATACTATCATTTGTTTAAGAAAAGAGGAAGTTATATTTATGATTTCATAAATTTTTCAGTTGGTGAAATTATTAAAGTTGAGCCTAACAAAATTATTCAACAACAATGTGAGAAGCTGAAAGAACTGAAAGGGTTAATATAAAACCTGACGCTTTGAAGTCTGTTGCATTCTGGAAGGAAAGATTAATTCATCTCAGGCATTGCTTGTGTTGAATATCCTTTAGATAATGGACACACTTTTGAATTTATGGAGACCAAAGTTGTAAAACAGCTTTTTTTTTTCCACTGTTGATAATAACCCTTGAGCATTATTTTTATTGTTGTTGTTTTTTTTTACGTTCCAAGTATGTTAACAATTTGAGAATTGTGCTCAATGATTGTAATCTTCCATCCTACATTACGCAGAGGTGTACCAGTTGAGTTGCCTTTGACTGCAGAAATTTCCAGAAGGGCTTGAATAGTTTTATTGACATCAGAGTATTTAGGGTTCTGGTAGACACCAGCTCTTAAGCTGAAATGCATAGAAGTTTGTCAACTATTTGTTTGTTGATACATTTCTCCCAGCCACCCCTTTTGTTTTGAAAAATCAAGTTGTAGCTTAGAACTATCCATGACTACCAAAAAGAAAATCATTCCTAACTTTAAGAAAAGTCATGAGGAAAGCATAGGCAAGCTGTAAGTTACGATCAGTACTGGTAAATAATAACTGGAGTGAGTAATAAAACCTTGCAAAAGTTTTAACATTTTATATTATGTTTGTCCTGTTAGAAGCCATGGTTTAGTATCCCTCAGAACAAATATGACCAAATAATAATGTTTAGTTTGTTTCTCCACAGGATCTGAATGAGCTGAACATTCCTTTAAAATAACCACCAGAGATAATAGAGCCCCATTTATATACTTACAATATACATTTGTGCATATTTATGCTCAGCTAAAATTCAGAGCTTCATTAGCTCTGGATGGAATAACAGTAAGAGAGGGTCTAAATTTAATGCATGCTGAAGATCTTTGTATGTGTCATTACATATTAATTGATGAACATGTATCACTCTCACCTTCACCAACTAATGTCTGTCCCTTGTCCTTTGACCTTGTTCCTAATATTTTTCTTTCTGTAGTCCTTTTGATTACTGTTTAATGGGAAAGGACATTTTTATCCATGGCAGCTTTGGCTGAGGTCATACACAGAGGGGAAAAGGAAGAAATACCACTCAGAAACTCCTTACTTTTCAGCACCTCGACTAAAAGGCTGGGGGTTCTCATCACTTTTGAAGCAGTCTGTGAAAACACAGTGCAACTACTTATGATATGATGTTTATTAAGAGCACTTCCTTAGACACCAACCCATTTATTTTGGTTGTACTATTTATCCCCATAACACTTTAACATTTTTATCTCTCATTTATTATGTTCCATAAGTAAATGGCTTTCCTTGTAACTCTGGTGTGTGGGATCCGAGAAAACTGCATCTCTCAAATGTTTTTGTTTTCTTTTCTTTTGTTTTTTTTTAGTACTGAAGGATTCACCTGTAATAGAGAACTAATTTCAAAAAAGGCTATTCATATAACTGTGGACCCTTTTTTCCCTTACAGAGTGCCTGTTACCAGTTCGGCAACTAAAGCTTGTAGAGATGTAATCTTTAAAACCAGCCATCTCCTTGAGGTTTTCTATTAATGAATACAAAACTGGGAGGAGTGGCTGACACACCAGAGATCTGTGCTGCTATCAAGAGGAACTTTAACAGCCTGGAGAAATGGGCTGATGGAGGCCTCATGAAGGTTCAACAAAGGGGAAGTGCAAAGTCTTACACCTGAGGAGGAACAATCCCAGGCCCACTACATGCTGGGGGCCAACCACCCGGAAAGCATCTTTGCAGAGAAGGACCCAAGGATCCTGATGGAACATGAGCCAGCAATGTGCCCTTGCAGCAAAGAAGGCTAATGGTATCCTGGGCTGCATTAGGAGGAGATCTTCTGGCACATTGAGGAAGGTGATCCTTACCTTCTACTCAGCACTGGTGAGGCCACATCTGGAGTGCTGTGTTCTGTTCTGGACTCTCCCCAGCACAAGAGAGATGGACGTAATGGACAGAATCCAACGAAGGACCACAAAGATCGTGAAGGTACTGGAGCATCTCTCCTGTGACAAATGCCTGACAGCTGAGACTGTTCAGCTTGGAAAAGAGAAGGCTCACAGGGGGATCTTATCAACGGGTATAAACACCTGAAGGGAGGGTGCAAAGAAGACAGAGCCAGGCTCTTCTCAATGGCACCCAGTGATGGAGGCGATGGGCACAAACTGAAACACAGGAGGTCCCGTCTGACCTCCTACTGTGAGGGTGACTGAGCACTGGAACAATTTGCCCAGGCAGTTATAGAGTGTCCATCCTCAGAGATATTAAAAAACCATCTTCACATGATCCTGGGCAGTCAGCTCTAAGTGATGCTGTTTGAGCAGGACACTTGAACCAGATGACCTCCAGAGGTTCCTTCCAGCCTCAACCATTCTGTGGTTCTGTGATTCTATGACTATAAGGTTCCCTGATCAGTTTACTGGATTTTTTTTTATTGCTATAGTAAGGACCCAACTCTTTCCATGCATTGTATTTGGAATTTCAAATGCGTGGTTACAAAGGTAAAGAGTACGTAAGGAAGACCTGGTTTTGCATGAGTTATCATCTTCTACTTGTTTACTCTAGTTCTAGAAACTCATGCTTTTCCACCAGATCAATATGAGTCCTTCTGACTAACCATCCTGCTTCTCAGAGACAGTGGACAGGTTCCATTCTAACAAAAGGTATATTCAAGTGCTAAACACAAACCATTCCATTGAGGAAAATCAAATAAGGACAGCATGAAAGACTGTCTTGGAAGGCAGTGACTAAAACACCTAACAATCTCAGCACAAGTTTCTACTTTAATGTTATGAGGATTAATGAGATTCCTGGATATAGAAAAGTAGGAGTAAAATTTATATACAGGGAAATAATCCTTCTTTGGTCATTTTGTAGCAAAGCTATTGTACCCACTGGAATACCATGCTGTGTCTAATTTTTATGCCCATTCTTTAAAGGAAATATAGAATATCAGAATGATTTATAGATATTAGAAAAGAAAAGGTTCTTGGACTGGAAAATAAAACTTGTAATTCTTAAAAAGTTTGACTTTACCAAAGCGAACTTCAAAAGGTGATTCAATCACTAAACAAAGGAACACATGGCAAAAAAAGTTAGTGAACAGAGGCGCTTCATGGCTAGTGACAAACATGTAATAAGATCCAGGGGCTGAAAATTAAAATTAGACAAACTCAACCTTGAAATAAGATGCATTTTCCTAGCTGTGAGGTAATTAAATATTAAATAGAGTGCTAGGGGCCTGGTGTTACTTGCAGCTGAAATCTTCCTAGGAGAGATAGGATTTCTTTATTGAAGAGTAAATTTTACTCCAGTTTGGGAAATAAAATGTTTAAAGGTGCAAAGGATTTCGGTCCTTGGTTGTGATCATCCCCTGGTCTTCAGCTGTGTATGTCTGTACCTATGAATCATATATTCTCTGATTTGCATACATAATTACTGTAAATAAATTTCCTGTTTAAAGGCTGCTTTTAGTTATCTGTGGGCTTGAGAAATCATTTTTCTCTTGATGCAAAGTTGGTCAGATAGATCATATTTTATGTTATTTTCTCCATCCTCTTTCATATCACAATCTAGTCACTATCAGAGAGAAAACATTTGCCAGAGGTAACTAATATATGAGATTAGGTAGGCAATCCTGTTTCTCAGAAACCCAATCTTGCTCACATACTAAGGTTCATGTTAATCAGTTAGTTTATGGTTATGAAGGGATCTTTTAGTCATGATTAGGAAGTTGCTGCAACAGAGAATTGTATTGCAGGTTAGGATCATTTTGGCATATCTTGTATAAATGAAACCCTACCATAGAAAGATTGTGGGGGATTGGTGGCACCCTGATCTTTCATTTGCTTTATCTACACCATACAGCTACAATTTTCTTCTAAAAATAATATAAAGTGGTTGGTCAAACGTGAGCACTATAGGGACCTTGGTATACAGGAGGTCAATGGGGCTTTGGTATAGAGAACATCAGCTTAGCTCATCTAAAAATGTATTGTAGTGAAGTTTTATGATCTATGAACACATAGCTAAAATTTAGACTTAGTATAATATACAAACTATATTGCTTGAATGGCTTAAAGGTTCAAAATACAAATACACTGAAGACCAAACTTTAGTACAATGATTATATATATTGTGTATTTAAAGAATAAAAATGCACAGATTGTTTGACAGAAAAAATATGAAGAAGCTATGAAAGCAACAAAGGAAAAAATGTTTGATTATATTAATTAAAATATTTTATTTAAATTCATTTTATATAACAGTAAAATACAGAAGCAATAATTTGGACAAAAGAGTGGAAATTAAAGGATAATTGCTCTGGATTTAAGCAAGGATTTTTTGAATCTGCTAAGAATTTGTTTTGAAATGAACTTTTGACTCTTTAAAAGACTGTAAAATTATGCCAGAAATATTTTACTGGGTTTGATCCAAATTACAGTGAGGCTTTTACAAATGTCTTATATATTGACATTGACTTTTAATGGGTAACTGTTGGTTCACCATAGTTCTAAATGATGGTAAGCCTGTACTTCACAGTGTGCTAATTTTAGTTCACAAGCTTGCTGCCACTAGGCCCTCAGGCTTACTCTTCATCTGGAGTTTGAAGTGTTCTGTTATCGCTGTTATAAACAATCTGAAAAATGTAAAAAACATCAAAGCACTCAAGTGGCTGAAAATAAAACAGCATAAAAGAGCTGCTCATACATATTGTCAATGAGAGCTCTTTTTAAATGAGTATTTTTCTTCCTCTATATTGTTGATTTGGGGCTATTGAGGCAAACTTGCATATTATCACATAGGAAACAATACAAAAGAAGAGGAAATGGCGCACATGAATTGGTACAGAACTGCATCCCTTCACCTCACAGAGGTGTGAGGTAGAAAATCTGGAATCACTCATTACAGAAACTACAGGGATTAATTCAGACACAGGATTTAAACACAGTTATCTAAACTATAGTTTATATACTGTTTCTGGGTTGCAAAAGTGAAGAGGATAGCAAGTTCTTTTATCAAGAGCTGTAAGCTCCTTCTGTTCAGTCCCTCTAAAGTGAGAGCAGAAGGAAAGAAAAGAGTTGAAATTAGTCCCTTTGATGTTTACAATAGGACCTTCTGACCACCTTTAATTTGTGTCAGAACCTAATTTTTTTTGGAGTGAACACTTGAAACCTGTAGAGTAGGTTGCTTTTCTTCTGTCACTGGGGAATTGAGTTGCATCCTTATCCAGGGACAAGAAATAAAGAAAGGATGGCAAGGCATAATAGAGAGGAAGGGATGTACCCTGAAAAAGATTGAGAACTATCTAATGAAAAAAAAATAAAAATACTTTGAATTTAAAAGCATGGAAAAGTAGGAAAAATGTGAATTTAACCTGCAAGCATTTACCAATATTACAATATCATCAAGTGATTAAGATAGTGTATCTCAAATGAGATATTCTCATTTTGAGAAAGAAAGAGGGAAGAAAAATTGGTACCAAAAAATTTGTTGAAATTCCAGACTGTCACTGTCAGGTCAACATGCTGAAGGAGAACTGAGCTTGTTTTTAATTCCTTGAAAGGAACTAGGAAATCAGAAATATTCTGAACCTTAAACGCAAATTTTATGATAGCTCTTCTAGGGTTTAAAAATTTAGGAATTCCCTGTCTTTCCTTCTCTGTCCCCTATCAAAATGACATCTTCAGTTTAGTGTATTGACAGTAATAGCTACAGAACAGTAAAAGTTACCTCATCAAAAGCAACAAGGGAGAAATGTGCCTGACCTAGAAGTGATAGACAGCCAAGAAACTGCATAAATTCTAGATCTAAAAAAAGACAGCAACAACCTATGAACACAGATGATAAAACCCAACAGCACAGTGTAACAACATCCACAGCAAGGAAAGATGAAAGGAGTAACAAGTGACAAATACATCCCACCTCTGGTGGCAGCTGTAAGCCAGTAAGGAGGAATGCAAGGGATGTCATTTAGAGATGGTCAGCCTGACAGACACTTAACTCTTCCTTTCCCTTTGAAAATCCCTGGTCCTGTCCTACCGAAACAAAATGCCCTTTATCTGCAGATAAGTACGTGAAGAAGTTTACAAGCTTCCCACATTTCCCCAGAACTGACTGGAAAGGGAAGCCATTTCAAACCAGCCAATTGCTGAGGATAACATTGTTTCACAACCAAGGTACAGCCTCAGCTCAAAGAGACACCACCTAACAGCTAAGCACGCAACTGAGGTATGTGACCTTAGGATTATAAGGAAAGGTTGTACTTCTCCAAAGAGAAATGGTAATAGAGTTGCTCTCAGGAGGAAGCTGATAAAAATGTACTAGAGAACTAATAAAGCAGTGCTGTGCAGAGACTATCTGTTGTAGAAATCATCCTTTAAAAAATCCTTTTTTTGGAAAGTCTGAAGAGAGTGTAGTTGTGTATTCTCATTGCAATAATTTCATGAAAGGAAAATGTAGGGTGAGTCTCAAGGGCTATTCAATCATGACTTTTTTTATATGCACTGAAATTGTCACACATGGTGTAAGCTCATAAAATAATGTATACATTTGGGAATGATGGTGCATTGTACTTGGGATCTAGGTTATTTGCCTGTATCTCAGAGGGATCAGACGATGATTAAAGAATCCCTTGAGCATCTAAGTATCTCAGACAGCTCGGAGCTTTCTCTTAAATTTTCTTTATACAAAACAAGCAGTTTGAGCCTGAATTATTTACACTGGATGGGGAAACAACAGGAAGGATATACAAGAAAGAAGTCTTTTTATACACATGGACTCTCGAATGGCACAGGGGGACATGACTGGGAAGATTATAGTTGCCTGGAGAGAGTTTATGATCATGAAGATGACAGAAAATGCGTTAAATAGGTGCACATCCTCTTACAAAAGCAAGTTGTCATAACTTTGAGGTCAAATAGCCGCTGATCTCAAGCTCCATGCAAAGCTCTGAGAAATTAAAATGGGAAGTAAGTATACATTGCTGCAATGAGGCTTCATTTTAGCTGATTGTTTGAATGCTGCCTTCAAGAATGAGTCTTCCCAAGACATATACTCACTTATCCTAAGGAGTCTTGGTCTGATCAATGGTAGGACATATACACTCTGTCTTCCCCAATAACTGATGTCTACACTGACCCTCCGAAGTAAAACTTAACTACTAAATACCTTTATGGGCTGGGTCCCTGGAGACTTAACATCTTGCTTTAAATCTAAAACCCCTCTTCCTGTTTGTATGTGCATTTCAACCAGCTATAAATTGCCTCAAGGTCTCTGAAGTCATTATTTACAAAAGAGATTTTCTGGTTAAGCAAAGATCTCTCAGCATCCACGTAAAACCAATTTATAAGAAATTCTTCTGGTTTTTCTTGGAAGGAAGGTAATAACATTTAAATTGTACATTTGTCCCAGGAGTCATAACTGTTAGAAGTTGCTGAATCTGGTATTCCAACAGAGGCAACTCCATGTCTCCAGGTCCAGCTAGGAGTGAAGCTATGTGTTCCCAACAGGCACACACACACATACACACACACAGACACACACGCACAGTACATTGTGCTGCACAGATAAACATGGACAGAAAACACAGCACTTGCTCAAATGCAGACAGTACCAACAGCTTCATGCTGTTCCCTTCTCTCAGCATAAAAGCCCATTAGCAGAATATGTATATACATATATAAATATATATACAATGTGGATGCCTTCAGCAGCTGTCCTTAGAGACCCACCAGCTGGCCCCTGGATCCTCTGATCTCCCAGTTGCATGGACACGTGTAAACAGGTCTCTCCAGTAGCTGGCCCAGTACTATGGCCACACCAGGAGCTGAACCTCAGACCCCATGGACACCCCAGTCACTGGCTTGAACCTCCTGGTCCCTCCGGAAGCCAACAAACAGACCTTCTGGTGTCTCCAGTACCCATCCCAGAATTAGGGCACCTTCAGTACCCGGCTCCCTGTCTCTTATCCAGCTTGCTGGGTACACTAGTCTGAGGTTTCCTGATGCTGACACACTGACATAAGAACCCACACCATGTGCACGCATCCTGGTCTCTCCAGTTGCTGATGCCTAGACACACAGTTTCTCTGACCCATGGTCCCATGCTGGCGCTCAGACCCATACACACACACATGGGCACAAAATACAGAGTCTCTCACCCAGGAAATGAGCTATAAATGGAGTTTAATAGCAAGAGAGGACAGACTATGCTGATCAGGTTCAGGGCAGAGCCAGACATGTACTGACCAGAAGCTCTTAATATATGACCTGCCCCTTTTATCCCCTTATCCTTTTATTTTACTGTGCCTGTTCCTTCAGAAATGACTTTGATCCCTCCTTTTCTCCACCTTCAGCTTCTCCCCTAAACGTTCCATGGCCTGTCTTGTTCAACCTCCCAGTGCTGTTCCCTGCACGCCTAGGCAGTGACATCCCCCCAGCCTGTGAGATGCCTTCGAAAGCTGTTCCTGCTGACTCCTGATGTGGGGTGTCTCCCAGTCTCTGGGGCTGAGGGTCCTCTGGGATAGTCCTGGGGATCCAGGGCAGGGATTCATATCTCTGACTGCATCATTGGGATGCACCTACCTACCACTGGGACTGTGTTCTCTTTCATGTGTGTGGAAACAAGCCTTTCATCACATAATCTAGCTTTAACCATGATGATGAGACCAGTGACCCATTTGTTAAGGTCCCTAAATAACACAGCCAAGAAAAAAAAAATGCTCTTTTATGACATCTGACTTGCTATCTTCAGGACAGATTGTTAGTTGGCATATTATAATCACCATTCCCTTGCCTGATATATACATATATATATATCTTTTTTTTCCTAGTAAGTATAATAAATTAATTGAACGTTATATCTTTGAGAAGTGTTTGGGATTGCATTCAAGCTTTCATGGTTCTGGAATAAAGTGGGGGTTTTGTTTTTTTTTTTTTACACTTAAATTTTTGAGAAAATTACTTCTGAAACTTTTCAGAACCAAATGTTTTTCTTTTCTTATACTATGAAGCTAAGACAGTATTTCTAGTGTGGGTTTTCATTATATTGTTTCTTACACTTGTTTTTCAGTAATATAGATATTAAAGCACACACCAGAATTAAGATGTAAGACTACAAAAGATTTTTCTAAAAGTTTTTGTGAAGCTGAAATCAAACCTGAATATTCTTGTTAGCTGCAGAAAAAATTTTTTGTACAAGAAGGTATTTTTACACAGACTGTTGCTTCTCAATGAGGCTGATACACTCTGTGTCACATTTTGGCTTCAGAAATGTCTATACGTATGAAAGATTGGTAATGGCATCATCTCTGTCCCCGCAAAGCCTATGGTGTTCCCAGAATAAAGGCTTCACTTCCATCCCAAAGAGAAAGATTGATTTAGAATTTCTGAATATGGCAGGTATGGAGAGCAAAGTTTTATGTCTTTAAGAGTATGGATTTCAGATTATTTAGCATTTCCATAGGAAGATCTATAATCTGCCCATGGGGAGACAATACTGCGATTAAATATCTCAGGAGACCCACACACACTGATAAGGACGTCTTGACAGCTGTGTGTCAGATACAGAAAGCTCTTTCGTCCCATATGTAGTCTATGAAAAAAGTTGTGCAACAATCCCAGTAAAACAAAACAATTAACATTTATCTGAAAAATATGTAAATCTAGCAATACAGGAATTGAGAGAACAGATCAGGTCAAAGATTCAGCAACAAATACTCTATCAAATGGTCACCAGTACAAACTGCTTCAAAGGAAGTTGCAAGAAACTGAAATTATTAGTTATGGAGTAACATGTTCCCAGGAAAATGTAATGTAATCTTCAAGGTTTACATAAGTATGAAGTTGAGCTGTAAAATATGAGCAAAATAGTCAACATAAAAAGAGGCTTTAAAATTACTCACTCTGTTGTTGTTTGTTTGATAAACCATTCCAATATTCCAATTAAAATTAAATATAATCAGGTTTCTTCAGGTATTTAACTGACAAGTTTACTAAATAGTACCTTTTGTTTTTTTATCACTGGGACAGGGTAGAGAGGAAGACAGTCCAGAGTTAATATAGATGCCTATTTCTGAAAGTCCAGCAAGTGCAAGCTGAATCTACTCATCTATTAGGATCAGCAAAATCTTTGCATATATTTCACTGAAATACATTTTTCAGATCTTAGCTGCATAAAATCATGATTCGTGCAGTTATAAAAGATGCATATTTCCACCAGCTGAGAAGATTAAAAAGAGAGAATTGTACAAAAATACTTCAGCATAAGACTTCACTCTTTTTGTAGGACCACAGAGAATCTGAACAAAACCATTACCACTTAAACCTTACCCTAAATCACTGCTACCTTTTTCTCTAACATTAATAGCACAGTATCAATTAACAATAGATTGAATTAGGAATTGTTCTTTGGCTTCATTATTAAGTCGAGGCCAGTTAATTCAGTTTCCGTTTCTATGTTGCATGGCAAAGACTCTTAAAAGGCTCTCAATAAACTCTTTCAGATAATGAACCTGAAGTACTGAAGCAGCTCTTGCCTGCAGTCATGTTCAGGATGTTTGGAGGCATAATTTCCTAAATATTGGTTGGTCTTTTGTATTTGTCCCACAGTATAACACATTCAGTATTCACCTTTAAGACATTATTGTTTACCAGTTGTTACCACGGAGCTACTATAGTTGCTTTTCATCCATCAGCTGCTACAGGNAATCCAAACTCTCCCTCAGAAAAACTCCCCCAAAAGACCCAGCCACAAAGACAACTTACATATTTCAGGAACTAATGTGAGAAAATGTTGGCTTTTTACCAGTGATGCTAAATGTTGTCTTTTTAAACAGTATTTAGTAACTAGCACAAGTATATGTTGGATTGGACCCCATGTATGGTGCTATGTGGGGGCACTCTGAGAAGTGCTTGAGTCACCTTCCTTCTGACACTTCCCAAAGCAGTAGTAAGAACTAAAAAAGTCGGTGTTTTCTGTTCACTATCACTTTCTAACATACATCTTTTAAGCACAGACAACTGATGATTTTTTTTTTTTATAATATTCACTCTAAATCTTAAACAACAGCAGCACAATGTCATCAATCAAATCGATTTTCTTACTGTATAATTATTAGGTAAGAATTACTACTTGTGTGGTTTTAAAATCACTTTCTTTATCCATCATACCTTTTTTTTTCATCGTCAATTTGTTTTTGCTTTACGACATGCACCAAAAAAAAAAAAAAAAAAAAAAAAAAAAAAAAAAAAAAAAAAATCATCTTCTTCCAGGCCATCCAGGCCATCCATGGACAACTCTAGCTATTCCTGGTGAGGATTTTGGAAGCCAGCGTGTTGGGCATGGGACTCTGTCTCAGCTAGAAGATGAAGCGATGCCTCAGCCATTTTCCTTATCACTGACAATTCAGTCAGTGGACTGTGCCACTGAATTAATCAATACATATTTAATGCTGTGTACACTCCACCGTGGGCTATCGGCAGTCGGAGCCTGAGGTGCAAGCCGATGACTTGGCAGATTTCCTCTTTGCTCCTATGTTAGTCTGTCAGCCCTCTTATTCAGAAAGAGATACTAATAAATTATACTACTACTGACAGCTGCTTCTGCCTACTGCTAGGCATGTCAGACTCTGTTATATCATTGACAGATAAAAGAACTCTACAGCTTTCCAAATAGTTTCCTCCAAATAGAAACCAACCACCGCCACCCACTTGTCCTTCCTGATTTCTCGTCACCCTCCCCTTTGCAAACTAGGCAAGTGGGCAGAAATGCGAGGCAGTGCAATGACAGCTATGTTGAAGCAGGCCCTTTTTGAGTCATTTAGTTCTGTGGGGAAAAGGAAAAGGTATCGTTCTTGTAAAATAGTGAATTTTGGGACAAGACTGGCTGTCATTTAAGCCTCTGGAAGAGCGGGCAGGAGCGTGCATGTGCATGTACGTGCATGTGGCTTTGTTTGTGTATGTATGCATGAGAGAGAAAGAGAGGGTGCAACACAAACACAAGGGGAAAAACACCATGTTTTACAAAATCTCATTCTTCAGGAGGGCTAATACATTCAGTGAAAAATTACTTCCGTGCAAAAAGGAGAAAAAAATCATACTTCTTTGTATAAACCTTCTCAAAAACATAATAATGCATCACTACAGTTGACAACTGCTTCTTTTTATTCTTTAGACACTTCAAAAAATTTAAATCAAAAGGTGAGTGGAACAGCTTATATTTAAAGTGTCTGTTTTTTCTTGAAAACCAGCCTAAATAATGCTAGCCAAGAATTCCCCAAATGGAGCAATTTTTCACTGGAAAATATTGATTTGTCAAACAGATATGTGTTGTGTGAGCATTCTCCAGAGTCCATTAACTTCTGCAAAAGTAAAAACTGTAAGCAAAGCTATCCTGCTTTCCTTGACATTTTCCAAGGGGCTTTCTTGGGATGCTGGGCCGTCAGAGCCACAATTTCTTGGTCTCCTCCCTACAGATGCCTTCCAGGTCCTCTGGTTCTCGACAAGCCATCCTGAGAGTTTCCTAGCCCAAGGGAAAGGTGGGTGGGTAGGAGGGCCACATCCACAGGAGATGTGAGTGCAGGTGTCTGGTGCTGTGGAATAGACCTACAGCACCTGAAGAGGCTCTTGAGAGTCCTGCTTTTTCAGTGGTATTACCTCACGGTGCTACTTACTTAACTCATGGTGCTATTTATGATTTGGTAATTCTTCTTAATTATTTTTTTTATTTTATGAAGTTATCTTTTCTTTTCTGTCTTCTACTTGAATTTCCTGCTATCCTAGTATTCTTTCATCCAGTTAGATGCAAAGCAAATGGTTAAATTAATTTTTCTTTCCTTTCTGTGTCTATGTTCTTCATCTTATGATTCAGATTCCCTGCTTTGCTTGAGGGTAAGGTAGACGTTAAGAACAGTCTCAGCCAGTTAATAACTTCTGTCTTGATTTTTAGTTTCACATACCCTTTGACAATGTGATCCATCTCCTAGGAGACAGTGAGCACTAGATAGAAAGCAAAGTGTACCTGTTTGAAAGCTAGTACTAGAAAAACTATTGTATGTTTTGTTCATACTAACAGTAGCTGCAAAGCAGGAAAGCTCTACCTCACTGCTGTTTCATAATGTAAAAAAAAAAAAAAAAAAGAAAAAAAAGAAAGAAAGACACCACTTTCTGTGAGAAATGATGATATCAAATGTTAGTGATATCATGGATTTTTAATTAGACTTCTTCTTTTGTCTTTTTTTTTCTAAATGAACATTTTTTGTTAGTGAATACCAAATCCTGCTAAATATAAAATTTTAAAGAATTTTTATAATACTTTTAAGTAAAAGCACAAAAAAGTATTGAAAATGCAGAAAATTAAGAAAAGTAATTCTGATAGCACAGATATTGGGATAAAATCTTTCTGAAATAGACATTTTTGATTAAGATACTTTATTTAAAATTCATAGAATTGTTAATGATATTTATGTCTTTTTTTTTTTTTTTTTCATTGGCCTACAATTGCAGCAGGAGTCCTAAAATCAAAATACAAAGTTATAACCCATTACTTATTTCTCATTTTCTTTCAGTATCTAGCTAACAGATATTGACCCTCATTAACAAAAAGTTTCTTTAAAATGGCATATTAGAACAACATTTTTGGTCTCATGATTAAAAAGTCCACAAAGCATTTGCACTTCTACAATGTGAATGTTTCTGTAAATTAAGAAATTGGGGTTTCATTGCTTATGAAGTAATTAGCAGCTGAAAAAAGTGCCCCAAAATTTTATCGCCACAAAACTTACTTAAACTTTGTGGATCTTTGTTCTGTGATTTTTGTTACCTAAACAAGCAGGGTAATGAGTAACAATTAGAAAAAAAATATGTTCAAACAGGGAAAAAAAAATAAAAAATCCACATTCTTTTAGTAATCAGGAAGCATGGTTTCTTTAAGAAAATGTGGCACAGTTCTGTCTTGGATGGAATCAAACATTTTATGAAACATTAAATATTTTAGGGTATGTTTTTAATCAGGAATGTGTGTCGATCACAGAGTTTTACATAGATGTGTAACAAGGAAAAAATACGGTTATTATGTTCTCATATACGTGAAAAAGTAATAACTTAGAGTTACAAGGTTGCAGAGATACAATTTGTGTTTGTAGTATAATATAAAAGTTTACTCTCAAGAAATTAAAATATTTTTTATGTCTCTTCCTTTCATAAGAAACTGCAACTTAAATTGAAGATTCATTTATTGGTGTATTTTGTTGCTGCCTTCTCAAATACTCAAATATTTTGGCAAGTACTTGAACATATTGAGCAGATTCATTGCTATATGTAGAAAATAGATAATGATGTGATGTGACACACTGTGAGGGCAATGGGATGAGTTCTGCACTGGTTTCTATCTACATCTCACCATTTCAGAGTAAGCATTAGAATAGTAATAAGCACAGTAGTCTGTAGCTTTTAGAATGAACTTGTGTAAATGGTTACAGAAAACGCAGAAGTTTTACAGTGGGAATTTTAAGATTTTGCCACTGTTGATAAGCACTGGACAATAGCAAAACAGAAAGTATAAATAAAAAAATCTTTGACATTTTAAATAGTTGGATGTTTAGATGATGTAACTTTACAGTTCTGCATAATACAGGTTGAGTAATGTGAAATAATTCTTTTCTCTGAACTATTTAAAAGAATCCCAGACCTTGATTTAGAATTTAGAAATATGAACATTCTACGGCCAGCTATTTTACTGGTCTGTTGCACTCATTGTTTAAAACATGACTCTATTTTTAGACAGAGATTATCTACTTCCTACTCGCAAATCTTCACTCTTGGTGTGATGGACTGTTTGACTTCTCAGCCGAGTGTTGTACCATTTCTTTAACGCCGCTAACAGTAAGGAGGCAGGACAGGTTGTGCTCGGTCCCCAGGGAGTGACTGAGCACGCTTAGCAGCCAAATGCTTCCAGGCTGCACCGTGCTTCTCAGAAGTCATTAGAGAGGGAATCACAGCAAGAAGCTGAGAGTCTCTAGCTCACATGAAGTCCAAGAGACTCTGAAAGAAGCAGCTAGCAGCCACCTAGGTTTCTTCTTAAGGACCAGAGGGAGCTGCAAAGACTTTTCTGAAACCTAGAAGGCTCCTTATTTGACTGAGAAAATGACCTGTAAGGGTGCAGAAGAGCTGTTTACAGAACTTCTCTGTTTCCTATCTGTCACTGGTTTTTTTTTTTGTTTGTTTGTTTGTTTTTTTTAAAATCCTTTTGGTCTTTTAGTCATATTTATGCATATTATACCTTCCTTCAGTATGAGTTCCAGGAAAATTCACTGCACAGGTCTGGACTGCTTTGTGTACATCTAGGAAACCTTCCATATAAGAGATTTGTAGCAAATAAAAACACTAACAGGATGATGAACACATTTTCTCTTTTAGAAACTGCATAGGTTAAGATCCTTAAGACCTTTTATCACAAAGTATATTTTGTAATTTCTCAGTGATCTGATGTCTATATCTGAACCTGCTCCAATTTATCAACGTAGTACGAACGTACATGGACACTAGACCTGGACAGAAACTGGTCACAGTTACAGAAGTGTAGAAGTAATTTTAATTTCTTACTGCAACTAATAGCTTCCATAAGGGTTAAACTACTGGTCTTGGCCATGATACTGAATAAGGAGTACCTCTGTATTGGTTGGCTTCAAAGACTGCCAAGTTCTTTTCAGAGTCTGTAAGTCACTGGTAAAGCTGTAACTACACAGTTAAGTACTACACATTCTCCAATTATGTTCTGCATTCTTTTTCTTAGCTTATGGCTTTCTGTTCGGCTGAACTGAAATTAATTTTTCTTCCCTCATTTCATGCAAACGAGCAATCCATATCTTTTTGTATCAGAACTAACAAAGAAAGGAAAAAAAAAATGTAGTTATATCCTTAGGGAAAGTTAACTTCTGCCTGGGAGAAGAACGCTGAATAAATTTTAGTTAGATTTGCATTGTTTTCGTCTTTCCAAAATAAAGTTTGATGAAATTTCCAGTGTGTTTCTCCAGATATGCTAACACATTGTTTTCTATACAGCATTAAAATAAAGAATATATCACAAAATCTGAAAAAAATACCAAATAATTCACCAATACAGTTGTAATATGTAATCTCACCAAACTCTGTAATGTAACTCACCAAATGTAAATTTCTGTTACATTTTTTTGTAATGTATCGTCATAGAAAGTGTAAAAATCATGCAGTTGAGCTCTTTCTAACCCTAAAGCCACCATGTAAAACTTATTTTCTTATAAAATCCCACTATACATGAAAGGTAGTGTCAGATCCAGGCAGTAATGTAACATAACTTCAGAATTTGGTAGAACTATTTGGTGTTCACTGTTTAGTGTAATACTTGCTTTTCTCAACTACAAAGTACCTTTGTGGAGTAAAAAGAAAGAAAAACAAAAACTAAGCAATATCACGAATTCTATTTAGGACTTTCACATAAACTTTTGACATTCTTCAAAATGGTTTTTATATCCTTCAGCAGGAGAACAAGCTCCTGATCACTTAAATTTACTTTAACAATAAGATGTGGTTAAATGTAGAGTCTATTCCAGGAAGGGAAAATTTCACCCCTCGCCTTTTAACCCATCTCACAGACTTCACTGCCAGATTTCACAACCAGCCCACAATGGGTCCACTGTCTGTTTTGTGAAAACAGGCAGGGTCAAGACTTTAAGTGATTCATTGTGGAACAGCATTGTAAATATTCAACTTCCATTCCTCAAAGGAATATTTTCTCATTTATTCAATTGGCATGAAAAAGAAAAGGCTTAAACCGGTCTGAAGATTTTTAGAAACTTATTGTATATGTCCATGAATTTTCTTGTGGTTTGTATGTAGATAGATATAGCTCCCTCTGACGTTATTCCAATGTACATTTGGTGCCATACACAAATCAGAAAATTTCAATTTATTTTAATAGACTAATATCAGTTAAAATGAGGAACATTTTTTCTACGTTTTGTTTAAGATGTCTTTCCTTAGAGTCTTAAATGCCAGCATCCTCTCTTTAGGCTTGTCTCTAAAATTTTTTAAGTAGAACAACTTCGGATTCAGCTGTTTGCAATTATCCAAAGTAATTCTTCACTTTTTTTAAAGGTTTTCAGAAGCAAACTGATCCTATAAATAGATAACCAACCAAGAGTCAATTATTTCATATATTCCGTCCAGTTTTAGATTTAGCAATACCACCAAGAGGGATCTCAATGGGGTTTGTAATGACTTGACGCCACATGCTGGGTTTGTTACTCATGCAGCTTTAATTCTTCTGCTTTCTTGCTGCATTGACTTCCATGAGGCACTGAAGACAATTAAGCCTTGTTCATTTTTTAAAGTTCTCTCTAAATGCACCTAGAGTTAATCATATTTTTAATATATATTTTAATTGTGAAGCTGTCTATCTGTGATGTTCTTGATTCTCTCCTCTGCAGTACTGGGTAGTAAAAATTATTTCTTTCAAACACAGAAATCCCATTTATACAGCCACGAGTTGTTGCTCATTGTTTCATTTATGAACAAAATTTTAGTGTTTAATGTTATGTATCCTGGAAGTTATACTAAACCATACTTGATATATTATAAATGATGATTTTTTTAAACTTCCTTTTTCTCACTATAATACTGTTTGTAAGTGCAAATTTCTGTTTGTATTAATATTTTTCTGTCCACTCTTTTGCCATTTCTTAATATTTTTCAAAACACATATGCATATTTTTCTCCCATTGTAATGCAGATAAAGTCAGTTAAATAAAATAGAGCCTTAGAATATGTACAAGATTTATCCTTTAATATTCCCTGTGGCAGCTAACCTCAGTCAACATGAAGTATTTTCTGTTGCTAAGAGTGTGAAAAAAAACTTGATATAAAAAATGAGATAGCTATGATAAAATAAGGTCTTCTTCCCTGTTGAATCCCTCTCAGATTGTGTTATTATTGAGAAGTAATTACCGTAACCACAACGTAACCTTGTAGGTGTGGGAATGTGGGACAGTTAAGGTCTCTTGCTATCCAGCCAGAAGCCTAATTCTGGATTGTTCTAATGCCTACTGTCAAATGACACAAATCCAGCCTTTCTCTTACAAGTGTGAACTTTATTTCTATTATGTGCTTATTTATGCAAAGCGTTATGTTTTACTAAATTTATTGACACACCAAGAGATTATTTGGGGTCATATTTGGTTTTGATATTTTTTTTCCCCTCTGGATAAATAAACAAGTTTCTGCACCTTTCTGACACACATTAATAATGGAAACTTGGGATTTGATTATTGTGACCACTTTTCAATTTGAATTTCATTACAATATATAAATTATTCTTGACTTCTATTTTTACATGGTAGCCTGACTGCTGTACGATACAGTAGTTCTTGCCTGTCAGAGCTGGATTCAGGGTACTTTATTTACCTTGCATCACTCTCATATGCAATACAAAGCTGCTCCCATCAAGGAAGATGCAGCCTTTGGTGGGACATCTTGTCCTCCTAAAAGGAATAATGAAATTCTCCACAAAGCAGACAGAATACAAAATGCAGTGAGGCTCCATAGAGCTCCTCAGTGACATCAAGTCTACCTACATGAGTGTCTGCATCTCACTCCTGGCTGTACAGGCAAGAATTAAGAAGTACTGCATGTCTTGAGAAAGCCTCTGTGATTGCTTAAGTTAATATTAAAACAGCATATCAAATTATAGTTACTTAAACAGCATAGTGTGTTGCAGTGACAGCACATATCAAACAAGTATGCATCAATGTCCAGTAAGTTGTATTGATTTTATTATATAAAATCAAGATAATATCAAGGCAATCAATGCATAATAAACCAATAAGAAAGACGTGAAAAATAATATAGTATAATAGGCTAGTGCAAGAAAAATGTTCAGGACCAGGCATTTACATAACAATGTAAATACTGGAAAAAGAGATTCAACTTATTTTCTTTATCTTTTTCTTTTTTCTGTACAGCCATCAACCCACAAGATTGTTTCCCATATATACTGAGTTTGAAATAATCACTAGACTTACTGTTTTACCTAATGGCATTCTGACAAACTTGTTCAAAGATTATGCTATGGTTTAAGTCCAGCTGGCAATTAAGCTCACTCCCCCCTCGTGGTGGGATGGGGAAGAGAATCAGAAGAGTGAAAGTGGGTTGAGATAAAGACAGTTTAATAGGTAAAGCAAAAGCCACGCACACAAGCAAAGCAAAACCAGGAATTCATTCACCACTTCCAGCCACCGTGTTCAGCCATCTCCAGGAAAGCAGGGCTCCATCACGTGTAACGGTTACTTGGGAAGACAAATGCCATCACTCCGAACATCCTTCCCTTCCTTCTTCTTCCCCCAGCTTTATGTGCTGAGCATGACGTCATATGGTATGGGATACCCCTATGGTCAGTTGGGGTCGGCTGTCCCAGCTGTGTCCCCTCCCAAATCCTTGTGCACCCCCAGCCTACTTGCTGGTGGGGTGGTGTGAGAAGCAGCAAAGGCCTTGGCTCTGTGTAAGCACTGCTCAGCAGTAACGAAAACATCCCTGTGTTATCAACACTGATTTCAGCACAAATCCAAACTGTAGCCCCATACTAGCTACTACAGAAAAAAAATTAACTCTCCGAGTCAAAATCAGCACAGCTCACCAGAATTAGCAGTGTTCTGTTATTCACCATTTTGCTATAAAGAAATAGTATTGGTAACTGGGCTAGGTGCAAATTGTAAATAATTTAATTAAAGATCATTTTATCATTTGCCACCATCAGTAAGTTTAAACAAAACATTTCCATGGAAGATTATATCTGTATGAAATAAGTATTGTAGGATTTCTATCTCATATTCCACTGACTTTTAATGTTTCTGAGAAGTAGCTGAGAACTGCAAAAACAAACCTGTTTGTCTTTCTAAAGCTTGCATGTAAAGTGCCAAGCAATAATTGATTTATGTGATAGTCCATTGTTGTGTGAAACATCACCTTGAACTTCTGTTCTCTAAAGCCAGCCTTCTACTGTCTGGAAATTAAGGTTAGATGTTCAGGTTTGTGTTTTTTACCCTGCCTTTTCTTTTTTTTTTCCCTTGTATTATGGCACTGTAACCATTTCACATATAAAGATTACATCCAATAGCACTGTTTTATAGCTCTGTCTGTAAGGTAATCTGTGAAGTACAGCAAGAGAGAAAAATAAAGAAATCTTTTCTTCTGACACCAGTTGATTTATATGGAGTTGCAAAGAAGTAAATCATCATGCAGCTTAGCCTCTCCTCATGATTAAATCAAGTAATATAGATTGACTGTAGTAATTAGAGAGCTCTAGGTTCATTCCAAATATTAAAGGAACAATATCTGGAAAGACAAGCACTGAACGATTGGGGAAGAAAATTATGCTTTTCTCAATTCACTGTTAGCAGTATGCAGAAATACATATTTTATGAAAAACTTAACTATGAACCAGGATGGTACTGTGGAGGCTGATGAGAAAGTTTGAATCAGTCATGTGAGCTAGATCAGAAAAAGCATTAAATAATTTTGCAGATCAGATACAGATGAAAATCTGAATATAGTAAAGAGTAATACAATACATTACTACTGTAAACGCACAGAATAGAGAGGTATAGAGAGTTAAACATAATAACAGATTAGGGACTAGTAGAAAAGTTTTAATAGAAGATAGTATCATTCAAACTGACAGGCACAGGGACTTCTGATGAGATCATGAGGTGGGGATGAGCTTAATTTTAAGCACAGGTAAGGTAAGCAGCATGGCAATTTCCATTCATATTTTGATGATGTGAATAGAATATGATGATTGCATCTTCAGATTTCAACAGAGTAAAAGGCTTGCTCAGTCCTCTCAGACTGAGTAGTCTGTCTTTTTAACCCACTTCACTCTTAATCTATACAGACGAGAATGGAGTTTATATAAATTACCCAAATCATTCATCATACATTTCTGCAGTATATCTATACAAGAAAAGTTACAGAAAAACCCACAAAACAAACAAACAAACAAGAAAAACAAACCAAAACAAACCAGGACAGGAGAGTAGTGTCATAGAATGAATTTTAAGAAAGTTCCTCAAAACGTTTAAGACTTTCCCTGAGAGCTTGAACTGCAGTAAGGTCTGCTGGAGAATCTCTTCAGAAGATACTGAAAATTTGTTCCTGTAGGGCTACTTAATAAGTGAGACATAAGACCTAAGGCTCTATAACACTTTTTTTTTTTTCTTTTTCTAATTTAAGAGGTTATATGTAGGTAAAAAGAAATAAAGCTCATTTGTGACATGAGTAGAAATTCTGTGTATGATTTGTATATGCATTGGAAAATCCTGATAGCCAGGATGGTCCCCTTTTCAGTAATAATTTTTGTCCTTCTCTTCCATCACACAGTGATTAAAAGATAAATATTGTTGCATATTTGAATGCTGGTTGGTTTTACACAGAGAAATACATCCTATCAATTATGACAAATCTACCTCTTGGTGAAATTCACTCTTCATCTGCAAAAGCAGACATATTTTAAATTATAGATACCTTTTCTTGATGAATACCAGGTGAATTTATTTGATTCTGATATAAATTTATTTTTTCATGTGTTATTGCTAATATACTACATATAAAATTGTTCTTTATTTGAAATTATATGAATTTTATGTTTTTACATTTTAGTGACATATTGCTGTCAATTGTCTACCAACTCTGATTTATTTCTTCAATGGAAGAAATGGCATGAACTTAGTGAAGTTCTAAACTATCCCTTTTTGCGAAAGCATTTCATATATGGTACAGATGAAGAATAAAGTGACAAAATTTTATTGAGCATTATGAACTCAGCTAAAGGAAAAGGAAATTAAACACATTAAAAAGTAGCTGTCTACCTTGTTCTTGAACCTCTTTCTTCATACAAAGGATTTTCTATTATCATTTGCAAGAAAAGAAAAGAAAAAAATAAAAGCACACCTTACTGAAGATATGTGTATATAAAATTAATTCAATAAATTTAATTAATTTATCCTCCCTTATTCCATCTAATAATATTCAAGGTAGACCTGAATGAAACTTCTTTCACAGCTCCTTTCAGCCCATGAATGGGCAGTCAGACAGCTGTTTGTTTGTGGGGTTTCTTTCCTAGTATCTGTAGTTTACATTATGCCTGGCATACAGAACATATTTGTTTATTAGTCCAGGGAAAATAAAACACATTTATTCTTTGGTCTGTGAACATGTTCCTGCATTTTCCTGCTTTTTTTCCTTAAATATATTGTTCTGCTATCTTATGAATTCTGAGTTGAGCTGAAAAAAAAAAAAAAAAAAAAACCCAAAAAAAAGATAATTAATCCTCCATAGACTGTTCTACTGTTCTATAGTTGAGAAATTCCCTTTAAAGACACATTTACAAGAGTAAACACAATTCATTATGGCTATTTTTCCAGAGTAGGATCATCTGCATTCTACCTTTTCTGGGAAATGGACATGACTAGATGCCTCTCTGGAGGATGTGTACACTAACACATGCAGCATGGGGAGCAAATGGGAGGAATCAGAGATCAGCATGTTGTGGTAGGGCTACAATGTCTTGGCATCATGGAGATGTAATAACACTGCTTACATGGTTGGAGTGCTGCCATGGATGAGCATGAGCTTTGTAGGAAGGAGAGGCTAGGAGGACAAAGAAGGGAGTTGCTCTTTATGTGAGAGAGCAGTGGGGATACGTGGACCTTTGCCCAGAGGTGGGTGATAAGCAAACTCAGAGCTTAGGGGTGGGGAATAAAGGGCAAATGAAGGTCTGGGTATCTGCTATGGGACCGCCTGGGGAGGAAAAAGTGATGAGGTCTTCTTCAGATGACTGAAAGAAGCCTCATGGGGGACTTGGACCACTCTAATACCTGCTCAAAGGACAATACAGCAGGGCACAAGCAGTCCAAGTTTCTAGTGTACACTGATGGCAAGTTCCTAATACAGGTGACAGAGGAGATGACAAGGGAAGACTTGCTGCTGAACCTCATGCTTACAAATGAGGAAAAACAGTTCAGGGGTGTAAAGGTGAGAGGCAGTGTAGGCTGCAGTGATCATGAGATAGTGGAACTGAGGATCCTGCATGGAAGGAACAAGGCTAAAAGCAGAATAACAACCTTAAATGTAAGGAAACAGACTTTGGCCTGTTCAGAGATCTGCTTAGAAGAATCCCAGTACGAAGAATTGTGTCTCTGATTGGTTTATTAGTGCTTCTTGCCCCCGTTGTTTGTGGAGAGCAGTCTTTAATCACATAACCTAACTCTGTTTCCTTTCCGGTAGGAAAAGACATGGTTTTGGAACTATATGTTAATTGGCAAGAAGATGATAAATATGAAAATGCCATTTTCCATGGTTCTCTGAAAGCCAGTAACTGATTCCTGCCTCACCCAACTTCACTGCTAGTCAGTTAGCCACTGCCAATATAAGAATTGATGAGATAATTTAGATGATACTACCCACAACATTCTCACACCTCTTTGTTGTGGTAGAGAGACAGAAGAAATTCAAAGACATTCGTCTCACTGTTACCTCAGTTTTGTCTTTTGCTTCTCACCACTCTCTTAGGATTGTACGTTAAGAGAAATTATATTTCTCTGTCATATTTCAAGCCTTTGTGGATCAACTTGACATCTTATTGCTGTCATTAATTGCTGTGCCAGGTTTCTGATGCTCTTATTTCCACGAGTCTTGCCCAGCCAAAGAATGTACGAAGACAAATGTATGGCCTATTGAAAGGTCTTTCCCATCCTCAAATTTATCTCACTATTACTGTCTTTCCCAAGTTTCCAGTATAACTGTTACCAGTCCTGTCTTTTCCATGAACCCTGTAGAAAATCAGTGCAGGCACTTCTACGTTGTCCCCACTGCAGAACAAAGGGGAGCAGATGGCAGAAAGTTGGGAGTAGGAAGTTGTTCTGAAACAACAGTTTCAATCAGGGCCTGCTGCCACTCATTCTTGTGCCTAGGAGAACCAGCAAGGCCAAATTGTCCTTAAGGCTCTAGCACATTAGTCCATGCAAGACCCATGACTATTGTTATGTATTTTGCTGTTTTGTAAGGAAAAATAATGCTGTACAAATCTCAGTTTTTGACTGCTTTCTAGACTGTTCCCAGGTCTTGTTTAGCTTTGTTCTGCAGATACGCATTCCTTGCTTTCCTGCCCATAAAGACCTCTGCAGAGCAGAATAAACCTTTCATTCACTTACATGTGCTAAAGGAGAGTTATCTGATGGACAAAAGAAAAGTGCAAGCTTTTACAAATAAAAACAAACCAAAAAATGCACTGCCAAAAAATGACTCTTATCTTCAAGGAATGACTTATTTAGAGCTATTTGCGGATACTTGTAAATGTGCAGTGGATTGAAAATCACTGAAGGCTGGGGAGCAGAGTGTTTGAAGTTAAACCTCACAGGAATATGTCAAGTTTTCCCATCACATAGCTGTTGTATATTTTTCTTCTTATGCTGAATGCAAGCATGCATTAGTTTCACCGAGGCATCTGAGGACTTCTGCTTTCTTCCTGTTTGCTTTGACCTACTCTGCCCATTCTTTGATTGCATGTATTCACTGAATAGGCAGGAATAGATGGCAAGCCTAAGGCACAGTACTAGATATATTGTTAGCAATGAAAATATACTGGAGAATAAAATACCCATGTGGAGCAAGGCAAAGCCATGGGAAGGAAACCAGAGGAATTCAGCTTTTGGGCCTGGTCAGAGTTTTTAAGGTTTTTCAATTTCTCATCTAATGTTATCTGGTGTCACCTACATGCCCTGAATATCCTGCCTGGCCTCCATCTGATATTCCAGGATGGTTGAGGTCATCTGAAGATTATGTATCATATTTGCCAGTGGATGACTTAGATACTTTAAGGAGCTTAGAAATGATAATGGATGCTTATCTAAATACCAAATCTATTTTGTATACACAAATATATTGATAAATGGACCACCTACAAGGTTTCATCTATTCTGTTAGGGGTAACCTGCTCATTTTCTGGAATGTGGGGATTTTTCCAAGATGTCTTCATTCCAGTAAAGTAGGGAAGATCATCATCAGACTGTTATAATTTCTTTTTCCTTTTTTTCTTTTTTTCTTTTTTTCTTTTTTTCTTTTTTTCTTTTTTTCTTTTTTCTTTTTTCTTTTTTCTTTTTTTTTCCAGGCCAAAGGAGAGCCCATGAAAGATTCTGCTCTGAAAACATATTCTAACCACTGAGTCTTGGAAGCATTTTTGGAGATCATGTAGTCCAACTTCCTGCTTAAAGTAAGATCTGGTCCCTCTGGACCCTGGCCAGCCAAGTTTTGAAGATCTGCAGTACTGGATGCTCCACAGCCCTTCTGGACAGTTTCTTCTGGAACTAGGCAGAAGTTCATATTGAGGTTCCCACCTGCAAGGGTTAAAAGTCTTTTGTAAGTTCCCAACTAACATCTGCTGGATAGACAAGCTTTAGCTGTAAGAGGACAATCACTTATTTGTGTTTCTTAATATCTTATAAATCTGTAGGTTTTAAGTTTTGGGTTGTTTGGGTTTTTCTTCTTTTTCTTTTCTTTTCTTTTCTTTTCTTTTCTTTTCTTTTCTTTTCTTTTCTTTTCTTTTCTTTTCTTTTCTTTTCTTTTCTGATTTCATTTCATTTCATTTCATTTCATTTCATTTCTTATAAATTCAGAGCTATTTCTTTCATACAATATTTCTGGTTGTTTTGTTTCACTGAATGAATTACAGAATAAATATGGTCCATAAATTGTTTTACAGTCTTTTTTCCTAAAATGTTTTTTGTTTGTTTCTTTCCTGGAAATAATTGCTCAAACTCTTGGTTCCTGGATCAGGTTGGAGGATTAGCAGTCTGCATACAAACAGGGGATGTTATTCTTTCTGCAATACAGACACAACATCCTAGCAGTCCAGATCTATCAAATCTGTACTCTAATAACAGTTTATAGAGATGGCATAATATATTATCCCATTCTTCAAACTCTAAGAAGTTCTTATCTCTAAGAAGGTTTTCTTCCAGCACCTGAGATGATCTAATACTTGAATCTAGCTGGAATTATAAGCATGCACAAATCATTAAGTGGGCAATTTCTGTTCTGGATGATTCTGGCTGTTCATACTGGCAAATCAAAAGTAGTATTATGTCTTTAGGTTATAGAGACATATAGATCTGGTCATTGAGCTCTGAAGCAATAGGCATCGAGACAGCTTAGGGAAGAAAAATCTTCCTGCAACAGAAAGAAAGAATTGGACTTAAGTGAGTGAATGTACAGAGGGGATATGTTCTCACAAATGAGGGCATCGACACCTTGCTGACATTAGAGGACTAGATTTTTGATAAAAGACAAGGAAGTTGTGATGCAAAAGGCCTGCAGCATACCAGAGAATGTTCTAGTTACAAATTAGGATAAATGCATAATGAAAAGGGTGTTGAACAAGTCAGCCTTTCAAAAATTTTATATCAGTTTTGATTGAGCAGAATGCTTTTGCCCATTTTACTTTTGCATCAGTGCTTTGATCAAATAGCCTGGTGCCATGGCTAAATAAATTTCAAAGTGAACTTAACAGCACATGGAACTACAACCTTACTGTAAATAATACAAAAGCCCCTTATTTTTGCAGCTTCCTATAATATTGATTTCTGACCTGTTAATACCTTCATTTCCAGTAACCTATTAAATCATATTGTATGCTGCATAGATTCTAGGTTCATATATTTTAGCTTTGTATTTATTTCTTCCTTATCTACTTTAAAGAAAAATAATCCAACTAGTACAGTATAATTTCTCTAAACTCCCATTATTAAGCATGTGTATAACGTTTAAAATGCCAGTTTTATTTTAGCTTTCACTTATCAGTACTGAACTCATGGACTAGGTCAAATAAAGGTATAATGCATTTAATTGGAGAAAAACTTCCCTCACACCTTCTGTGACCTCAGATTAAGTTGATTTTATTACACTCATTAAAACCTGAGTACAAATTCAGTTAAGATTATGAAGCTATTGAAAATCCTAGATGAATATGCATGCACCGAAACCCATGTTTTATTCTGAAATACCTGGAAGGAAAATTAGGTTTTGGGGGTTTTTATTCCATTTTTTCACCTTTGTTTTCCTTCTGTGGAGTGATCAAAATGTGCAGTGGCCCTAGGAAGAAAGACATTATATGTGTTGGAATATGGCCCTTCTGAAAAAGCCAGCAGGGATTTATAGAAGGAAAACACCGAGAACCACTTTCTTCCCACCCTTAGTAACCTCAGCAGCCTTCCCTACATGCGTCTTAGCAAGTCTTCAAAGTTGTCTAGTTCTTACTGAGGGCATAAGCCAAGTTCTGTGTAAAAACCTGTAATAACATACCAGTGACCCTACTATAAACTGCTTTAGATATATTTCAGTTGTTTCTGTCCCACATTAATACATCTTCAGCCCCACTTTAATTACCTGTGACTTCCTGGTGACATCCACAGAGAAGTCCTTTGGACCTAGTCTGTATCTGTCACTCTAAGAATAGGGATTCACCCTCCTATCCTGGAAAGCCTACCAAAGCAGCAACCTGAAGGAAGTAGTTCCTTTCATCTCCTGCTTAAACAAGACAAAAATTAAATGAAAAATTACTTAAATGCAGAAAATCTGACAATTCGAAAAGACTAATAAGGAAAGCAAAGGAAGCAGGAAGGAGAGATCTATAAAAAGCTTCAGGCAGAACCTAGAAGACTGGCAAAGCTCCAATCCTCTGAAATAGAAAAATCAATTAGATACACCAAGCAGAGATGTGATGCACCAGGGAAAAAGGGAGAAAAATCCTGTTCTACACAGAGACGGAGAAAGAGGCAGAGACAGAAGTAAATATGCACCCACACCTTTCTCATCAGGAGCAGTTTGAGGCAAATCCACACTAATGACTCCAAAAACCACGGTCAGATCTTTGTGGACTTCTGCACGATTCAGATCAAGATTTCAAACCCTGAAATGAAGGCATTCCTTGCAGCCATCAAATGCCTACATTCTTGAATCCACAAAAAGACAAGCTAAACTCTTTTATTTGTGGAGGAGGTTGTAATAAAGGTAATTAGATCAGGCAGACAGAAAAATCACCCAGTTGAATAAATTGTATACTGTGCAGAATTCTCTTTAACTCCTTTCTCTACTCAGAAGCTGCACAGAGCCATGTCAGAGCCATTATCCCCTGAAACTTAGACAATGACACAAACTTAGACTGAAACTTAGACAGTATCAAAACTGCTACTGACAATTGCTCAGTCAGATATCACAAAGAACTGAATGAAGAATTTGATATTGATAACTGACCCAGTGAATTTAGCTCCCTTCTACATATTTAGAACAGCTGGAAAGAAATGTTTTAACACTTAATATTAAATAAAGGGACTGGAAATGGAATGGAAATGTATAATCTTAGTTGGAGCTCAGGGTTGTCTGCTTATGGCTGTGGATAGTAAATTATTACAGACTTGAGACATCAAAAGCATCTTGAAACTCCTTGGGTTATAGTGAGAATTCATCCTTCACCCAGTATGGAATTCTGCATAGAAATGACATCAGTTCTTTATTAGGACTCTCTATGGAAGAGACAAATGCAAAAATTAAGATGCGAACTCAGCAGCTAAGTTTCCTGGGCAGAACATATCTACCTATAGTCTCCAATGGCACTAAGCAGGTCAGATGTTCCTAAGAAGCGTTCTTGTTATGTGTCAAAGCTCCGCATCAACAGAAAGCCTACCACACAAAAAAATTGATGCAACTGCCTTCTTCATAGGGCTGCTTGAGGTTCATGGGTTAGGCATTGTTAGTGCTATGTTCCCTCACGGGCCCCATTGACTATGCATGCTCCGAGTGAAGATAACATATATTGACAACACTGAGTTCAGCAGAAAATGCAAGCCACAGTCCATTTTAATCAAAAGTAGGGACAGTCATCATTGTGGTATAGGTATTCCTGCCTTGTGAGCAAAAGCAGTTTCCAAAATGGGTTTAACAGGAGAGCACGTCACAGCAAACAACAGTCCAATTTTGTGGTATAAGCACTTTTTTGAGAAAGTGATAATGCATCTCATGGCTGTGTTATGAATTCTATCTGTTTTTATCTCATATTTGCCTAACTTAAAATATATAAAAGACACCTTCCACACACAAAAAACATTTACCATTTTTAACTAGATACCCTGACTTTTAGGTTTCTTTATCAAACTTCCTCTTTCTGTCTACGGTGGGTTGACCTTGGCTGGCTGCCAGGTGCACACCAACCAGTCTATTGGATGGGGGAGAGGCAATATGATGAAAGTCCTGTGGGTCAAGATAAGGACAAGGAGATCATTCACCCGTTACTGTCACAGGCAAAACAGAATCAACTTGGGGAAATTAATTTAATTTATTGTCAATTAAACAGATTAGGATAATGAGAAATAAAAACAAATCTTAAAACATCTTCCCCCTACTCCTCCCTTCTTCCCAGGCTCAACTTCAACCCCAGCTTCTCTACCTCCTGCCCTTGAGTGGCACAGGGCCACAGGAAATGGGGGTTGCAGACAGTTCATCACACATTATCCCTGCCACTCCTTCATCTTCACATTCTTCCCCTGCTCCATACACTCCCCAGTCCTCCATGAACTTCTTCAACATGGATCCTTCCCACTGGCTGCTGTTCTTCATGAACTGCTCCAGCATGGGTCCTTTCCATGGAGTACAGTGCTTCAGGAACAGACTGCTCCAGGGTGGGTCCCCCATGGAGTTACAGGTCCTGCTAGAAAACCTGCTCCAGAGTGGGGTCCTCTCTCTGCGGGTCCACAGGTCCTGACAGGAGCCTGCTCCAGCATGGAGTCTCCACAGGGTCACAGCCTCCTTCAAGGCACATCCACCTGCTCTGGCGTGGAGTCATCCATGGGCTGCAGGTGGATATCTGCTCCACTGTTAACCTCCATGGGCTGCAGGCAGACAGCCTGTCTCACCATGGTCTCCTCCATGGGCTGCAGGGGGATCTCTGCTCTGGTGCCTGGAGCACCCCCTTCCCCTCCTTCTGCAGAAGGACACACCTTGGTGTCTGCAGAGTTGTTCATCTCACATATTCTCACTCCTCTCCTCCAGCTGCTGTTGCACAGGGGCTTTTTTTCCCCTTCTTAACTGTTACCCCAGAGGCACTGCCACTGTCACTGATGGGCTTGGACTTGGCCAGTGGTGGGTCCATCTTGGAGCCAGCTGGCAGCGGTTCTATTGGACATGGGGGAAGCTTCTAGCAGCTCCTCACAGAAGCCACCCCTGTAGCTCCCCTGCTACCAAAATCTTGCCACATAAACCCAATACACTGTCTCAACAGAAAGTTCCTTCTTTAGAAGGACAGTGTCCTTTCCCATTTCCAGCACTAGCCCTCAGAATATTGTTTTGTTTTGTTTTTTAAATTCCCCTGGAGTGGGAGTTAAGACTGCTAGTCAAGAAGCACTTACATTATTAAACATGCACACATACATATGTATGTATAGGCACACACATGTATGTTATTTTTCATATAAATGCACAAGGATATTTAAAATATGCAGGACTGAATTCAGTTCCATAGGCACCAAATTGTCCTTGCACCTATGCAAGAGAAATAATTTTAGATGCCTTCATGTTTTTCACTGTTTCTGTTTTTTTTCTTTCCAGTGTCCTAACATACAGCTTGCAACCGTTGTTGAGAACTGCATTCAATCTGGAGGAAAGTTAGGCATCCAGCGGAGGGCTTTGAGCTCTGTTACCAGTCTTGGAGACCTAATTAACAGTTTTGGGTGAAAGCTGGCATAGCAACATCTAAATTTGTCTCAAGACATTGGGGCAAAGCAAGATGTCTTGCTCCGTTTTTTGACTTCTGAAATTTGCTCCTTAATGTCTTAAGATAAAATGAAACAGTAGCAGGAATGCACTTTGCGCTCTGTAGTGTATAGAACCAAAAAGTAGCAAACATTTCAAGGAACACTCTACTCAGCCTAACAGGCTACCTAACATTTCAAGTCCTCCTCATTTTCCATGTGCATGTTAATATTATATGCAAGATGTACAAAAATACATATTTTTTGACAGCTTTGTGTACTTAAGTGCTGTTTAAGTGTCCTCTAATGCTAATGAATGCATGATTCTTAACCATGGTGACAACTTTTAGCATTTATTGTATGTATGACATAGTACGTTACAAACAATTACTCAATAATTACTCAAAATTAAATTCCTTGTCTTAGGAGATGTCATACTGAATCAATTTCCTATTTATTTTTCTTTATTATGCCTGTATGGATTCCAAACTCATTTATTGTATTTATAACTGAATATCTACACATCTATATGTACAGTATTTGAATTAATTTAATTGGCATGTAAAATGTAACCAAAATATCAGTCAATTATCCTTTTTGGGATAAGGCCTGACTGGAGCATAATCCTCTAAAACTTTTGTCTTCCCACTTTTAATTTCCCCTCAAAATCATATACTATTTCTTTGCAGGTTTTTTTCCTTTTTTTTTTTTTTTTTTTCACCCACCCAAATAAATGGATGAAGTGAACTGTTTTGCAGGTAATTTGAGTTGACCTGCCAGCTGTGAATAAATATTTACTGTCTGCTGTACAGAAATAGGTATATCTATACCTGCCCATCTGTAGTTTTATAGAATGAGTCCTTACTCATAAATGTGGCAGCTGGCTAGAGTAGCTAAGGTATGATTTTTTTATGACTTGCTAGGCAAGACAGAACATAAAACCTCCACATAAGTCACCAAGAGATTAGTTACTTCAGCTTCAGGCTGCAGCAACTTTTTGTTAATAACTTTTGTCAGAATCTCTCCACCTTTCCTCTCTTTCCCCCACACTTACACACTTTATGGGGGAAGGAAAACTTCATCCATTTTTTATATCTTTCAATCTTGAGCATTAAATTTGAGTAGTGAATACATAATTTGCATGACTGTTGAAGGCTATTATTTTATGCACTCTGATAAATGAGAGGATCAAAATATTGATTTAATGAGTCATATTTTAGACCTCATTCAAGGAAGATTCACCAAAACCTCATAATTAAGTTAAATTTTTGCAAAGATACAGTGGCACTGTACATGAGAGATCCTCCCAGTCTGCCTGCCATAACCTCTTGCTACATTGAAGACAAATTATATCCATTGTCAAAATAGTTTTACATTAAATTGCCATAAAAGGAAAAGTACAAAGTCATAATACCATTATCAGTGCAAACCTACATTTGAATGAAGGACATTATTTACCCTTTAATAACCAGTCTAAGTAAAATTTCAGAGAATAGGAGGTTTTTTTAAGTAGTTACTTGGGATGACACTGTGAATTATTGTCAGAAAATGAAAGTATCCTTTCACAAAGTTTGCACTGGTAATTTGTTCTTTGCTGCTTTAAATTGAATGATGTGGAGAGTGCAAAATGACTTTTCTTTAACTGTTACCTGGTTCCAATTTAGCATCATCTCACTCTCTAATGTTAATTGCTCCTTATACAAGTTTAAAAGTTTGTTTCTAGGGAGGAATAAAATATCTTAGAAATCTTTTTAGGAAGAAGCTCCACAGAAAAGGAGCAAACTAATCAGTGCATTTATAGCTTCTTTTTTATTATAATGGCACATAGATTAAAAAAACCTATACCAGCAAAACCTTATCAGCGGACTGATTTTAGTTAAGACAGAGTCCATGTTCTCCCTGCTCCCTAAACCATTGAATAAATGGTCTAGCGGTGCCTAGCAATCTCTGCTTTTACTTCTTAACAGAATATTACTCAAGCTAAGATTTCAGCACTTTTTTCTACTTGCTGTATGATATAGCATGTTATTACAGGACAGCATTTTAAATAAAGCATTTGGAATTTATTCATAAGCTTATTTTCTATGTATGTGCAGGAGAAGCTACACAGATCCATACAGCACTTCACAAATCAGCCAGTATGGCACTTATTTTCCTCATTAGCATTGTTTTTTTCCTCATCTTGTTCTGGTTTTGCACCCTTTTACACCTTCCCTCTGACTGTATAATTATTTTCCTATTCATTGCATTACTTCTAACCAAAGCCACACATTTCTCAGACTTATGCTTTCTCAGGTCTCCTGGTCAACTTAAAAGTAATACAGCTCAAAATAAATATCATACTTCAGTACTTTTTTCATTAGTAAACTTCTGCTATTTGTGACAACACTGCACTTTCCCTGCTGTTAAAAAGACTCTTTCAACTGATTGGTCCAAATCCAGTTTTTCCTTTCTCTCCTGCCTCTTTGCACACATAGTTTGTCTAAGAGTTCATTCTTCCTCTTTCCACTGCTTAGATTTGTTTAAGCTCTTATCAGGCTCCATATCTACTGCAGATGAACCTGTCTCCTCTCTAACTTTCTTTAAACCCATTGTATATTATCTTTATGTAGTGGGAGAAATCTTCCTACGTAAATCAATCTAAATAAGTCTGCATACTTTTTAAATCCATAAAATGACTTCTCCTTTACTGCAATCCATAATTTAAAGATTCCTTTGCTTGATTTCCAACGTGTAACTGTACCTCCTCCTGTCCAAGACACTTTGTCCTTTTATCTTGCCTCTTGCATGTTATTTGCTCTTTAGGGAACATAGCACTAATATTCTGGTAACCATTTTCTTCACCACATATGCCAAATTTACATTCAATAAGGAATGCAGATCTCATGCTGAACCCTAGATGGGTAGCTGATCGTCTAGACCACGGTACAATGGGCTGATATTTGACACTAACACCTCCCTTTCTCACCCCAGAGGAGGTATTTATTTCCTTTGTATTTCAGTTCCCCATCTATAAAAGAGGGATTATGTTTTTCCTCTGTATCAAAAAATCTATACAGTATAAATATATGTGTACATAGCATAGATATACTAATATGTATAAATATCATAAAAGAGGTTATATAGATATATTAAAATTCATTTAAAATCTTTCCTTAACACCACATCTGACCTATTTTTTAGTCAGTGTCATGGCAACAAAAAGATTAAATTCTATATTTCTGTATTTCGAAGTAGAAAATAGCAGCATGTCATCCATTAATCTTTGGTTCTATAGAGGAGGATGGGATGTGTAAAATAAAAGAATCTCACTCCAGATTTCACCTCCTTTCCCCTTGTTCTGTTTGGAAAACATCAGTTTACTAACTCTTGCCCCTTTATGGAAATATAGCAATTAAACATTTATCAAGAATGCATTTTAGAAAAACTCATCAAGAAACTAGTAAATGGCCCTTTAGAGATCATCTGGATCACCCTGGATTAACCAATAGTTCATTACTTAAACCAGAGAGGGAATCTCACTCTGTCTCTCATCCTAGTTAACTGCTCTAACAGATCTGTTGGACAGGGTTGGTTTAAAAGCACAAAGAAGGGAAGAGATCTGTTAATTATTTGGGAACACTGCTTGCTCATGTCAGAATCCTACTACAAAATCTGAAGATATCTTGTTCATTTCAATGTCTCCTGCTCTTTCTCTGTAGAGGAGTTCCTGTCTTCTTACCCTTCCAAAGGAGCTCTGCAGCACTAGTGCATGCTTTAAACTTTTCCTGGTTCTTTTCTTCTTCAAAATTTCTCCAAGGATACTTGAGGGAAATGTCGGAAGAAGTGATTTCCCCTGGAATTTTCACCTCAGTATTTTGTATAATTATTCTGACATTTGGCCTTTACAGTCTGGTTGCACAAAAAGGACTGAAGTACAAACTTCTACTTCTTCCTGTTTTTAGTCATCATTATAAATGAATGAGTTTAGTCATTGTATTCAAAATTTTAGATAATTACATACAATATACAGAAAAGTGTAAAATACAAAACAATAAAATACATCCAGTATGTTATTAAACAACACTCCTGGAGTGACCAGCGTATGACATAAGTGTTACACTCTCACTACCTTTCAGTTCCAGTACATCCAGATAAATCACACCAGCACCAACAGATTCAAGAACAAACTTGAACTGAATTAAGAAAATGGAGGGCTTGGGTTTCCTAGGGGTATCATTTTCCTTTCAATATATCAGCTGTTTTATTTAAAACAAACAAACAAACAAACAAACAAACAAACAAACACCCCACACAAACCACCCTGTCTAGATCTTTTCCATGCTGTAATAACCAATTTCAGAGAATTAAGAATACCCATTTTTATTCATTGCTAGGTTAATCAGCAATCCTTACTTCTCTTGCCACTGTCCAACAACATCTCCACTCTAAGTCTACCTCGTAACTCACTCAAGCCTCTGTAGAGCCTGGAAACAGTTGTTTTCCAAGCAGCGCTCAAAAAATAAGCAGGAAAGAGGTAAACAAAAAAGAGACAGAGAATGAGTTTTGTAATAGTCCCTGAGACTGGAACTATAATCATGTCCACCTGAGTGATTTCAGTTCAACACAATGCTGGTGTAAATGTGTTCTTAAATGTCAGATTTATTTGGATAGTTGTGGTGTACCATTAGACCAGTCTGTGTATTGTTTTGTTCATGGTTTTAATCTGTGACTGCCTTCAACCCAAGTCTATGTACATTTCTCAGTCATACAAAGTGCAGAGCATGTTTTTGGTCCTCAAAGACTTACAACTGAAAGGGTATTTTAACCCTTCAGTTCTGGCATCAAGATTTTTCATCTATAATCCACTCCTGATAAGAATGTCTATATAAATGATAAATTTTCCTTAAGAACACAGCAATCAAGTGAAAATAACCACTTTTCATAGGTCTTCATTTTGGTCAGGAGCTGTGGTATTTTAATAACTGGATGACATTTAGAGCACAAGCTTACTTTTGCAGTGATATATGATTGTGTAATATCTTCTCAGCTGAACTACAGTAGCCTAATGGCTTCAGAACACTTATCAAAAATCTGTGACTGTGTTTACAATGTGTGTTGAACATCAGGCTGTGAAGATTTAAAAAACATTTTTATTCCCTAGGTGGAGAAAAAGAAGAGGAAAAAAGGATAACATTTCTGTTATGCCCAGAAAGATTTGTGCTTTTGTAACTGAAAGAAAAAAGAGAGCAAAAACCAGCTTTTCCATAAGGGAGTACACTTTAAAATTAATTTTTAAATTCACTTGAGCAAATCTATGCCTGTTATTAAGTAACACATTATTCCAGTACACAGAATGAAACTGGATTTGTTTTACTTAATCTCTATTGGTATATCGCCAAGTTTTTGGGGGGATTGAGGGGGATTTTTTGCCCCATTCTGTTCTTTGTCTTCCCTCTTGACTGTCAGAGGGTGTCAGAATCCATTCTGATGACCTGTTTCCAGATGGTCCTCTGCTTGGCAGATTTGATATGCCATGTCACATAAAAAGCTCATAAAACTGAAGTGGCATTCACTCCATACAATGCTTTGATTATCAGCATACATACAGGGAATGGCACAGAATCTCACTGCCAAGCACTTAGTGCCCACTGGTTCCATCATTCAAGCTGAGCACAACACAGTTTAACATTTTAAGCTTTTTTGTCACAGTTGTATCTGCTTGGCTTTTTTTGAGTCTAAGAACAGATATGTGCAAATAAATGTTTGGCATATTAAAAAAAAAAAAAAAAAGAAAATATGTTCAAAAGAAATACTATTTAAAATATAGAAATATGAAATTTCAAATCTTATCTCCATTGTGATTTTGTTTTAATCTTTATTATGCTGTTTAGTTATACCTACATACTCCAGTTTGGGCAGAACAGAATTCTGCAAACTTTGATAGAGAACAAGGCTACTTTATTAAAGAAATCATTTTTACTCCTGAAATTTGAATTAATATTTCAACAAACAGTATCAGTAAGACTGTACTTTTTGTTGACTTTAGTTAAGCACTGCCAGCAGTAGGCTGGCTACAGTAGCCCAAAATTGTTTAAGTAGCATAATTCACTACAGATACAGAAAGTGTAAGCCCATTCTTTATATGCAGAAGCTACATTCTGAATTACATTCTGCTGCTGGAACAGCAGCAGGTTTACCCTTTTGTAGATTTAACACAGTCTATGCCATCTTTACTGGTCTTGTCAAAGCAAACAAGAATTAAAACAGCGATGAAGAGTTGACTTTCCCAGTGAGTATAATACATATATAAGTTTTAATTTATCTGGGGTTTTTTTCATGTTTTATAGGTCTGACCTGGAAAGCAAGAAGTTTAAGTTACATAGGAGGGTCCATTCCAAGAAACACATAGATTAGTAACCCTAAAAACTTGGATGCCTGCCTGCTTCTTTCTCTTTCCACCTACCTCTTTAGGCCATGAGCAATACCTATAAAAATAATGTCTCAGTTTAGTGTCTTTTTAGTGTTTCTGTCATTTTACCTTGGCAACAGACATAAATGCCTAATCTGAGGAGATGACCTACAGTTCCCTTGGAATCAGCAGAAAAAGAGAAGTTCTCTTGAATATAATTCAGCTGCTAGAAAGTCACCCACATCTTTCTCTCTTCCTTGAGTATGTGTGCAGCAACTGTAGGTTGCTTCTAACTGAGGTAGTTCAATAAAATGCCTAAAGTTAGAGGCAATAAATCCAGGTCATGGAATGTGAAAGTTTAAACAAAGTTCTACCCTTCTTAATCCTGTTGTAATGTGAAACAGTCTGAAGAGGGACAAAAATAGTCAGTGTCATTGAAATAATGTCAGGTTTATGTTTATGTAACTAAGACAAACTGTTATTTATTTATTTATTTACTTACTTACCTATCTAATTTGAGAGGATCCTACAGCAGATGACTTCTGAGGTCAAAATAATCACTTGAGAAGTGGGAAAAAATGAAAGAGGAATTTAGATTCCCGCCCATTATGAATATTTTTATACTCACTTTTCTAGTTCTATGTTCTAAATTCATCTGTTGTCTCATCTGTGAAAATATGATGGTTATTGAATAAATATTTAAAAAAAAATAAAAGAAAAAATTATACCCAGTCCTTTTTTATACAGATGGACCCCAAAACATTAAGCCTACATTGTTATTTTTTTTGTTTATGTCTGTTATTAGTGCTGTTATGATCACTCTTTCTTTCTCCTTCAGCACTCATTGGTGTTGCATTCAAAAATTCTATCAATGCAGTTAAGACATATGGCATTTATAGGAACAGATCCATCAATCATTACTTCTATAGTTTACTTAGCAGTTTTGTATATCAGGGAGGCTCTCACAGACCCATGGTGAAACGGCTTACAGATAAGCACTATATTTTGCCCAAATCCATCACAGTATTTTGAAAAATGTTCATGGTGAGTACTTCAAAGAAAAAATTTAGTGCTACTCTGGAAAGTTCCTTAAAAGCAGTGAAATAATGACTGGGACAATAGGAAAAAAAAAATAGAATTTTAAACCAAACTGAGAAATAATATGTGAGCAAGAAGCCAAACACAAGACTCAGTATCTGAGTTCTCAGTTTAATTTATGTTCTTCTGAAATCACAGGACAAATTTCTATTGCAGTTACTGCACAGAATGGAGTGAAAGAGCTTTGGTTCTTTAAGGTGAAAGGATTATGGGTTTTCATTTAAAAATTAAGAAGGGGTAGCTACACAAGAGGTGCTGTCAGCAATGTTAAGAGCTCTATGTGCAATGAAGTCACCATGTAGATAAGAGATCAATGCCTCATCCTAATATTTGTGTTGCTGTTATCACAGAATCACAGAACAGTAGAGGTTGGAAGGGACTTCTGGAGATCATCTAGTCCAATCACTCTGCTAAAGGAGGATCACCTAGAGCAGATTCTACAGGATCGCATGCAGGCAGGTTTAGAATATCTCCAGAGGAGACTCCACAACCTTTCTGGGGAACCTGTTTCAGTCCTCAGAGTAAAGTTTGTTTTCCTCATATTGAGATGGAACTTACTCTGTTCCAGTTTGTGCCCGTTGCCCCTTGGCCTGTCACTGGGCACCACTGAAAAGATTCTGGTCCCATCCTCTTGACATACACCCTTGATCAGATGCCCTCCAGGTTAAACAGACACAGGTCTCTCAGCCTTTCCTCATATGAGAGATGCTCCAGTCCCCTGATCATCCTCGTAGCCCTCTGCTGGACTCTTTCCAGTAGTTCCCTGTCTTTCTTGAACTGGGGAGCCCAGGACTGGACACAGAACTCCAGATGTGGCCTCCCCAGGGCAGAGTAGAGGGGGAGGATAACCTCCCTTGACCTGCTGGCCACGCTCTTCTTAATGCACCCCAGGATACCATTGGCCTTCTTGGCCACAAGGGCACATTGCTGGCTCATGGGTAACTTGTTGTCCACCAGGACTCACAGGTCCTCCTCTGCAGTGCTGCTTCCCAGCAGGTCAACCCCTAACCTGTACTGGTGCTTGGGGTTATTCCTCCCTACGTGCAGGACCCTACACTTGCCCTTGTTGAATTTCATTAGGTTGCTCTCCACCCAATTCTCAGGTTTGTCCAGACATCACTGAATGGCAGCACAGACTTCTGGTGTGTCAGCCGCTCCTCCTAGCTCAGTATCGTCAGCAAACGTGCTGAGAGTACACTCGGTCCCCTCGTCCAGGTCATTGATGAATACGTGAATAAGACCGGAATTTGAATTCATTACCATTTGAATGAATCTAATTCCAAAGTTCTGAAATATATGTTGAGGTAACAAATTACATAATAAATTAGTTTCAGTAGAAATGAACTACCTATTTCTCCTCGCCTTCCTCTTACGTAATTGGATGAACTGAAAAAGACCCATATTTGTTACATGACAAAAAAAAATAAAAAATAAAACCATGCACAGCTAGCAGTACCATCTGTGTCCATCAATTTTAAGGCAATCTAGTCTTTTCCCTAAAAGTTTCCAATTGTGGATAATAGAAGGCAATCTGATGGTAACTCATTTATGAGCAGAGAGTAAGAGGTGTGGCCTTGGCTTGAGTACTTATTGGGAAGAAACATTAGGGCTACTGCCTACAGACATGACTTACTCTATTTCTGTCTGCCTCAGCTCTGACTTGAAAATTTGGCTGTGTAAAAAACTTAAAATCAAGCAGCTATATACCAAATAGGCACAAATGTATGTGTGCCACTGCTAATCCATCTGTAGATTATTCCTTGTGCCAATAGCTTTTTCTAGGGTAGGTTTGGGATCAAGAGACATAATAGGAATATTCTAATGAACAATTAAGAAACACAATTATTCCTCCCCTTCTTTCATCTATAAGTTCTTAATTTAACTATGGATATTTAGGCTGAATGATATGCTTTAACTCACTGCTGATAATTCCAGATGTAAAAAATACCTGTGGTTATTAATAAACCATTATGCATTGGGGATTTTCCATCCACCCTATCTTTTTTTTCTCATTTCCTACAAGAACCATCTAGCATTAATGATGGTTACTCCCACAATTTTGGCAGAGAATGCCCTACTTTATCAAGTGTGTATATAAGAGGAATCTTTTGTTCCTGCCAAAGATAACCACCAGCAAAATAAAAAGCTTAAGCAGGTCTACAGTAGTTTATTTGGCTGTTAGGAGGCAGGCAGCCATGCTTTAACTCTGGCTCGTTATAGTTCCCACTTGACATTACCTATCTTTAGTATATCCCTTGTCTTGCATCAGTAATGACTGTCTTCAGATGCCTCAGGCTTTTCTTAGACTGCTTTCAACTCCTTTTTTTTTTTTTCACTTCTGTTTTTATTTCTGTCTCTTCTCAGTTTTTTCATGACTTTCAATTTATCTATTGACTGTAATTACAGAAGTTCAGGCCTCTTAGCCTGTTTTACCTGGAAAGAGTTTGTGAGTGTATGCAAATACTTTACTTCATTAGGTGCTTTATAAATTATGATGTAGCTTCAGCTATATCTGTCAAAACAACAGTTATGGTTAACTTCACAAACAGAAAAAAAAAAATGCAGTAGGATCTAAGGACCTATATATAGTGAGTGACTTTTAGATAGAGAATGAGAAATGTGCAAGCCAAATACCCCAGAATAAAATTAAAAAAAAAAAATAAATTTAAAAAAAAAAATTTTAAAAAATGTCCAAAAAGCTGAGGGAAGGATTTCACAATACAATGTTCCTGTCTACAGGATATTTCACCTATGAACACGGAATGCAAGGTAACTGACATAAAAATAGTCTTATGTTTGTCATACCTATCTAACGTATGATCTAGAAGAAAAACAATTGTGTCAAGAGGTAACCAGTAATATTTGAAAATTAGATCCAACGGTTGTTTCAGAAAACAAATTTATATAAAGAAAAAGCTGTGCATTTAATAAAAAGAATTAATAGAAACACAGAGAAAGTATATCGTTATAAAGTCTACTGCTTTTGAAAAGCGCATTCTAGCAGCAGCAATTTTTACCAACTCTTATAATTAAACTATTGTGATGCAAACATCACTGTATGACAGTCTATGTTATATATTGCCCGGATTTGACACCAACACAGATATCCTTTTTGTCTTTCAAACCTGTAGAGGTAATCTTCATTATTGTTTTGCTCAGTATCTATGGAAAATGCTTCAGATTTTGAAGTGATGAATTCTTGGTCTGATTATTATTGCTGTTAATTGATATTATGAACAGACTGAAAGTATTTAGCAAGATATCAAAGCCTGCTCATGCTATGACCTATGCTCTGTATATCATTGTCCTTAAAATATATCCCTTGCCCAAAAAAGTTATGAACTAAGAGCAGAACTGTAAAACTGGGTGGATACAAGAAACAGATGAGGAGAGCACAAGGTAGCAACAATTATGAGAAGGCTAAGAAGCTGAGGTCACAGAACTCCAACTGCCTAGACATTGTTATACATGTCTTCTGTCCTCACGTTTCTTCCTCTGTCTTTTAATTAAAAATAAGTGGCCTGATTTTCAAAGATCTTGAACACCCAAAATCTGCACTGATTTCACAGGCAGCTGTGGGTGTCAGCACATTAGAAAATTAGGCCAAAAGTATTTTTATCTTTGGAAACTTCATAAGATCTATCCTTTAAATGTGAGTAAGAGAAAACCTTGATAGCTGTAACTTAAAAGAGTGGAATAGTGAAGGCTTCTAAAAAGCATGACACCTTTAGCAAGCTATAGCTATCTTTTCTGTCAGACCTCTCTTTCCTGGTGTTGCAGCTCATGCTTGACACCGTTGTTATCCATTTTGATTGAGAAAAGGGTCTAATAATCCTGGGCAAAGTTCATATTGTTCTCTTCCCATGTCGGGGCAGTGTGGTGCTAGGCTTGGAAATTTACCTCCAAGTTGAGAATTTCTAGTAAATGTCTACTACAACGTAGAAGCATCTATATAATCCTTAGATTTGTTCTCTTTTTTATACCACATTTCTTTAATAATAAGTGTCCTGGTTTGGGCTGGGATAAAGTTAATTTTCTTTCTAGTAGCCAGTATAGTGCTGTGTTTTGGATTTAGTATGAGAATAATGTTGATAACACACTGATGTTTGTAGTTGTTGCTAGGTAGTCGTAGTGTCTACACTAAGCCAAAGACTTTTCAGCTTCTCACACCCTGCCAGGTGCACAAGGAGCTGGGAGAGCACAGCCAGGACAGCTGACCCAGGCTGGCCAAAAGGATATTATTCCCTGCCATATAGTGTCATGCTCTGTATATAACTGGGAAAGTTAGCCAGGAGGTGAGATCACTACTTGGAAACAGACTGGGCATCAGGGTGTTTTTTCTTGCATGGGAGGTGAGTAATTGCATTTGTGCATCAGTCGTTTTATACATATACATATACATATACATATACATATACATATACATATACATATACATATATTATTATTATCTTCATCATCATTATCTTCATTATATTATAATCATCTTCCTTTTTATGCTATTAAACTGTCTTTATCTCAATCCATGAGGGTTATTTTTTTTTTCATTCTCCTTCCCATCCCACTGTGGGGGGAGAGGTGAGAAAATGGCTGTGTGGTGCTTAGTTACCAGCTGGGGTTAAATCACGGCAATAAGATATATAGAGGATCCCATTCACTACAATGGTACTCATTTACTTTAGTATATTGAAATTAAGTGTAACAAGAATTAAGGATTCCAAGCTTTTGACAAGAAGCTATGTGAAATTAACATTATTTTGCATTTATTTATTTTAGGGAACGTTTTTATAGGGTGTTAAAAAATCCATTTTCACTTAAATGCTGGAAAAACTACTACACTAGTGATAACAATGAATATTCAGAAAGATCTGTGAAGATGGGTAAAAATAAAGTGAACAGTAATATGTACCTGTACTCGCAGTTCATACCTTCAGTTCCAGTTTCTTTTAACACAAATCTTTAGAGGTGTTCTACCAATTCCATCATAAAATCTTCCAAAAATGACCAACACTGTGACTTTTCATATCAGAGACTTCATACTGTTGGACCAGCTGAACTCGCTGTTGGACTACGGCATAGCACCATTTCATTTTTACTTTGTCAGGGAAGGGGGAAGAGCCATCACTGTGACTGTACTTGTTGCACTCCTTTCTGTTTTCCAATGTTTTGTACTTAGGTGTGTATGATATCTGGAGCCTCCATTTCTTAACTGACTTTGGTATTGACACTAATACTCTTCACTCACACTATACTGCATTAACATAGTAAACATCATAGATTTTTAGGCTAGGATGTCTTGCAAGCTTTAAATTCCTATTGCCCAGCTTGAAGCAACTCATCTGATGGCCTGCATTATGAACAGAGATCCCCAAGGGTCATCATATACGTTTTCTAACTAGTAGAATTCACTGAACACTGATGATCAATGTTCATGAATATTCAGGCAAGTAAAACAAATAAATTCATTTCAGATGCACTTAAGTCCCTTTTGTGTTTACTTTGTCTAAACATTGAAGTGACTAGTCATTGATTAATTTTTGGATGAGAAGAGTTACTGATAACCTGTCTAAACCTAGAAGGAGATGCATATTTACATTTCAGCATTATGTGATGTATTTTTTATGTTTTCATGTGCATTGATTATAAGTATCTTTTTTTTGCCTTCCTATTTCAGACACATAAAAGTTAATTAAGCAATTTAAATAAATAATAATTGTTTGTTTATTGGCCTGCAAAATGCAAGTGGCTTGTTTCTTTAATGTCTGTAATTAGGACAGGAACAGGTATTTCCCAGAACTGAAGATGACAAACACAAATCTCTGTCTACAAAGTTTAATTCTGTGATGTTATTCAAAGCTATAAATATGATTATTTTCAATATAAATTCTCTTAGTCTAATGGGAAATATCTTTTGCAAAGAATTTTTAACATTGACTTAAAAATCTGTTGAACTCAGGCAAATGAATAAACCTTTGGCTTTAATTATCATCAAACTTTTTACATTGCTCTCTATTCAGTTATTAAATGTCATAATACGCCAGTTCTCATTAGAGATTTGAATTTTTCTTTTTTCATCTTAACTCCTAACAGGATATATTGAAAGGTCATGGAAACCAGCTGATCAGTATTACCAAAGGCCAATTTAATTCCTTTTGCAGTCAAATGAACTTAGAAGAGGATGGTATTTAAAGCCTATAACCATTTATGATTCTCTGTCCATCCAAAATGAGCATTGACTCCTTTCCAATCAAAAAAATACAGATGTCTAAACCACAATTCAAAAAAATCTTGATGCAACAGGTAATATAGTGCTTTGAACAAAATACCAGAAAACTAGACAAAGTTACATGTTGTGTGTTATGACTTCTTTTTGAAAATAAGGATACATGGATCACAAAGTTTGTGTTGACTCAGAAATCCTGTAGAATGGGTTAACAATGGAATGTCAAAGGCAGGTGATACTTTCGTGACATTACTATGGAACTAATACTGTTTTCACTGATTTAGAACTATTGAAATACTTTTGTTTGCCTCTTAATTCGTGCTCTGCCTGGAGAATGAAATGCAGATTAACAAACTGGAGCTAATCGTGGGTACTATATTGCCCTGTATTTTGGCCATTCCCTCAGAGAAAAATATTAAATTAATTTAATGAAAATTAAAATAAATAAAAAAATAAATAATTTTAAACAAACAAAAACAACAACCCCCCCCAAAAAAAAACCCAGCAAAGCCACCTCTAAAAAAAGCTTTTAGCCATAGATGCAGTATCCCAAAACAATGGTATTACTCACTTAAATAGAAATCATTTACAATTGATGTATATAATCAATTGTATATGTCAATGACTTATAGTTGATCTGGATGATTAAATTAATGATCATCATAGACCATGGTTTCTCTAAATATATAATTCTCTAGTGGATATGATTGTCAGAATCCATTCTAAGTAGGTTCATGAAGTTAGACATTAAATGTGCAATCTAATAAACCATATATTTTTCAAGAGTAGCTGAAATTCAACTTACATCACAGATGTTTAGATCTACCCCTAGAACAAAGTTCAGGAAAAGTACTTAAATTAACAGAAACTTGGACATTATGATCCCATGGTAAAAATCATTGACTACAAAAATAAGCCATTTCTGATGATCCAGACTGTGCATAGTGTATGTCATGCATTTACAGGTACTTTAAGGTTCAGCAGGCCTTCTTTTTTCTGTACAATAGATCAGAACCAAATAGCTCAGGTTTCCATCTGGATACTAAAAATATCAAAACATCCATTTTGACATTGTACAATAGAAACCTATTTTCTCCTTAAAAACAAACAAACAAAAAAATTCATGTTTTATAGAAAGTATCGACAGTCAGAAAGAGAGCAAGCTATACAAAACTGCAACAAAACACTGTCAGATCATGTTATCAGGAAGCATGTGCATATTTTTCTAGAATGTTCCTTCAGAGAGTAATTTGGCACATTAAAGTATTACTTCTCATTGCAACAAGAAATAATCTTGGAGTTCTTGAGAATGGAATTTTGATTTTCCATGCAGATGTACAGAATATTGCAATAAGGGGAAAAAATAATTAAAAAATGCAAGTACCTCTTTTTTAATTGACTGGTGTTCAGGTAGCATTTATTTCAGACACATATTGAATGTGGAGCACCTCTCCTATGAGGACAGGCTGAGAGAAGTTGGGCTTGTTCAGCCTGGAGAAGAGAAGGCTCCAGGGAGACCTTATAGCAGCCGTCTGGTGCCTGAAGAGGGCCTACAGGAAATATGGAGAGGGACTGTTTATCAGGGAATGTAGTCATAGGACAAGGGGTAATGGGTTTAAGCTGAAGGAGGGTCGATTTAGATTAGATGTTAGAAAGAAATTCTTTACTGTGAGGGTGGTGAGGCACTGGAACAGGTTGCCCAGAGAGGTTGTGGATGCCCCCTCCCTGGAAGTGTTCAAGGCCAGGTTGGATGGGGCTTTGGGCAACCTGGTCTAGTGGAGGGGGTCCCTGCCCCTGGCAGGGGGGTTGGAACTAGATGATCTTTGAGGTGCTTTCCAACCCAAACCATTCTATGATTCTATGATTTAAATAGAGTCCAATGTGTATTTGCAGATCCATTGTTACCTTTTTAAGGGAACTATTAGTAAAAATTCCACCCAGCAATATTCTTAAAATTTAAGATTCCAACATTAGATTAGTTTGATTGCACTCAAAGGCCTGGATGAATCCTGCCTAACTGTGTGCATTGAACTGAGTAATTTTGAAACAAATAAAGGACTATGACAGAACCAAAGATGATTTTGTTCCTATCTCAAGCACCTTTGTTAGCTCCTTGAAGCAGAAGTAGGATAAACTGTCACCAGATGTCTTGTAGTACCTGAAATTCCTCCTCTTTAAGTCTTAGCATTATTATTTAAAAGTTCTGTGTTCCCCTCCTGTGATTTATCCCCTATTATATGGTGTCATTCTTAAATATATCTTTCCAATATCATCTGCTCTATCATAGTTATACCAGTATAACTTCTCACATTTGTTCACACATATATTGCTTGAGTACTGTTTTTACAGAAAAGGAGAAGCAGTAGATCTACTAAGTGCAGTAAGACATTTATTCAATTCTTAAAATAACACAGGATATTATAAGAATAAAAGCAGTGATTTGTAATCTGCATAGTACTTCTCTTTTATGCCACAGGCTTGCATAAGTCATTATATAGTTGAATAAAAGTTAGACGAAACAGAAATTGTCTGTTCTATGGCTATTTTTACTCTTATACTAAGAGGACAGTGACAAAATTACTGGGCAGCACCTGGATGCAAAGTAACATCTTAAACTGTCATAATTTGGATTAATATATGGATGCAAAAAAGTGTGATACAGAATACAAAATAATCAGGAAGCATGTAAAGGGGTCACTTTAATAGGACTTCTTTTGCTTTGATTTTTTTTCCCCAGCTTTCTGTTTCATTGAACTGAATGGCACTTTTCTGATTTTTGCCTCATTAGTGTCACCATCAATATCCAGACCACTTTCTCAAGAAGAATAATTCTTACTGCTGCCTTTTAAATTAATGCAGGACTTCCGGAATACACTTGAATGGCGTTTATGTCATCAGCAATAGATGCCTTTGGACTTCTGTCGTGGATCTTTAACTATGAGAATCAGACTAGTATTAAAAATGACATGGTGATTTATTCATGTTGCTTGATTAACTTTCCACCATCAAACCTGTGACAAGTAGAAAATGTTTCAGCTTTGATGAAGATGATGATGAATCATTATGAGGTGGCAGGAATCCAATAAATGTGATACTGTGAGTTTGTATTGATTTTCTTACATTTACTGGCTTGTGTTGCTCTATTTATTAATTTCTGTACTTTGGTCTCTGTCAATGTCTTCTACATTTTTATTTCCCTCCATGTTCCTATTCTGCCGAGAAAAGATTTTTGTAAAATATCATCTTTATATAACTCAGTAGCATTCTAGTTCCTGCTGTAATTATGGTTCCTGGTTCTTCGTAGGCTCTTGTCACATCTCTCATTACTGAAACCCCGCTTCATAGGCTTGTAAGGCCTACAGTCAGAAAGTGTGACATTTGGCAACAAATACCATAGCCTCATTTCACAGTAGACAATAGTAGTAATCTGGCCAGCACAATCAAGAAACGTTCAGGTATTTTATGCATTCAGACCTAGGATGACTTTTTTTTTTTTTCCTTTTTTTAAAAACAAAAGATAGATTCTAATCATCAAAAAATATCTTGTGGATCTTCATAATAAAATTTCCCTGTGAGGTGGTCAGACTTTTGCTCTAGAAATCTGTAAAGGAAAATATAAAATATCTTGACCTCTTGATTATTTTTATCATTATTTAGCTACGTTATTATACACATGCATTACAATGCCTATTTGCCTGCAAATGTTCACCTAGTAAAAAAAGTCCATACTGTATTCTGTATGTACTAAGCAATGCAGGTCATATATAATTGAAATAACTTGTTAGTCTGATGCTGATTTTGTTTGTTTGTTTGCCTATTTTTCTGCAGCAAAAAAGCTTGTGATATTATTGTTGTAAGTATAGAGCTATCAAATTCACAGAATTCTTACTGATGAAGCCTGGTTGATATCACAAGAAAATAGGTCTCATAATCTGCATGTGAATGTATTTCTGGTGAGAATTCAGGTTTCAGATATATACATACAAATTAAGGTGTCTAGATGTAAGTGCCTATATATACCAGAGGTATCTGGGCTTCTGTTACAGATAGTGGGTTTCAATAGATCTGCCTACACGTAAGTATTCAGAGCCATTTTAGATTCCCATCTTTATCACAGACATACACATGGGACAGTGTGATACAATGGAAGACCTGTGCCATCCCAGGGTCACAGCTGGAGGCTAGACAGGCTATTCTATGTCACCTTAAAAGTCACTACACCCCAAAGGGTGAACAGCTGAAGGCAGTACAGGAGACCTAGTCAGCACTATCAACAAGTCTGGTGATTTATTCAGCTAAGTAGCTTCTAGATGCTTGGTTCAGTTGCTCACACAGTGATGTCCAAAGCCATTTGAGCTACCCTAGACTGCCTGAGACATCACACAGGGCAGTCAGATATGACACAGGGCATGTGAGAGACTCATGTCCTTCTAAGGTTCTACCAAAGGCTAGGCAACATGCCTAAAGGATTTCAAATTATACTAGACACCTATGCATGCACAAATGAATACCTTCATTGACTAGATCTCTCTTGACTATGACAGTATGTAAGACTCTTATAAACCCCAACACAGAATTAAAATCTGATTTATGTGTGTATCTGCCTTTCAGACATCATCCTAGTAACATTTTAATCTGCTTATGTTGTTTTAATAGTTTGGATAGATATTAAATTCTTGAAATTTTAGGAAAAAAATATGTATTTGGCTGAGAGAGAAAGATCTTGTTATTTCACTACTGAAGAAAATGGTTTTGTGTGCTTTCAAATCTTATTTGATATAAGAAAATCCTTAGACTAAAACACAAATCCACAGGAAACTGAGCTTGACTGGTTCTGCTACTCACGGTCCTACTTTCCACATATTTCTGGAAGTGCTATACTGCACCTGGTTTTGTGTTACTGCTGTGTCTGCTTTGCCACCACTTCTTTAACGCTAGCTTCCCTGCCACACAGCATAATGAAATGTTTGCAACCATTGAAACTTCTTTGGATTTCTATGGTTTCCACACTAACAGGCTCATTTCACATAAATAAAACAAGAGCAATCGTTATTGTGCAGCATGAAGAATAACAACTGATTTTTCTGTTACAGAGAACAGAGTGATGGATTAATACTCCGTCTTGGGTCTCTTGAAGAGTTTGTTCAACATGATGAAATGATTTGTGCACAACTTCTAAAATATCAAGCTGTGTGAATTATTGAATCTCAGAGCTAAAATACTTTGCACAATTTTCCTGTATGAAAAACACTCAAATGTTCTTTTATCCATTGTCTCACTTTAATACTTTTCAGAATACAAACTCTCTGTGAACTGGCTTTGTCGTTTCAGAGAAAATTAATACGAAGATATTAAAAATCCTAATCAACCCACTAAAACACTAAGGACTTTGAATAATGTCTGGCATTAATGCACACAGTAAGATGTATCTAAATATTCTAAAACATGTATTGTCTGTGAGCATTTGTTTTCATAGTTCTGGCTACAGTAGTTATTAGAGTGATTCTCATCAGTGCTGCTATAAAAGGTCAGGTTCCCATTTCCACCATGATGCCATTTTTTTGTAAGTTTATGACCTGGCTTTTTTCCCCTGAATTCACACACAGTGTCAGCTCCTTTCAAAACTAGGTGATAATCAGTGAATTAATTCCATAGGCAAAGAATACTAAAAAAACTTTTCTATTGGTTTAATATGTCTATAAAGAAAAGGGATAACATTATTATATTGAAAAGATTTTCAGATTTCAATAATTTCTTCTGAACCTCTGATTTTTACAGGTGAAAAGAATTTAGACGGTTGTTATTTAGTGTTGAAAAATAGCTCCTAAGCATACCAAGCAGATAGCTTTATTATGCTTTACCTTCTGCTTTAATAGCTATAATAAATCAGAATGGAACTGAAATAATTCCATTGACATTTGATTATCCTAAAATCACCCACTTATTCTAAATCTCAATGGAAAAAGTATGTTTTAATTTTAAATTGCCATTATACAACCAGAAGTACAAGAAATAATTGCACTGACTACCCAATTATTCTGACAATAAAGGAACACCATATTGACTTTTTGGTTGAAGAGGGGTCATTATATTAACAGTAAGCGAAAGTAGTTTTTGAATTGAAACATGAGCATTATCACTTCAAAAGCTTTATTCTGAGATAGTCTTTTTACATCTTTGTGTGTTTCATATGTTGGTGTCATTAAGACATAAGAAATCAAATAATAAAAGTTACTGTTTTATTAACTGTAAATTAATAACAGTTAATTAATTAAGTGTATTACTGTTAAAGTGAGGTTGGGCATGATTTAGTGAAACAAAGAAAAACACTTAACATAAAACTCTTCACTTACTATGTATACAATGCTTCCTTGCCCCAAACATGCCTGTGTGCTCATGGTGACTGACTAGAGCAAAAACAATTTTTACTAGAGCAAAAACAATTCTGAGGTGGTTTAAAGTATTACTCAAGGTGGGGTGTGGGAGGGTGCAGGTATCTTCTGCAGCAGAGGTATCAAACTGTGCAGATATTTTTTCCTCAGCAAATGCTTTTGGCTCCCTGGCAGAATTCTCAGGCGTCTGGGCTGGCAGCTTTGGTATTGTCACTTGGATGGTCATGTAGAAATGCTGCTGATTAGTTCTTCTCACTGTTGTATTCACCTTATTGTCATCGTCATTTGTCCTGTTGATGTCATTTATCTTTTACTATAAATAGTGTTCTTCCATTTTTTGATGGTGACTTCCTTGCAACTACTCCCTCATAGGATTTGCGTGTGAGATATTTTCTATTTGAGCTGTTTAATAGCCTCATACCAGCAAAATAACACAGGTAAAAGGATCATTTGCTTACTTAGTTTTCTCGCAGAGTCAGGAATGTGGTCTTCCATTCTAGAGTGAAATGTCTGTGTAGTCATGTCGAGTGCAAGAAAAATCCATTTTGCTGTGAGTAGAGGCCCAAATTTTAATATATGTAATCTATTAAAATTCACGTTTGTGACTGGATTAATAGTTTGATGTGCTTCTGAACTACTCTGAATTTGAAAACAAAACAAAAAAATATTTGGAATGATTATTTGCAGGGAATATCTTAGATAATACTGCAAGATGTAAATAATGTAAGTTTACTAATATAGCTGCATCAGTTAAGTGAAACTTATCTATGTTGTGTAGACATGACAGAAAGAAGAACGCTAAGGGAAATCTGGAAAACTGTAGCTGTTTTCTTACCACCACCTAGATAGTTCAGTTGTCTCATAATCTCTAGATTTTATTCTTAAATATGTAAATTCTGTTGCTCTCTGCTTTAATAAATGTATTTCATTGTTACTTACATTAGATTGTTGTATCATTAGATTGTTTTTTACAGTTAAAAGTTGTTGATAGGAAGTAAATCAATGTGTGAATCTAGGAGCAGAATAACAAAAACCTCTAAATACATGATTCACAATCCTTTCCACATCTTCTTTCTTAAAGACAAGAACTCTAGTTAAAGGTTTAAGTAATAGCACGTTCTGATATCAGAATCTGATTCAGATGACAGAAAACTATGTTAAAAGATGAAGGTGATTAAATCTGCTACACAAAGTATTGTAATAATGACAGAGAGGTAAAACAGGCTTTTTTTTCTTCTGCTAGAGCCTTCCTGTTTTCTCTGATATACATAAAATTTTACCAAAAATGGCAAACCAGTTAAAGTCAGTGAAAATTCTGTGGCAAATTCTGATGTTTTGATACAAATCAGTATTTGGCTGAATAGAAATGTCTGAGACTGTATCTGATGAGAAAAAAAAATCAGGGTAAGGTCTTCCTAGGAGAATCACTGAAGCATATTAGAGAAGCTTTTAGCCAGCTGGTCAACATGATTAGAGCAAAAGAAGAATAACACTAAAAATAAGAAAACAAAAAGCAAAAAAAAAACAAACAAAAAAAAAGAAAAGAAAAAGAAAAATGTATGGTCTCTTTGAGACAAAGTGAAGAGGTATGACAAGGACAGCAGATCTAAAAGGCTATGGGGGAATTAATATAAAGGATAAGGAGACGGTGACTATAGGTCACATACAGCTTACTTGGGAAAAACCCATCAAACCAGTACTGTCTGACTGTGAGATCCTAATGTAAGCTTAAAAATGTGTATTCCTGTTACAAAATGGAAGGATTGCTTGGTGCAAAGGAAAGATTATAAAAAGGATTTGGAAATCTAATAACAGAAGAAAAGACAGGAAACGGAGGGCAGACTAAAAGACAATACTCAGTAAGAGCTCCAAAACTAAGGCTATGAGGAAAAGTTTAATTTAACTCACTTATGTATTGATGACAAAGCAATATTGAGAGCAGATCTTTCTGCCCATGTATCACACTTCTGAGTTTAAATGAAAACCCTTTTAAGATCAGTAGAAAAGAACCTGAAAACCCAGTGCTGTCACTAAGCAAGTCCGTGAATAAAAAGAATTACAGGTACGCTTCAGGGGAAGGGGTAGGGAAATCCTTAAGGTTGAGAGAATTAAAAGAGCTTGATAAGTTTTGTTTAATGAGCATAAGAATTAGAAGCATCATGATAGCAACAAAAAAAAATTCTAAAAAATCCCATCAGTCAAAATCTACACAAAATGTTGAAATACCGTTTCTTACATTTTTAAGCATTTTAATTGTGTTTGGTTTTGGTTTACATTTCAGACTCTTTCATGAAATTATTCTCCTGAATATTTCAAAATGACAAAAACTTTTGTGAGATAAGAAAACAATTTCCCTGCCAGATCTAATTACAGTGCATAAGCACTTTCATGGGTAGAAGCACTAAAGCTTTTATTAATGGAACAGAGAAAAGTGTAACAAGAATCAAGGACTGGAAATTGAAGCCAGACAAATTCAAATACATGAGAAAACACAGATTTTTAACAGTGAGGATAATTAACTGCTGAAATAAACAATCATCAGAAGAAGGAGATTTTCCATCACTGGACATTTTTTAAAATTACAGTTGAGGGCCAGTTCAGACTTCCTCCTTTGGTTTCCAAGACTGTAAAGACGCCTGCCCTGTGCCCCATTTCAGAACACCCAACTGATTGTCCTTTCCATAAAGAACATAAGGGCAGAAATAGTACAGCTCTAGATATGATTTGATGGAGTTGACACACCTGTTAGCCTCATGAACCAGTGTGATATTTAACATGAATATGTAATATGCTGCATGACTTAGTGAAACAGCACAGTACTGATATGAAGGTTCATTTCCCAACACTGAGATGAGCTACTTGGATGCAAACAGAAAACAGAGGTGCTTGTGAACACCTTGCTAAACTGCAAGATTGTCCATCCACTTCAGGTTCAGAAGACCAAAACCTGCCCTGAACATAGCCAGCTAAATGATCATTATTCAGTTGTGGAGAGTACTGCCGTACACGTGAACTCAATACTCTAACAAGGAGGGCAGTACCCCAGAATGTGGGAAACTTGTGCTAAGCATGTGCTCTGCTTGTTGTTTCTGTTGTGTTGTTGGGGTTTTTTACCTATAAATGCCTTATATGATATGCATAAATAGCTCTGGGAAACAGAGACCAGAACTAGAGATACCTCTAAGATTGTTTTTAGCATGAAAACAGCACTTCCTCTTTGCCTCCTGCCTAACACATTTCCTTCCTGCATAAATTAATTGGTAGACCACCTACCGAACAGCATTTAAGTTTCATTGAATTTTAAAATGTCTTTTTTATTTGTTGTTTTTCTGTGGGGTTTGGGGGGTTTTTTTAGTCTCCATTTTGACAGGATTTTCTGTTGAGATTGTTGTGGCCAACATCTTCTGTTTTGCTTTAGAATTTATTCACTGATAGCTTCACACCTTGATGTAGCTGAGGCCAAGTCAGCCTTCTGCATCCCGTTAACGACCTGAGCATTGCACTCCAAATTTTTGTTAGCTAAGTCCACTGATCTGAGTACGTATCAAAATGCTTGTGCAGCATCTTTGAGCTGCATATTACTGTGAGTTAAAGGTTAGAAAGTGGAGATTTTTTAAAAAAGCATAGGAAGCCCCAATGAAGAAGAAATGGTTAAATACTGCTTTTCTTTTTTTTTTTTTTTCTAAATTATTGTTGTTGAAAAAAAAACCAAACCAAAACTGTTGAAAAGTAGAGGTGTTTGGATCATTGGAATGAGCCCCTTCAGCACCCAAAAGTTCAAAAGCTCTTCCAAATCTCTGAAGTGAAAATTACTTACCTACAACAGAAAGGATGGCTCAGAGGCCCAGGCCTGACCTGCACTGCACATTCCTTTAATTTTTCAAACATAGCTTTTCTTTGTTGTTACTAACGAGCATGATTACAGTAGGATGGTAGCACCCAGAGGCCCCAGTGAGGATAGTGCCGCGTGCTGTACAAATACAGATAAATAGACAGCTCTCGCCCAGCAGAGCTTATGATCTGAAATGCACAAAGATGTTGAGGGTTGGGAATGGAGATAGAACTTCCAAGCAAATGAAAACAGTGATGATTGGCAGAGCTTTGGTAGCTGAATCCTTTCTTGTTCATTTGTCTTTTCTAATAGGAGTAGAGGTCAAATAGAGAGAATGGCACGACTACAGAAGTTAATAAAAAGTGAACAAAATATGAAAAGGAAGGAATAATCACAGCTTGCTGTCTGTCTGGTTCTGTTCTAGCTACAGGAGTAGGTAGGCGTGATATTAGAGGGAGCTTTAAGAGATTTAAAGAAGAATTTCTCAAGTTGATTTTCAGATGTGAGCAGGTTTGTTCTTTAAAATTATGGAGGAGATGTGGGAACAGGTTATCCTGAGCCTCCAAGCCTCTATGTAAATATTTTCTTAAATTTATAATGTAGCAAAACAATGGGTAAAAAAATGTTTCTAACCAAACCCTCAAACTCTAAATGTGAATTTGCCATATAGCTGAATAATACACTACTTTTCTTCAGCATATACTCCAAGCCAGTCTATAACTAAAACCAAAAATAAAACAAAAATTACAAGAGATGTAATTTTTAATACGCTTGAAAAGGCAGAAACTATTAGCTTAAAAACACTAAACTAGGGGAAAACCTTCTAGAGTTAATTTAGAAACCTGTGGATGCCAGGAGAAATTGCCATCTCTTCTGTCTTACCATCTGGGGTCTATTATAATTCCTTTAAAGACTCCCCTTCTGTTAAATTGCAGATGTGGATTTAAATTTGTAAAACAAGTACATCAGAAGTGGGAGGGCACAGTGCGCTACAACCCACCTGGCATTCAGAGAAGACAGCTGGTTAGAGCCAGCCAGCAGGAAAAGCTTCAATACCACTTCCTTTCAACGCATAGATGCCTCAATACATTCAAGTGACAGCAATGATCTTGTCCTTGGTAAAGGTCTATAATCCCTTAAGTGGAGTTTATAATTTTTCAAAAGCTATCTATGCCTATCCTTTTAATGTGATAGTGGCCACAGTACTCTGTTTTCCCGGTGCTCAGGGTTTAGAATGGGGTGCATGAGAGCTCAAGCCCCTCTTGTGTCCGAATCCCTTCTTCTCTAATGAAAATACTGTAAATTGTCATAAAATTGGTTAGACTGGTGTGGTGAAGAGATGATCTCAATACTTACTGATAAACCATCTTTGCCATGTGGAAAATACAAAGATAAAGACAATGTCACTGTTTGGTGGGACTGAAACTAGCACCTGGTGCAAAATTTCAGGAGTCATTTCAATAGGTATATTATTAACAATGGATGGCATACATGTAAAAAAAAACCACCTCTATCTTTCTTGTACCCTAATACAAATAATGAGCACACTCATTTATTATACAAAATAATAATAATAGCATATTATCTAGCTTGCCTAAGATTCTAACTTTAATTGCTAATTAAAAAGATATGCAATATACTAAAACATGTCAATGTCTGAAGTTTAAGCACTTTCTCAATCACTATTACAGAGTTGGAGTACACTGAATTCCTAAATGACTTACAAAAAAACCTCAACACTTCAATAATATCACATTGAAACCTGAAGTAACATGTATTTGTATATTTTTCAGTGTTGGTACTTGAATAATAATAGAGGAATGAAACAGCAGTTCCACCATATACTCAAATTGTCTTTAAAAGGGATCTATTTACAGAACAAATTAAAAAAAGGTAGAATTCCATCTTCTTTTGTACACATTCCCGTGAAAATATATGGCATGTTCTGACACTTTGGAAACCTTTGTTATTGTAAGTGGGTTTCTAAGGTATTTTCTTGCAATCCTCCTCTCTGTATAGATACCAGAGGCAGCTAACCATAGGCAGGGCAACCGTTAAAAATTATGTTACAGATACAGGGAACAAAGGTTAGAGACAATAAAGAAGTTAAGGGACTTGGACATATATCATGTTAAGTGCTGGAGAGTCCGAAAGTTAGACATCCAGCTTAGGAAGTGAAATCCATAAACCTGAACTAAGAGCCTAAGGGTGGTGTTCATTGATGCTTTCCTCTAGTGGCAAAAGCAGTAAGAACTTTCTGCTCCCTTCTCTCTCCCAGTTATTTATTCTTAGCCTACACAGCAGTATGCTGCTTTATCAATCTGTCCTGATGCAGCTGTGTGCAGAGAATATTGTAAATGGGTTCACTGGAATTAAAAAAAAAAAAAGAGCTAAACAACAGTGAAGAGGAATTTTTTTATTTTTTTTTTAACCTAACCCAGGTCACTTCAGTGATCCCATTTATAATATAGCCCCACAAACCTTAGCTCATCTGACAAGACAGTGAACTATGGTGTCAGGACGCATGGCATTTTCACTTTCAGAGAAAATATGTTCCTGAATCCACACCTAAGAATAGGATTTAAAATAGGCAGATCTATGAAGGTGTGGTCCTGTAGTCATCTGTGTTATGTCATTTCATAATAATTTCATACTACATCTATTCCTGGATCACAAAGCACTGCAGATCAGCTTGGAGCATAGGACTGTATTTTTGTCCAGGTAATCAAAACAGATGATGTGAATTTTATGCTGACTTCATACTTTTAACCAAGGTTTATGCTTGCTGTAAGTCGGTAGATGACACCTAAAGCAGCATAAAAACAGAGTGGTACAGACAGGTGATATTTTATCTAGCATTAGGCCAACAAAGAAAAAAGTTATTCCTTCAAAGGCTTATAAACCTGCTTGGCAAAATAGTCATGTGGCTGATGTCTTTTGATCCAGTAGTAGGTACTCTAAAACCATATTTATTATCACATCAAAACACAGCATGAAATGGCTTAAGTCAGCACTTAGCTCAGCCAGTCCGAAGTGTTAAGAAGGGATCTGGTTGACTTTTCCACACAGAGAAAGCTAAGCCTGCCCTTTGACTGTGACAAATTTTCTTACTGTGTTCTTTATAAAAATATCCATCAATGATATGCTGTTTCTCTGCTTTGCATATGAGCCTAGCTGTTAAATTATTTGATTAGAAACTGGAAATTGTGTGCTCCAGTTTATCCTGATGCTGAAGTACTAAAACTCTTCAGCTGAATGTTTACTTATTGCCTTAACCAAGATGCCTCTGAAGATTCTCAGTGGACTGTTTTGGAGTGGGACAACTGGGTGACCAGAAATGATATGAGGAAGAAATTCATCACTGTAAGGATGGTGAGGAACTGGAACAGGTTGCCCAGAGAGGCTGTGGATGCCCCATTCCTGGAAGTGTTCAAGGCCAGGTTGGATGGGACTTTGGGCAACCTGGTCTAGCGGACGGTGTCCCTGCCTATGGCAGGGCGGTTGGAAGTAGATGGTCTTTAAGGTCCCTTCCAACCCAAACCATTCTGATTCTTTAATTCTGTGACTGTGATTGATTCATTTAGCCAAAGATGAAAGTAAATAATATGCATTCATAGCCTAAAGATGAAAAAGCACTCAGGAGCTACTTGGGAGTTCTTGTCCTTGCTCCGAAGAGACTTTGTGACTTTTAATCCAGTGATTTTCTAGAAGCATAAGGCAGTCTCTGAATTCCCATCTTTCCTTTTCAGCAGTGTGTGAACTGCTAGTACACTGGTATTCTCTGTGCAGCAATCAGGAACTCATACTGTGCCTGTTCTCTCCAGAAATAAAACACAAGCCAACTGCCTCCCCCCCACCTCCCCATCAAGCAAACAAACAAACAGCATAAAACTAAACCAAAACAAACCTAAACTGAACAACAAAAAAAAACCCAAACCCAACCTAACACTTTATTATTGGGGTGGTCCTGCAGGACCAATGATGTACCACAAGGCAAACAGAAACAAAAAATGATCTATTCTTAGCACAGACAAAATTGCTTTCCCAAACTATTCAACATTCCTCTGGACACAGAAAGGGTGGATACATGCTTCCTTTTCCTGGATAATCCCTTTCACAAAACTACAGACTAGTACAGTTATTTTAGCTAGAGCCAGAGGTGACTCCTTCCAGACCTCATTAGTGCCATTCATAGGCTGGATAGGGATGATCAAGAGCAATACACAGTGGTTATTTCTCACACAGACAATACAAAGAAAACCCTTTTCTTCAAAAGATGATTTATGACTGCCTAGAGTCACTATCTTAGACAGCCCACTAGGGCAATTGTAATATGATGTGAAATTTCTTTATTGACAGGATAATAAAAACTTTATTCTTCCTAAAGTACTTACCTGGTCTCCACTACAGCAGTACGTGGCTATCTCTCACACTCACAAAATGTTTACCTACCCAGCTTGCCAGGGCAAGGAAATACAGTTAGCCCAGTTTACACCTGTCATATACATATTCATCTCTGTTCCTACTAGAGTGAAATCCATAGACTTCAGTCAAGTACCTAGGCTCCCTGCTGTGATAGGTAGGTGCTTGAGAATAAATTTAAATATTAATTTTGCACCTTGCACAGTAAATAAGAAGACATGCAGGAGGAAGATGGGTCAGACAGGTCATGGATATTTGACTTTAGCATTAGCATGAACCCCAGTAACATGATATTCCTAAAAAATGCTTTTCACATTCAGAACATAACTGGTTGAGTGTTTTGTTTTAGAATAGAAGTAGTTGGTGTTCTTAACCATTAATTCACAGAATCACAGAATCACAAAATCACAGAACAGTAGAGGTTAGAAGGAACCTCTGGAGATCATCTAGTCCAACCCCCCTGCCAAAGCAGGATCACCTACAGCAGGTTGCACAGGATCGCATCCAGGTGAGTTTTGAATATCTCCAGAGAAGGAGACTTCACAGCCTCTCTGGGCAGCCTCTTCCAGTGCTTGGTCACCCTTAAAGTGAAGAAGTTTTTCCTCATATTCAGATGGAACTTCCTGTGTTCCAGTTTGTGCCCATTGCCCTGTGTCCTGTCACTGATCAGTGATCTGAATACTCACATAGTTTAAAGAAAAAATTGAGTCTATTGGTTTCCTCTACCCAATATACAGATTTAATTTCCCAGAAAATAATATATATCTTCATAACTAGATATGTTCACTAGAAATGCATTTAAATCTTCTCAGGTTTCAGTGAACCTATGGCTGATGTCTCCAACTCACTAAAGGCTCTAAATAGTATGTTATTATAAATAGCTGTATTTCATTGTCTTCACTTCAACCTAACTGTTAAATTATCACAATCATAATACCATGATTTGTGCTGTTCTCAGAGCAATCATTATGTTGACTAAACATAAATAAAGGTAACACAGGATAATAAAAATCCAATTCCCTATTTTCTTGATCCACTTCAGACATGCTCAAGAACTAGGTGTCTAACTTCTTAGGTTGGGGTAATTTGGGATACACCTAGAATACAAAACTTCAGAAACCAGATAATCTTCCAGACAGGATTCAGCCAGGAACCAGTAAAAAGGAAGCAGGCTGTGATAGGGAAATGTGTAAAGAGAAACACAGGTGGACCCCAAGACAGAGCAGGAAGAAACTCCCACCATGAAGATGATAAACCTCCTGCAAAATACCTGAGGCTGTTGAAAACTCATAGTAAACACCCTACATCCATTCTTTTTCAGGAAGACTAGAGAGTCAACTGTAGCGCCCAAAAGGACAGTGTAAAGGTGAACATAACAGCAAAGAAAATGTTAAAACTAGGAAGGAGTTTTGTTTGTTTCTTTGTTTGTTTTTCTGTATGATAACTTCCAGGTATTCAGCATCTGAGAATGGTATTTGTAACAGCCTACTGGAGAAGACTAGAGACAGCCTATGGGAAACTCTGAGAAGAAGGCCTAGGATTTAGGACCAGTGTATAGGCCTAAATTGAGCACATGTATTACAACTCACAACCCTCTCCATATTCTTTTTTAGTTAAAGGGGATTAAGTGATTTAGTAAGTCACTTTAAAACAAGTATAGGGTACTAGCATGGACAGTTACCATAGTGTAGCTTCTAGGTGACAACTTTTATGCTAGTCAAGCTAGATTGTTTTTGACCCTATGATCGTACTCACATCTTTTTGAAACAAAAGTTCAGCTTATGCTTTAAGGAGAAATAGGTAATGCTCCTTCAGTGAAACATTTACCAGATGGCTAGAAGACTGTCCCAGGCCGTGGGCTAAGAAAATAGTGCTGAGAAAGCTGAGCTGAGATTGAACTCCAGTTACTTAATTTCTGAACCAAGTCTTTCAAGAAATTTGAGCAAGGATATTCACATTCCTGTAGATCTCAATGGACTTTGATGTTAGCTGCTCATAATGTTTATACCTGGATTTCCGTGTCTTTTTGCTTCCTTCAGCCACCCTCATTTATTTGATTTCTTTCTTATATTGCAAATCTTTGTAATGTCTTGACCTTACATTGATTTAGATATGAAGAGGACATTCCATTTCTATTTCTGTGGATTTTTCATGTATTTATGTAGTGCTTTTGATGGAGTTAACAATGCTTTCCCAGCTCTCATACAGCAAAGTCATGTGAAACAGTACCCAAATTTTCCTGTCTGAAGAAAAGCCATTAGCAGCATGGTAAGTTCATATGCATATAGTACTCTACTTATCTGCTTGCTTTACTTTAAAAACAAACTGGATATAAGAAATGGTAAAATGTATCAGATTATCTGCAAATACATATTTCTTTCTCCTATGGGTCAGAATTTGCTCCCTAGAGAGAAAATGAGTCCAAAATACAATGTATCAGTCATTTTTTAGGGCTGCAGTTAGAATTTGTTCTGCAGAAGATGCCCTGCAGGGGTAGAATTAGTGAAAAAGGATGTAAAATCTGCTGGCCGTAGGCGGGAGGAAGGAATAGCACTGGTAATAAGAAACCTGATCCACAGTTGTTTATCTACATGGATAAACTTACTTGTTTATCTACTAGTCACTTCAGAAGGAGCAACATCAAGCATGGAATATTTATTACAGTTTCATATGCTTTTAAAAAGTCTTCCAAAATGAACTAAATATGCTTCTTATCTAATGATTTGCTAACTAAATCTTCCTGCAAGCAACATGTTCTGACAATGCTGCTTCTGACAGAGAAATATCCTTTCAGGGTATGTTCACATGAAAGACTGTATGTTCATGTTCATTGCTAATTTTCATATACTGTAAAATTTATTGCACAATGTTTAGGTTCTGTAAACTAAACAAACACTCTAGATAAAAGTGGTCTTTCACTAATTCTTTTGTTTATTTTTTGTTTGTTTCATGGTTTTACAGTGGATAAATGGTAACTTAACCTTGTTGAAATAAAAACATCAGATTGTGGTTCTTGTGACATTCATGCTCTAGATGAGCTTTCCTTAATGTTTTTAGGAAACATTTAGAACAATACAAAGAGGACAGCTGATCTTCGCTTTATGAAAAAAGATTCACTGTTTAAGGTGTAAAACTATAACTGTTTAGAGTGCCCTAATTCGTCTACAAAGGCTAAGGACCAGTAAATTCCATGTCATACAGACTTTTTTATATTTGAGGATAATTTGGCTTATAGTGCCCTATATACTGTTGTCCAGTGTTTAATTATAAAGGGTACTATAACTGTATTTTCCAACTGATTTTCTAATTCTCAAATGTAATAGTCCAAAAATTTTTTCAAGGTCTGTTATAAAACTTAGAGGGCCTGTATGACGTTGTGTTTATAAGCTGTACATCAATGCATATTTGTGTTTGCATATGTGCATGAAATACATAAATAAGTGCATTAGTTTTAGATTCTGTTCTCAATATGATTTCTATGTGCAAAGAAGTAGAATGGATAAATAGAATAATTTAATATTTTCTTGGTGTCAATAATTAGTGTATATTATGATTTATCAATACCAATTTTATTGATATATATATTTATTGATGCCAATAAAAGGAAAGTAATTCTAAACTAAAGTAGAAATTAAAATTACTAAGAGGACATCTAAAATGCAAATAACAAAAGGTACAGAATGTGGAATTTATCCAGGTAAAAGTAGATTCCTATATTTCAGGTAGTTACCTTAGATTCTATTTGTAATCAGCGGAGAGAAAATAGTACTTTCAAGTAAGTTTCATCTCATAATTACCACAGACATGTAAAATGTCTCAAATGGTTAATCTGTTTACTATGAGTCTAAGGTGATTGAGTCAGATATAGATGTTGTCACTGAAGGCATCCAAATTTAGCTGATATCTTGCACACCCAAAAATTAATTGAAAAAGCACCATATCTTCTACTATTTCTAGTATAAATGATGAGATATTATATTAACATAACACAATGTGAAAAGATTCATTATTCATTTAGACTACCAGGGAGAAAAATGAATAAGGAAAACACAGGTGAACCACAGAGAAGATGATATTGGAAATATGTAATACCTGGAAATACTCTTCACTGGTAAAAAAAAAAAATGTAGGAAGTATTAAATTCTGAATCAGAAAAAAAATATTTACTGTGAGATATTTTCATTCATTTGTAATCATGATGTTGATGCAATTAATGAATTAATCAGCAGTGCTGATTTTGATAAATCACCTCCTTGGGCAACAATCATCCTTTTAAATGCTTATAGGTTGCTGACTGGGCAGGATCTCACTGTAGAATACGGCTTCACAACTTTTCTAGAAAAAATTCCAAGGAAGTTTGGCTGCTCAAGTGTCGTGGTTTAACCCCAGCTGGAAACTAAGCACCATGCAGCTGCTCGCTCACTCCCCCCTCAGTGGGATGGGGAAAGAATCAGAAGAGAGAAAGTGAGAAAACTTGTGGGTGGAGATACAGACAGTTTAATAGGTAAAGCAAAAGCCACACACACAAGCAAAGCAAGACGAGGAATTAATTCACCACTTCCCATGAGCAGGCAGGTGTTCTGCCATGTCCAGGAAAGCAGGGCTCCATCACGTGTAACGGTTACTTGGGAAGACAAACGCCATCACTGCAAACGTGTTCCCCCACCCCTCCTTCCTCTTTCTCTAGCCACTTACACATCCCCCCTTCCTTCTTCCTCTGTTTTATACGCTGAATATGATGTCGTATGGTATGGGATATCCCTTTGGTCAGTTGGGGTCAGCTGTCCCAGCTGTGTCCCCTCCCAACTNNTCATATGGTATGGAATATCCCTTTGGTCAGTTGGGGTCAGCTGTCCCGGCTGTGTCCCCTCCCAATTCCCTGTGCACCCCCAGCCTCCTCGCTGGTGGGGTGGTGTGAGAAGCAGAAAAGGCCTTGGCTCTGTGTAAGCACTGCTCAGCAGTAACGAAAACATCCCTGTGTTATCAACACTGATTTCAGCACAAATCTAAAACATAGCCCCATACCAGCAACTATGGAAAAAAATTAACTCTGTCCCAGGCAAAACCAGCGCACTGAGGAATGTGGATGTAGATACTTTTTAATCTGTAACAAAAATGTTATCACAAAATTCTGGGGAAAAATACCAAGCTGGAATTTGATGACATTAGCAAGCAGAAAAAAAAAAAAAAAAAAAAAAAAAAAAAAAAAAGAGGGGGAGAGNAAAAAAAACAACAGAAGACAGTGATGAGTCTTCAACACCATCTAGATAGTTTCCAGAGCATTTCCCACCACTTGGGTTTCATAGGGTAGAGCCATGTTGTAAAATTAGGTGCTTTTGACATTTCTTTCAAATGAAAACCAAACAGTATTTGCTGATGAAGTAGAATGGTAGGTGGAACTGACATTAATCCTCTTTTTTCCCCACACACAGCAGTTGAAAAGTAACATTCTATTTTAGCTCATGGAAATGCTGACTTAATATCTATCTTTACTTTACTGGATTCAAATTGAGTAACTCAAATGTATTTTAGCCACCTGCTTTGACTGGACTGTAGAAGAAGGTCCAGGGCATTCTTTACCCTTCTTTTGGAATTGATCCAAGTCAATTTCGAATAATGGTTTATTTTTTTGGTGCTGGCTTTATGGGTTGCTTAGACTTTTTACCTTATAAAGACACAGATAAAATATTAAAAATGTGTGATGAACTGGAACCCATTAGTCCTCAAATGAATATACTGAACAATCGTTACACAAGACAGCCAGGCTTGTATACATCACCTCTGAGTCCAATGCATTCTTCTTTATTGTATATAAAAGAGAACAGACTTTTTTTTTTTTTTTTTTTTTTATGTTGACTTAATAGTACTACCATTTGAGAATAAGACAGTTGCACATCTGGAACATAACGATTTGAACTTTTGTCCATAAACATAAATTGAGCTCAAGTTTCTTATCTGATCATAAGGCCATCATAAAAAAGGAGACCTCCATATCTTTGCCTTAAACAAGTTTACACTTCATCCACAGGGAAAAATAACTGCTTATCCTTTGAGAAAGAAGGAGAAATGTTTAGCTTAAAAGAGCCTGACAGAACTTACTTTTGATACAGCCAAGTTATTCTCGATTGTCAAGCCATATTTCTGGAACCTAAGCAACTTCAATGTAAAACTGTGAGAACTTATGCATTGACCATATCTCTAGCCATCTACGTAAAGACTCCTAACATAGTTTGAAATGCTTGAAATCAAGAAACTTAAATTTGAGTGACCGTATGTAGCTGTCTATTGTTACACTGGATATCTGAGGTTTTATTAATGCTCTCTTCCCATAATTCCCACACTTCTCTTGGGCCAGTTTGCTTGGGCGTATTTACCCAGGTGTGAAAACAATCTACAATAGGATATATACAGTCTAAAAGTATAAAGCAGTTATGTGTTGGTTAACACACATAAATATGAATAAGATGAAATAAACTATGATGCCACACTCTGGAATGATACTCAATGAGTTTTCACCCACTGGACAGGCATCAGTGAGGAGGGAAGGGTCACCCCATCCTCAGTGGGGTGGATCTGCTATGTTCCTCCTGTTCCTCCTTCTATGGTTTCACCCCAACCCCTGAAAGAGCAAGTAATGTCTACAAGAAGTTGTACTTGGTAGCTGCACGTAACTCTTAAACAAAATACCACCTAACATATAAACACAGCACTGCTCATCATATTGGGAGCAGTAGTATGTCCAGAGCTCAGAAGTGGCTCACTGGTAAGGCATGGATTGCACAGCAATCAAAACTAGATAGTGAGACAGTAATTCTAGTGCTTGATGTCCAGGTCAAAAGGGAAACAGAAAGAGGAAACACCATGTTTGTGATGACACATTACCTCTGTGGCTCTCTGTAAATGTATGATTAATGTAACTTCTTTCTCCGCTGGGAATTTTGCTTATGTGCTTTTCTTGGAGAGAAATGTTAGTGTAGCAGTGTCATTGTTCCAAGAGGTGAGAGATCATCACCTTGTGTGTCAAGTACAGTTTGTGAAACTATACGTCATATTTGAGGATACAACAATGACTCTCTCATGGCCTTGCAAGGTATTTGTTAACAGACTGGACCAGTTCCCAGCTGAAATGCTCTCATACTTTGTTTGCTAAAATGGAGTGTGAAGTCCTAGTAGGTCCAATAAAGGAGTCCTCACCCTCATCCCCTGTGGTTTACATGAGTCTTCTTTTCTTCCAGTGTTCACAGTCCACTTCAAAGACAGACAGGTGAGCAGGGATAGATTGATGATGGGGTTGCTCCTCAACACCCCCCTGCAAGGAAAGTATAGCTGCAGTCTATAAAACTTTTTTTTCCCCCTACCTAATTTGTGAGGTGGTCTATTAACTTTTCTACACTGACATACACTTCAATAAGCCACTTAGACTCAGTGTATTTCTATCCCCAAAGCTGTCGCATTTAATGGGAAATAATTCATTTCATTCCAGACAGCCATACCAAATGGAAGTAAACTACCCAACATGCTTGCTGCTAAGTTTTTCATCTCAGTGTATTGATTTTAAAGCTTGTACCGATTTCTCCCAAATTAACCTTTTATTTTCTTGAGTTATATAAATAAATAATGTGAAGGAAAGCAAGTGAAACTGAAGAGAGAAAAATCAACAGCACTGCTTTGAGATCCTGAGCAAACCACTCTGAGCTTTCTTCAAGGAAAAACATTTCTATGCCTCTCATCTCATTCTACTGTTGGATGTGTCAGCTTTACTGATTCCGATAATATTAACCTGATCAAAATTTAACAAAGATAAATAGAAAAATCACATGCATAATACATAACATAAAAATACATGCATTACTCTGCTGGAAATTTTTTATTTTGATATAATTCTCTGATAGTCCTTAAGATGCTCATTTCAAAGATGAAACAGATAAAGAATTTATGATCAAAACTCTAAACCTTGCCTCCTGTGTCTTCTGATATATTCTTAAAGAACTGATTAGCAAGACTTTATCTTGAAATAGTCACTGAAATGTAAACAATCTACTCAATATTGTGTCCAGGTGGTGTTGCAAATTCTAGCTATGAAAGAAATGGAGATGACACTCAGAAATATTCAATGGCATGCCTGCTAGAAAATAAATTGTCAAATACTCTGGCAAAATTAGTCTAACCTTTTACATTTAACTCAGTGGTGGATCCAAAGTTTCTGCCATTTCTTACAGAACTCCAAGATCCCTTACCTTGCCTTTTCCCATAAAAGAGCCACAGTGTCAGCCGTCAGCATCCTTTTTCTCTTTCTTTGAAGTGAGTTTTGCTACTGCAGGGCAGTATGGTGCCTGACCTGAGATGGCCTGCATTGCCCTATGAAAACATGGATTAGTAGAGAAGTGGGTAGGCAGTTTAATAGCTGTCAGTGTACCGGCAGAAGATACTGCACTGTTTGAAAGGCAAGCTCACTCCCACACCATCCAACCTTGTTTTTCTTCACAAAGATATGGAGAAAAGCTGCAACCTGGGAGGGCAGAGAGAGAAGAACATTTGAAATCTTGAAGTACTTAGAGATAATTTTGAGAGGGAGCAAGAGTTCAAGAAGAAAGTGGAGGTAGAAAAAAAATGGATTTACTTGACTGGCCAAGAATGTCTCACATTTTATTATTTTTGTTCTCCAAATTACCTCATTTTTTCCCATTTGTTTGTATCATGTCAGTTCTGTCTTGTTCTTATAATTATTCCCCTATAGAGTCTGCAGTACTTTGCAGAACAGGGTTGGATCCATATTATTATACCCTTTGGCTAATGTTCTGAAAACTTTCCTGCTTCTGGCTCCACTTCAGGGCTTAGAATCCCCATTTCCATCCTCATTTCTCAGGTCATTTCCAGACTTGCAACTACACCTCTGTTTACATGGTTATACTCATTACTCTAAGTGGGGTCATGACTCCTTGTGCTTAGGAATCCCTGTTCTAGGAGCTACTGCAATATAAAGGATAAGTAATAATGAGGTGAAAAAGGGAATGAGAAAAATATCATTGAGAAAAGATCATATCAGAATAGAGAGAAGAAAATGACCAAATGAACAGAAAATCCAAGGAAGATGAACAAAAAAGAAAAATGAGATAGAAATAATAGGCAGGAGGCTGTGTAAAATTTTTAAAACAGTGCTTTGAAAATGTGTCTCATAATGTAAAATCCTTTCTAATTAGCTCCCAAAACAAAGAATTACATATTGGCATCCCTTAATATAAAACTTCTTTCATATTATTTGCATAGAAATAAACTGTATTACCTTGAATGAGTTAGATTCCTGCTCTGGAAATTGCTTTGTTCCATAAGTAAAGTGTCTGTAATCCAGTTTAATTGTATATCGCATCACTTTTAAGAACAAATGTTTTAAGGTTTATTTATCCTTTATTAACTGACACATACTTTATCAACATTTTATAGTATGTTTCTGATTCTGATCAATGTCTAAAATCCTCCCCCAAGTGTGAGGCCCTACTGAATGCCTCAAACGCTGTTAAATGAAAACTGTAATTGGGAAAAAAAAAAAAAAAAAAAAAAAAAAGGTCTGCTTTAAGATCTTTTATTTGCTAGTATGCAGAGTCAATTAAAATGTCACATTAATGCAAAAAATCTGAAGTATTTCCAATGCAAAAGATTATTTCAGGTATGTCAGGATTGAATGTGGTAGTAAAAATCCTGTTAGAATGATCATAGAAAAGAAGCCCACTCATTAATGATTTCTGCTATTACAAGATTTAATTGGCTTCTTAGCAACAGACGTACTATTTCAAGCTGGTAGATAGTGGCCATATAGCAGAAAGTAATAATAAATAATTAAAAAAAATATCCCTTGCTCCTATCAATTCTGGTGACACAATCAATAATAAATGAAAGTAAGAGATATTTAAAATAATGCCTATGCAGTTAAGAGACTGTTTCATTCCAACAACCTGCAAATCTCTTCCTGAAAAGGAAGAGTTTTTAATTTCCTGAGATATCCTGAAAGAAATAGCCCCTCAGCATCTTCATCTGCACCCTATAAAAATGTATGCTAGTTCCTTTGTCTTGTTCACAAGCATCTCATGCTGGACAGTGTGCTAGTTCTAAAAGCTGACGTTCAGTATCTTTGACTTTCTCTCAGAACCTGAATGTTCAAGGACCGTGAACAGGACAAAAAGAATCCCATCAATGGTGTACAGTAGATTTTCTAAATGAACTGTGGTGACTGTTCTCCTGTCAATACTAAATAACTCTCCAAAAGTGCACGTGGGTGAGATTTTAAACCTCTGCTTTTTGCAAAGGAACAGCTATCTAAGGCTTTAGAAGGAAATGCTACCTGAAGAAAATCTTGCTACATCTCCCAAAGTTAGTTGAGCCTGTGTGATCCCACTAAGTAGCCCTACGCTTTATTTAAGGAAGGCACGTGCAAAACAGCAGGGGAGTAAAAGCTGATGCTATGAATAAATCTATCACTCCTGCAAGCAGTTACAAGAAAGTGATATTCCATCCTCTGCTAATTCTATCAACAGCAACCAGCCAGCTCCTGAATCTGGCCCCATCCTCTCTCACCAGTCTTGGAAGGAAAATCTGCCTGCCCCTGCTGTGCACTGACCTGCAGAGTTGGATCCTCAATACTAAGACTATTAGACAGGAAGCAAAAGGCTGAGATAATATGCAAAGATAAAGAATTTTGTTTATGCTGAGAAAAGCTGGTCCTATGATACATGCTGCTTCAGTTAGCATGCTTCAGTTAGTTAGATCATGATAAAAGCCCCGTCCAGACTGAAAATGAGACTTCTCAGATGAAGAGCTGAAAAATATCTTGTCCAAGCCATGGATGATAATTAACAATTCCAGTCAAAGTATTGCAATAAGCATGATTTACAACGTTATATGCAGCTCTCTCCATCTTCAGGTATCCAGATACTAAGTAATTAATTCTCCTGGCAATCCTTTGAACTAGACAAACAGTTCCATGCTACAGATAGGGAAAGTGGTGGACACAGAAGCAGGGTATGATCAGCTAGACACAAGTGACCGAGGTTTTGTAATTTAAGAAGTTACTGGTCCCCTCATCTCCGAAGAGATAATTTTCTTCTAGCACATTCCTCATCCATTACAAGTCATATAGTTTAGCTGTAACTCTCATGACGCTAAGATGATAAACTGCTGAACATGGTGGATTATTCACAATGCCAATGAGCACATCTTAACTGCAGGGTAATAATTTCTATTTGAGGGACAATAACCTCCTGAAATAGTTCTAACCTGATCCTTTAAACTGATTGTATATAACCTATATCAGATCCTAGTGGGAAAAATAAGAATTCATTTCTTCTATCCTTCCTTTTCATTATTAGATCATTTAAACCACAAATATAGTTTTAGAAATAAAGATAAATAATATAAACATAAATGTAAATATAAATATACATATAATCTGAATACCAAAGAGACTAATTCAGAGCTAAAAGCTGTTCAATTGCATGCTCATCATACACTAGGAAATTTTCCAGAAAAGCTTGGATATTATGAGTTACGCAAGGATATAGAGTATGCAGGATGAAATTAAAAATCACACATTTCTATCGCAAAGCATGCATCTCCATATTTACAAAAAAGGTCACTGTGCCTTGCAGCCTAACCTATACAAAGCCAACTGTTTAATTTGGGGTTAAGCACTGTTGGTTTAAAACCAAGAATGTGTTAAAGGACTTTCCTGTCCAGAGCTGAAATATAATGTCTGTGTTATTTCAGCCTACAAGTGCTAAATCTCAGCGGTTAGTAATCTCTTCTGTTATTTTCTTATACCTTTCAAAACAAGCTCCCAGACTGGTGGTTAAACAGAGCGATGGCACTTTGGGTATTATTTTGGGAAGTGGTGTTTAATACACAAAAATACTATGTACCTATGTTATGATCAGATTCAGTACTGACCTATATAACACCTCTGCATTGTATTATTGGTGACTGTTCCCCTGCAGCTAATTTATTTTGGAACAAGCACAAGGAGAATCTTGGCATTCCTTGGTGTTTTGCCTAAGACACAGCGTATTACTCATCTCTTCTAAGAACATTCTCGTTCAGAATAACCCCAAATATATTCTTGATAATATGTCCTCTGAGTCAGCTGAGCAGAAGAAATCTGCCACATTTAACCTACATTTGACTACACTTCAACTGCAAGTGAAGTGAAACTTAGGTATTCTTTATCCAACCCACAGGAGTAATTTAAGTCTCAATTAACAGATGCTAGTATGTGACTTTGAGAACATTAGGAACTACTACTCTACACATGAAGAAATAATGACTAATATTCCATAACAGCTTTAAATACAGAGGAATATTATGTTAAATGTATAGTTTTGATCCATATATCAAGACACTTACAAGTAATTTATTTGAAAATACAAATTATATGTTGCAATATGTATTCACCTATATTTTAGTTATATATTAAAAACAAAAGCAACCAAAAAAGAAAAACCTAAAAAGCCTGCATTTATTTGCACAAAGTCAAAATTGAATTAGTAATATGGATTTTTTTTTTTTTCTGTGCACAGATACAGAATTTGCCACTATAATGTTTGAGTGCTTTATACTAATGAGCAAATGCCTTCTAATATTTTTTTCTTTGAGGAAATAATACCTCATTCTCACTGTTGTAGACATGAGATACCAATGCTCTGAAAGAAATTTAAGAATGTCTAAGTTTAACCCTAGAAAAAATCATGTTGACTACACCTGACTATCCAGATATGCAAAGAATTGATGCTCAAGAATCTTGTGAAGTCAGAAGCTAAATTATCTAGTGACAGAAAATTTGTCTGTCATAAAGCCCATTTACTTTAGATACTTCTGTGATCCATCACCATTTTGTCTGACCACCTCTCAAAACTTAATCACTTTGGTGTCCACTCAGATTTGATCTACTCCAGCCACATTAATGCAACACTGTGTTTAGAGAAGGGCATATTAGTGTAGGCATATCAACGGGCCTATTTTGTTCCAAAATACAGAGTCATTGTCATTGCTGCTGGACTGATTTCAGTATTTGTTGTTTGTCCCCACTGTCATATGGCAACCACACATTTAACTTTGCATTAGTGACTTTGTCACCCATTAACGAGAAGGAAAAAAAAAAAAAAAAAAAAGAGAAGAAAAAATTAATTCTATCCATGCATAACTACCTTTGATACATCTTCTGCTGGCAAAATCTTGTGATCTCTTGCTATCTATCTATAGGCTTAAACCTCTTTGAGAAGTACCACTAAAATGTTTTTTTGGTATTTTAATTAATACTGCCTATCAGGTTTGGTGATCCACTGATATGTTTTGCTCTCTGCTTGATGGTCAAATGTTACCTAAGGCAGACAGCGTAAGTTTACTCTAGTCTTGTCCTGTATCAACACTGTTTCATTAAATAAAATTATTAGAAGGAGTTATCTATGTCTTGATGCCTAAACAGCTACCATTTCTGTTTTACATATTTTTCTGCTATGCATAGTTGAAAGACTCATTAAATTAAAACTTTGCCAAAAGACATCCAACACATGCCAGATACCAGAAAATATAAACAGTTTTATGGAGTAATTCTAGATTCTCCAACCTCTGGAACAGGAGGTCTGATTCTCTTTTCACTTGTGCTGATGTATTCAAGAGAAAAAAATAATTTTAAGGGAATTTCATGAAGTAGTAAAAAAAATAAAAAAGAGAGGAGACTCCAGCACAAGTTTTGCAGTTCCTTCTCTAGTCTATATACTTTCCCCTTGACTTTAAGACACATAATATAGCTTACAATGTATTGATTCCTAAGACCTAAGGCTATCTGGAAAACAAACCTTTTATTACTTGACTGATTTTGAAGGTTTCATTCCACCTCAGAACAAAATGGAGTCCTTTTGTAATTTTCTAAAAAAGAAGGCACAGAAAGTGTAAAATGGATATGCATACAGCAGCTCAGCAGACATGGTATTCTGAGATAATAAGGAGCCTTTCATTGAAAGCTCCTCTTCCGAGGCAAGCAGTATGGATTAATATCATCAGTTTGTTGAATAAGTCTTTGTCTCTCCATGAACATTTTAACTCTGGACCTGTAGCTGATTTTGATTCATTGTCATTTGCCAGCACACATTTGTCAAAGAGGTCTCAGTAAGGTTTTGAACTCCTTAAGTTTCCTTCATAGTTAAAAGAATTTAATCACATGATAAAAGCCTTTAAGTAAGTATAATGATAGCTTGCTTCTTAAATATCTGGTCTCTATAGAATGATGATAAGGTAATTGTTTATTATATTTACATATTATGGCTTCAGAGTTATAGTCACACCTTTTTTTTTTTTTCCTTTTTTTTTTTTCCATTCTACATATAAATCCTTGGAGCTTTTGTTGCATTTTGCTCTGGTTTCTTCTGCAAATATATTCATTGGTTGTTTTGAAACATTTTGCTGCAGCAAAATAGTAGTCTTTTACTTCAGTTTATGAATGAGATTCTATCAGTGATGTTAAAAGACCTGAAAACTAATTTCACGGTGGAAATGTATGTTATTCAGAAATGTATCCTTTATAAAAGCTTTGTAGCTAAGCATATCTAGAAGAGCTACACTTTTTTGCTGGGAGTCGGTGTGATGCCAGCATGAAGTGTTTACATGTGCTGCTCTGGCTCTTATGCAATAGCCTTGGGCGGCTTTGCTGTACACAGCAAAACACTGCTCCAGGACAGAAAAAGAAAATTCAGAAGACAAGCAGCCACTGTGTATTAGTTTGGTCATTCCAGAAATGTAGCAATCAAGCCCAAAAATAAGTCAAAACTATCCCAAGTTCATTTTAGAATATCAATATTTAGAGTTGAGCAGTTGAGTTCAATGAAGTTAATACTGTAAGAAATTGTTTTAAGGCTTCTTTTATGGCTACACAAGAGAAGATCTCCACACAGGGAGGAAGGTACAGTATATCACAGCTAACAGTGACTCAGCACTACTTAGTTAATAAACTATACACATGTAAAAATATATGTTTCTAAATGGCATTTAAGAGATATAGAATATAATACAGTTCATTGATTCCCTCCCATGCATAGGCACTGTTCATTTGTGAAGTGGTTGGCTTTTTATGTGAGAAATGCACAACATTTTTGAGGATTTGCTTGTATTTATAAGCAATTTAGTGATAAGGAATTAATTATTCATTTTCTGATTTATTTTTGTCTGAATGACCACACCAGCTTTGCCTATGACTACCTTAAAAATTTACTAAGAAGCAAAACATCTCCTTTTAATGTATAGAGATTTCCCTTTTGAGTCTCATTTACCATCTGTTACAGTAAGACCAGAATAGTCATAACACAGGGAAAAATGGAAAGGGAAGTATTGTTTCAATGTTTTTGTTACTCTTTTTAATTCATGCTTAAGTGAAAGTGCCACTGGGCTCCAATGAGATACTACTAGTACTCATTTTGATAGGAAAAAAAAAAGTTATGTTGCCATTTTAAAGATGGATGAATGCCTAAACTGGAAGATTGGTATATCTGAGCCTTTATGTTAGAGAAAACCATGGCCTAATGGTAGTTCCACCCCTTCCCCAAATCATATCATCTGAAGAGTACATATTGTAGCTCTTAGGCTCAGGCTGCAGGTCTTCAGGTACTCTAGTACACATATAGCTTTTAAAGCTTGAACTTGAGAGGCATGGTGGGGGTGGGGGGGAAGTTTAAACCAGAATACACTGTGAATAAAGAATATACTTTGAATGCTGTGCTATAGTACTGTTTAGGGTAAATTCAGTGATTCAGTGAGAGTAAAGCATACAGAAAAGTACCTGTCAAACCTGTAATTGTAATTATGAAACTGTAAGCTTAGAGAGAAAAAGAAAGGAAAGGAGAGATACATACCTGCATGAAGATATGGATCTAATTCAGAATTTCCCATAAAAATCAATGCTTATTTTTACTATGATGCTACTTATGCATCTTTACTCATATTTTGACAATAACTTACAAGCCACAAAATTGCTCAACCCAAACTCTTTGTTCCACCGTCAACTTTGAAACAAACACTAGGATTAGAAAATATTTTTAAAGTCTTATATACTCCTTTACTGATGTTTATAGGTTTATCAGCTAGCTTCAACACAAAGGCGTAGAGTCTGAGCTATGCTTTGATTAGAGGATGAACATAACGTTTGGAGAGGGAGAATGGGTGTTGACAGCCTTATTTTAAGGGCAGAATTTATATATGATATCAAACCCATGTAGTAGTTGATCACTTGAAATATACCTTTTTAAATAAAGTGTTAGGATGCCTCTCAACCATTCCATCTACAACGCCTTCTAGGAAAATATGAAAACATAAAACAAAACTATTGAAGCAATTGTATTGAATGAAAAAAATCTGGAATAGTACAGAATCTAAATAGCAATCAAAGCAAAGCAAAAAAATCACCTGATATACTCATGGTAACTTTGATTTGTTTTGGGAATAAATGTGTAATTCAGGATATTTTTTAACTTCAGAAGTGAGCAAACAAGCTCTCTGTGTTCCATTCACCCCATACACAAACCAACAAACAAACAATCAAAAAACCCCACCTACAAAGACTTGAATAAGAATCCTGGTCTTAAAAACAGAGAATTACGAAATAAATAATTATTGTTTCCTATTTTCCAACTATAGAGACTGCAATTTATATATGTTCTGTGTGTCTCCATGCCTTCTCTTTGGCACTTCAAAGGGACATGGCAGATGTAGTTGATCTCTTTTCCAACCATATGTATCCATGAACTCAGTATCCATGACCATGTGCACTTCTGGAAGAAGACAGAGATGCTTCTCCATCATGCAACACGATTATGGCAGTAATCACATCCCTTCATCTCCTCTTTTGCACTTTTGCTGCATCTGCTTGTTAGTACGGCACTCTGTGAAATGGGCATTAAGCCATCAGACAGAGAATGACACTATGAGCTAGAAGTTATCTGCCAACCCGTTTGTACACACATTTAATATTAATATTGCTCTCTGTGATCCTACAGCCAACTCTTTTGGCATTTGTGGTAAATATTGAACATCTCACTTCTGAGAATAATCATCTGGGTTGCTCTATACATTTGTTCTTACAGTTCACAAGTCATTAGAAGAATTAAAATCAAGAAGTTCATGATTGTCAGTAGGTGATCTAACATTTGAAAATTTGGCTCTTATCTAAATAAATATATGGAAATTATTAAGCTATATTTTTTGTACCAACTTCTATAGATCTATCATTTTTTATTCACACATATTAGTATCTCTCTGAAATAAGTTGGGAGAGATTTCACTTGTTTATTTGACTTGCAATGAACGGAGATTTTCTGAAAGAGTGAAGAATTAATACAGCAGAAATCTCTTTTTCTTCATGTTATGATCCAATAGATGATTTTCTGCTTTTATTGTTTAGAATTCCAATGGAAGTCACTGGCATAAGTACCTGAAAATGTTACACTAGAGCAAGACCTTTTAAAATTTTAATTTTATAATGGAAAAACTTGCTAAACAAATATTTACCACATGTGGTCATTGGGAACACAAACAAAATAGCAAACCACAAAAAAACCTTTTCATTTCATGCAATTTGTGTAAGTTATTTTTCATTTCATGCAATTTCTGTAAGTTTTAGCAGAACACCTCTGGCATTATAACTTCTGTCTTCATACAGGACAAGGGCTCATAACTTAATTGTAAAATCAGATCTGTGCAAGCTACTCTTTTTCTGATATGACTGGGCTTAGAGCTCAGCCTTGAAAATACCTATACACTCAAGTATCTTTATTCTAGTGTTCATAATGTTGAACTCAGTATGACTGACTGATCATGCTTATGTATATTTTTTCCTGAGTGAAAATTTGTTGGAATAAAGCCTCAGTGCTTTTTTAATTATATCAGTATCTTAACATGGGGAGAAAAGTGAAAAGTAAATTAAATTCTAATAAGTAATTTTGTTGCAGGAACAAGTTACATATTTCAGTAAAAAATTTTCTCAAGTAAGAATCAAGGAAACAAAACAGAACTAGAAGAAACAGACACACGTTTTTCTAAGGTTGTTGTTGTTTGGTCCTTGTTACTCCTCGAGGAGCATAGGGCTGGAACAACACTATGCCACCGAACCCGGTGGGATAGTGTTGTTGCAGTTTCTGTAACAGATTTTGTTTTTTACATGATTGGGTTGTTAGCCCAAAACAAAACCCCCAACCTGGAGGGCCAGGGTGCAACATTTTAGTCTGGCCTCTCCCCAGACAGACCTGTTCGGCTTGGTTAAACCTGCCAGGAGCGCAAGGCTCCCGCCAACATAGCTCTGTGGATCGACAAGGCACACAAGCCACCACACCACGACAAGGTAAGTTGCACCAGCTAGTGGTGCTTTTCTGAGGTTAATACTTAAATATTTTAAATAAATGACCTACCTATTATTCCTGAGCTTTTAAGGTTGTCTCAGGGAGTATCTGACTGCTAGAGTGATCACATGGATGACTCTGCCCTACTAAATTTTTAGGCGCTGGAATCTACCACTGCAACTATAACCAAGTAGCATTGCTAATACCGTCTAGCAAATCATTGTGCTTGGAGACTACTGAAAAGCAGTAACAACAATGGGGAAGTTAGAAGTGGCAACAATGTCCATATTTCTAGAGGTAAACACTAAGAATAATTACAAAAGTGTTTTTACCTTCTGAGTGTGTCAATGTTCACTCTTTTTACTGTTACACATTTGCTAATGGGTGAAATGAGATAATAATTTTACCTTATTGAGAATGCATCTTTCATGGATGGAAGGTAGACTTATTTTAATTTTCCTTTGTATAAAATCCTGTTTCTTGATGAATCATTTTACCAGCTTGTCATAGTTGATCTTTGTTTTCACTTTCGTTTAATGTAGACCTAAACTATGTAGATCCTAATTTGTATTGCATCATATATAATTAATGCTTCAAAGCTGTGAAGTGCATTGACTTGTAATAATATGTTACTTATTAAATGACATTTTGTGAATATTCTTAGCACAACTATGATTAGGAAACTATACTTTACAATGTCACTATGTCCAATATAAACCCATAGAATACTCTAATGAAAGCCAGAATTACTACTCTTCTTTGTTCATCCTCTTTGTCCCTTAGTAATGCAGAAGTTTCCTGATTCTTTTAACAAATTAACATGCCAGCTGTATTACCTTATGCAAATATAGCAGAAAAAAAGGAGAAGAAAAATAATGTGTATGAATGTGCAGGAGGAGGAAATGATAATACCAGCACTATGTGAATTGAAATTGGCTGCATACTTACATCAAGTGACATGGAGAAAAGGCCAGAAAGCCTAACCTCTTAACCTCGGGTGCTTGGAGATTAATGTGAAACAAGTGCTACATCTCTGCAGATCTGCGGACATCTGCTCTCTGCATACCCTATTTGTCTCCCTCTCTCTCTGAAAGGATGTTTGGCTCTGTGGTTGCAGTGCTGTGGTTTCCAGTCCATATGATATTCAACAGCAGGCAAGAGTTCAAAATCACCTCATTTGACTCCGGGTTTCTGACTGTATTGCATTGCCATGGCACAGGAACCACAGGCACAACAGAAATGTTTGAAATCCTTAATACATGCAGTGGAACAGAGTCCTCAGTGTCATGTCAGCTGAGATATTCCTGAGAGAGTGAGGGGGGGTGGAAAAGCATCAGTTTACCTTGTTAAAATCATCAACAAAAAGTGAATGCTGCAAGGAAAAATAAAGATGAAAAACAAGATTGGTTGATGTGTCTGGCAAAAATAACTATTCCAGAAACAAATAAACAACAATATATTGAATTTTATGATTCAGGATAAAAGTCAGTGTACGTAGCACCAAGACCGAACTTTGAATCAGTTCATCAGTGTTATCCAAGTTGAATAGGTCAGACATTTCCTTAAAATTATTTTTACCTTTGGTTGATTTAAAGTCCTGAACTGACATTTCAAGTTTTTAATGTGTCCTGGATTTTAACCACAAATAGTACCACAGATGTTAGGTCTTTTATTGGATCAAAACTTCATGTTCTGTGGCTCAGTTGAGAAATTTCACTGGTTTCCTTTGAAGCACATTCAACAGTGTTATTCAGTTACAGACCTTTTTGCCGTAAGACTTATCAAAACAAACCTTTCTTTTTGACTTACCATGAAGATGAATTATTTTCTGTTTGTCTGAGTGTCCAGTTGCTCACTGCACAGTTATGCTTCCTAGGCAGAGCAAATGGGGTAGATTTAGCATCCTGACCTTTTCGTAAGGATCCCTTTAAGAATGCAGATTTTTAAATTGATGGTAACTTTGTTCACATAGGATTTCTGCTTCAAGTGCTGGTTTAGTGTCTTTAGACCATAATTTCTGAGGAGTATTCATAGAAGCCAACTCTGGCCTTTTAAGGCTAATTTCCCTGGATTTCTTCTTTAAACAAGGGAAAAAGACATGTTTTCCAGAGGACAATTCATAGTGGTTGATTTAGACACCTCCTCTGAATCACTCTTCCAAGGACCTATCCTTGACCATGGGTTACTGAGGAAGTCAAGGGAGATTAGCCTCATGAGGCCAGTTAGCCTTTATGATTACTGCCTGTAGCCTTATATTTTATCTATATATCACGAATCACAGCTGAGCTAGTGTTGCAAGGTGATAAAGACTTGGACCATTAGTTCAAAAGACAGTAAAATAATTCTACTTCAGATCACTTAGTTTGTACCATTTTATGAATGACTGCTAAATAAACAAATACGCATTTCCTTTATTAAAATACATTATTCAGAAATTATAGTAATATACATTCTATGTCATATATACACAGTCCTGCATGCTCATGCAGAGTATGCTAGTAACGTAAATCTAACAAAACCAAACAATTTTGAATTAGAGCTACAAGCATGAAGGCAGTAGTCTTTGCTATTATTTAAAAGGCATGAAGATTTGGAGAAGAGTTTAAAGCTTGAAGTGGCCTATCATCTTCAGAATATGAGAAGAAAAAGTTTGCAATAATGACAAGTAAAATTGTGGGTCTGGAACAAGCAGTACTATAGTAGGAGCCTATCAGTTACTCTGCTATTTTAAACATAGACAGTTTATCAAAATTATACATGGATTACAAATGTAGTATTTTCCCTAAGTTTCATCCTTTAACAAGGGTGAAAAAAAAAAAAATCATTTCAAAGGGGAAATTCATAATTGTTAAACTAGACACTTTTTCTGAAACACTTCCCAAAAAACCTGATTACTGAAGAAGCCCATGGATAGTAATTATACATGTATTACACGTGTAGCATTTTCTGTTTTCAGGTAGGTCTTTCATATGGATCCAATGAAAAAGATCTACATGCACATGCTTTTGAATAAAATTAATTAGAATGCATTTTCAAAACCAAAGTCAATATAATTCATATACAGAATAATCTACCTTCTATCAGTTAAAAAAATTAACAATGGAAAATTCCCTTCTCATGTGTATAAGAGCCTGATTCAACAACATATTTCTAATGTCAAGGTGCAGAGCAACCATGAGAATTTTTACTGACTTTTTTTTTTGTCTTATCCTGTAATGGCAGCTCTTCATATGAAAACAAAAATAACCCCAGAACAAATCACAACGAAACACAACAAACACGGCACACACAGCACTTTCTTCCTCAGTCTGCACACACCTGTATTACAGTTAGCAGTGTGAATTCTTTGCCCAAAGACATATTAAACTTCATCTGCCTAGTTTAAGCACCATTACTATCTTGGTCATGGGATCTTACATTCCAGCATGGGCCAGAAATGTAATTAGGAATCTTTGGCCCTGCACTTGCAATAAACTTCATATTACCATGGGTATATTATGAGTTTCAAAACAGGTAGTTTTATATGAAACTAAAAAATATCCTGTCCTTAAAAGTACATGTGCTGAGAACCTCACAGCAGTTGGTGAGTATAAGAAATCTACATTCAACTAGAATATCTATTTTTCATAGCATTTGTTTAATCTGAGCATATAAACATTATAAAAAAAGTGTTCCTTTGCTATTTGTCACTAGCCCTACAAAAATAAACTAATGACCCTACTAAAATCCTGCCAACCTACAGAACTAATGGAAGGAAAACAAACAAAAAATCAAACCCAAAACACCACACAAAACCAAACAAGAAAACAACCACCTCTTTGTTTCTTACAAACTCTTGGAAAATAAAATTTTTCATGCCATGATACTGATAGAACATATTTATTTTTAGATGTTGTGATGTAGCAACAAGCCACAACTCTGAAAAGTATTTCTCCTATTTGGATACCTGCAGGTTTGATTCAGGTAGCTACTGACACAGGTCAGGAAATGTTGTCAACCAGGGTCACGCTGCCCAGTCAGCTGGTCTCCTTGTAAACTCAGGAAATAAGACCTAGTACAGATCATATGGTATGGTGATGGAAATAATTTCTAATGGACAGTAGCTACAAGATATTGCAGAAATATGTACATTATTAACCAATAGAAATATCTTTTTTTTTTTTTTCCCCCCTCCACAGAGCAAACAGTGTCCTTTAATGAGAATGGCCACATTCACCATGATCTCCCTGTACTCTGTACATATACTATACTGCTGCAATATTAATTTGATATCAGAAAGTATCAGCACATTGAAAATTGTGTCTGAAAATGACAAAAATATTGTATTCTTACCTGCAGGAAAGATCAAATGACGTAGCTCATCCTTTGCATATGAGATGTTCATGAAGACTGTGCCATCATATTCCCTGAAGAATAGCTTTGTCCATGGTCACTTGAATTGGAGTTTGCTTCCTTACAGACTCTGCGAGTTGATGATAATGCTCCATATTACAATTCCACATGGAACTTCACAAGCAGGAATAGTAAAAGCATTTTTTCTTCAACATGATCTGATAGCTTTACTTTTATTTAAGATGAAATTTACATTAATGACCTTAGTATTTTGGGATTTCACTTTATCCCCACAGCTTCTGTGCATATTTTAAAATTTAACTAATTCATTCTCTGTTTCCGGGGGGGGGGGGG
>VXBL01008396.1:0-47920 GCA_013400195.1 Aramus guarauna | reverse complement strand
GGGGGGGGGGGGGGGGGCGTGTCATAACTTGAAACTCTATAGAAAAACGTATTTACTTAAACATAAGTGACAGGTAAACATTATTTGAAGGAATTACAATGATAAGAGCTTTAAATCACAATCTACAGAGACAGTGGTTAAATTTAATGTAATTCACTGTGGTTTAAGTTCCAGAAGTTTGTAAATGATCTAAAAATAAATGAAATACAATTAATAATTACCACTACAATTGACATTTCCTTCTAAACACTAATATCTTTTGCAATTAATGTAAGTGTAATATTAGCCTAGCTTTTAAATTATCAGATGTACTGTTTGGTAAATGATTAATCATTTCATATTACATTACCAATACTTCAGAAATATAGAAATTCCAACTGTGCATACAAAGAAAAGGTTGACTGTACAAGAAAAATTAATTAAAAATAAGAGAATGGTTTTGCTTTTAAGATTAAATTTTCCTAGAATCTGCCAAGTACTTGTAGATCTAGTTTATTTGCATTTGAACCTTTGTTAATACCAATGAGAGAAACCAGCTGAGTCATCTCCTCTTCTGTTTGCATTTGGATTTCTGCAGAATTGAATCCTGACCCTGCAAAAATTTCTAAGTTTAACAAAAGTGGTCAAACTGACTCAGAAAGTGGTTAGATTCACTCTAAAAGCCAAGCATGTACATAAACATCTGTAGATTCAAAAATGTAAAAGGTCAAAATCAATTCCCCTGTAATTTGTCAGCATTTTGCCTAGTATATTATCAAACACCCAGACAAAACAACATACAAAGTGTGATGCTGAAGGAAAAAAAAAATCAAAACAAAAAAAACCCCAAACCTACACCCAACTGGAAAGAGGTGACTGCAGAATGTTTTAAATCTCTGTACTAAAATAAATTTATATTCAGAGCAACAGGGAATTATTTGAGAATAAAGAATCTATGCAGTAATACACTTGAAGAGTAAAAAGTGACACTTTATTTAAACATCATCATGAATTTTACAAGAGTGTAGAAGTTGTTTTTCTTGATCATAGGAAGTTCTTCTATGCTAGATGATATTAATTAATCTGTTAGCTGCTAAAACTGCATCAAATAAAAATACCTCTGAAGAGCACACTTTTTTCCTTTGTGCTAGATTGCACAGGAGTGAGACATTCCTAAAAACATAGTGCACTCTGACTTACACAGCTTCAGTATCATGATATATTACCAGTGTGCATGGAATAGTTTCAAGTAATACAATTTAGAAATTATCTGCAAACGGTCTTCATAGCACTTTATTTGGCAAGTGATTCTGCTTCTCATCTTGAAAAAAAACTAAACCAAACCAAACCAACCAACCAACCAAACAAACAAACAAACAAAAACAAACCAGAAAACAAAAAAAAACCCAACAACCAAACTTGGATTTTAACTAGTAAAAGGACAACATTCAATTCAGCCCTATAAACCTTGTTTACTTAAATTTGCATCAGTAACATACAAAAGTATTACCAGATATTTTATTTCATTTATTTGTGATTTTTAGGAGACCCTGTGTTGCATTTAAAATGCAGTCAAACCCCAAGGGTTGAATGTTAAACTAAACACAGGCATTAAAGGTATTTCCCTTTAATGATAATTAAATACCTAACATTGCAGGATATCAGAGTCATTAATTTCACATAACCAATTGTGGAGCAGTTACACCTGTACAATTAATTGCTGCTGTTGTTGTCTTAAATATTTCCAACTATGTTATCAGCTATGGGCAGCTTCATTAGGTTGTTACACCGCTCCGTATCAGTAACTGATCACTTGCATGTATAGTCCTGAGACCTCTGGCACCATCCTGTGCCTGTGTACTTGCAATGCCTCTGCTATTTTACATGCTGGCTTCTCTGCTACAGTCCTGAGACGGTTCACTTTCACATACATTCTTATTCTGGAGTCTTTGACTCCAGTTTCATCCTACACATGGGGTTTCTAAACTTGTTTGTATATGCCCTTTCTCAACTACTTGTTACTGAAATCTAATTCCAGTAATATTAATGGCAATCATCAAAGCTATTCACTTAAATTCACTTGATTCTTTTCAACCTACAACACCCTTTATCAAAATATTGAATTAACAGTACCAATGAAAGAAATTGCAATAATCCTATAGAAGTGATCATTAAACAATGAAGACTGAAGCAGCTGACATTTATATTGCTATAGAACTGATGTCCAAAAGCTACTGTTTCTTCATTCTCAAATGGTTATACTTTTGCTCATTTCCAGATGATGAAACAAGAATTACATGACAAGTTAATAACACTTAAAGCTTCATCTTTTAAAATTATAAAAAGGAGAAGTATCTCTGGGGGAAAAAAACAAAACAAAACAAAACAAAAAAACCAAAACACACAAAAAAACCCCAAAAAAACCAACTAAAACATTTTGTAGATTTTATTTAACTTTTGCTACAGGACTACGCCAAAACATCCAGGATAGGCATTTATGCTACCTGACCAGTCTAAGATATATTTTAAGAAATATATGCAATATAATCACCTGACTAAATCCACAGATTTTGTTTCTTCTCTTCATGTCTACATCACTTGTTTTGTGAAATAAGTGACCATAAACTGCAAGAGTTGCTGATTCTACTTAAAAATGTGATCCAGTCCCTCCAAGGTTAGGAAGACCTATAAGTATTTGCTGCATAATTCTTGCTTTCTACAAGATGAAGAAACCTGAAGGTCAATTAGTTTCTGAATCTCATTTTATAGGACCACTATATACCGTATTTTAGAAAATATAACCCACTTATCATAGGTCTAGTACTACTCCCACTGAAATAGCTAAGTATTTATCCATCGACTCCAGTGGGAGTTCAATGAGACTCTTAAAATAATTTCTATTCTATTTTCTTAATTTTTCTGTCCTCCTCTTAGGTCAGATCATCCTCCCTGCATAATGAGAAACTGAAATACTTACAAAAGTGTAGGAGAGAAACTACTGATATTGCATAATTTGAATACCACGGTCCTCTAATTTTACATTAAAACTTAAAACAATGTCAAGTAGGTCTTGAAAATAAGTAATTTTAACTCTTGTTTGTTTGAAGTCATTAGGTGGACTAAGCAAAGATTTTATCATGTTTTTTTTGCTGCTTTTCTCTTTTGTAAACATTCATTCTTTTTTATGAGTTTTAAATTAGTTTAAAATTAGGGTACTTGCAATGTCTGCTGTTCACGTGAATCATTGTTAATTACAACACTGATGTAGAGAATACACTGGTTATCATTATCCTTAGTTCATTTACACTGATTCTGATCTCAGGGATATCATGGAAAGAAGTAGTTTTTCCATCTTTCCTATCTACCAAAGTTTTTATGGCACACCTCATTCTTCTTCTAGTTCTGCAGGAGTAGCCAGTGCAATTTTCTTCTGTTTGCACAATTACATAAAAACAGGCTTTTACATTTTCCTCCAGTCATAAACCAGAAAAAAGTCTGGGAAATGGCCTGAGATCAACTATCGCTCCTCCAGGCTGACCTAGACATGGAGTGGTGGTTAGCACAGGCCCAAGAGGCGAGTTCATTGCAGCTGCTCTGTTTGAAGTACTACAGTTTTACTCACTGGCTGCAAATAGTGTTGTGCCACTTGGTCTCACCATCAGTGAGCAGTACCCAACCCATTTTATGTAAGAATTCAAATGCATCCTTAAATAGGAGACAAGAAATAACCCAAAGAGAAGAAATAAACTCCCAAAAGATTTCCCAAAAAATACTTAAGACATTTAAATATGGAAAGATGTCTCCAATTCTAAAACCCAATTCACTAAGTTTTCTAACAGTACCTCTGAAGTAAGCTGCCTTAATCACTGAAGACACCTCCTATCAAACAGAACAACTTCGGGGGGGGGGTAGCTGATTTAAGAACTGTAGGACTAAATAAGTTGATTGTTTGGACAAGATTCCAGAAATTCTTGGAAAATTCTATAGAAAAATCTGCATCTTTGGTAGGTAGGATTCATTGTGCTTCAGAACTGCAGTGTAGATGTCACATTTGAGTGTTGATTCTGGGCTCCACTTATAGTAAGAAAAAGAGGGACACTGTATGGCATGAGCCATCTAATATCTAGATGTGGGTGTGCTGAATTGTACCCTAGAAAATCCGCTTTTGTTTCACTGATTATAAATGGAACTTAAGTTTTCAACTCAGGTATCAGTATTTACATCAATTGTAACTTAAGCTTTTGAAGCTAAGAAGCTACAATCTAAATTTTACATGCTTTTTGTTACTTACTGACTTTGTTCCCCAAAGTTGACAAAAATCAACAACGAGGTCATGCACAAACCTTGGCTGTGATCATGTCCGTGTACTATGAGCTGTGACAATGTGAAAATACTAAGGCACTTCTAGAACTTAAAAGAGTTTGCCATTTAAATTGAAATGATGTGCTTAGGAACTGAAGTGGAATATTGGAACTTAATTGAAAATGAGAATATGCAAGTTATATCTTTCATACACTGTCAAAAAAGAGATGCTTTAAAAAAAGCATTTTGATTAAAGTGTTAAATGACATTATTTTTTTTACCAAAGGAGGAGGAGGAAAATAATCTATTGTGGGAATATGAATGTTTTAAATAAACTGCACTGTTGGAAGTATAAGCTGGTTTTAGTCAGAGAAGCAAGATTTAATTTTGGTGTTTGTATGATGATTTAGTTAAAGTAGTGACAAGAAAATTTACACTTTTGACATTTGAATTATGGGTGTTCTTTCCACTGTACCAATCATAAGTCAGTGGTTTCAATTGTTTGGAGCAGCATTTTAATTTTTCAGATAATTGTATTTTGCATTGTGTAGGTTATTTCATTTTTGAAAGATCTGTTTCTGAGAATTAAAGTTGCTCAGAAAGCAAATATTCATAAAGCACTAGTGCCAGTCCTTCCATTTTCTTGAAAAATACTTTCTTTACAAGGCATAAGGAAAAGAGGAAACATTCCTCTGCATTACTTTTTTCTTAGCAATCTGTGGAGTATCCCTCCAGAAGAACAGGCTCCAGACAATTTGTGGAGAATCACTGCCTCTTTCCCTTTGTGGCTCAGTTTTTATACATAATGCAGTTCATTGCTTTGGAGCAATTTATCACTTTTGTTTCTTTTTAATGAGATTAACGTAAAATGGGTTCATGTATGGCTTGTCAATCTCCTGTCTCTTGTCCATCATCTGAATGGAAGCTAAACCCTTGCATACATTTTATGTTTTAGTTGAAGTGGCAACATTATTGAGAATTCTGATTTTTACCTTTAATCCTCAGTAAATTACTGGCCTCTTTGGAAGACAAAACGGTCTGATAGTCACCCTGCAAAGTCTCATTAGACCACTTCACAGTTTCCAGAAGATTGGAGATTCACTGTTGCTTTCACTAATGAGCATCTTTGAAGTAGGCAAATGCATGCACCAGTGTTCAGTTATGAGGAAAACAATGAAATAAAAAGAACTCTTCTGCTCATTCAAGAAATCCCCAGACAAGCTGGAGCCAAGTTTTAAAAATATGTTGAATGAGCCACAACTGGGAAGGACTAACAGAGCACCACATCTTTGCAGGAAGAATAGAGAAAGGAAGTCTCACAACTTCATTTTGGAAACAGCAATGTTTTGGATGTGTTTCCAAAATGAAATGATTCAACCTTCTGCAGCTTTCTGTTATCCTATGGCATGCCTATAGCCTCAAATACAGGCAATACTCTTTTCACATAATTTTTATTTTCATTGCCCTACCTATATCTATTGGGCTGATTAGCAAACAACAAATTTAGTCCTTCACAGTAGTGCCAGATCCTGTTTAAATACCATCTGAATATTTACACCACACTTGAGAATCCAGAGGAAAAAAATGTATTTACATAAGGAAAATGCCAATACAGCAGAACTATAGTAGTGCCAATACAGTAAATACTGCTATTAATAACAACACATTAAAGCCAGTTGTTAGCTTTGCTTATGAATTCTTTCAGTTAACTCACTTTTGATGGGCAATATGTTTTGCCAACAATATCTTATCTAAAAGCTATTGTCATATGGTGGCCTGGCATTTAATAGCTCAAGTACATGGTACTTTGACAGCTGACACCACATCATTCAGAGGTAAGTCTAAAAATACCTTTCTCCAAAGCTCAATGTCTTTTTGAAGAATATAGCCTCTCCTTGATACATACATATATCTCCTAATAATGTTAATGTTATTTTATGCATTAATTGATAATAATTTGAGGACACTAAATATTTCCATTCTGTATAGGTAACAACTATATTTTAAAGTGCTTAATTCTAACTTTATTTACAAGGCAGCTCTGAATGTAGTTTGATATTAAGATTCATTATTCAGCTACAGAGGGAAAAATACCAGCTCACATGCTAGGCGACCTACGTAATTATCAGCCAGCTTGATTATCATTGTCTCCATCACAACCATCTTCCAGCCATATTCTTAATTTCATAAAACCAAGACAGATCCTTAGCTTAAGTAAATCAAAGTCTTTTTAAACATAACACATTTCTCAGGATAATATAAAGGAGAGAAAAGGGAATAAAAAAATATTGTAGTGTCTCATGTTGTTTTCAGTTCTTTCCAAACTGTTTCTAATATCAAAACTTTGACTATAGGTGCATGGACTTCAAGTCTTATTGAAGTCAGTGAGTCATATCTCTGCTGATGTAAGTCTATTGAAATCAATGAAATTAAATCAGAAACAAAAATTGGGTCCAATAGAAACATGTGTCTTGGAGCAGAATATCCATCTTCTAATGAACCCATCATTGTTACATTCATGTGCAAGTTTGACCCAAAGGATTATTTCACAAATGTATGTATGCATATGAGTGAAAAGTTTGGAATTGCAATCATAATATATTTTGTATTGAAATAAGTGATTCAGCAGGTGCTGTGTACTTATTTTGCCAGGTAGAAATACACGTATATCAATAAGGAACATAAAAATCTGAGAAAATTCTTACAATCAATGACTTCATATGAAGATCAAGGGTAAATCCTCTATGGTATACTTCATCTCCACATACCCTGAGGAACACTTTTGCTTACTGTCTTATCTGACTTCCTTTACTTTTTCTCTTTGTATTACTAGGCCTTTCTCATGCTTTTTAAAATATTCCTTCTGCTATCCCTGAAACAGAAATTGCTCTTCAATATTATTTAAAAGAACACAACTTAGATACTGCAAGTAGCTTAGGAGAATTCCTTTGGAGTATCCATGATGTACCTGTGCATGACCATGCACGTGTGTGTGTCTGTGGATGAGGGGAGTCTACAATTGAAGTGGAACTGTGGGTCTTGTGGGCCCATAACACACAAGAGTCAGCAGCTGGGGAGTCCTGGCATACAGGGGCCAGTTACTGGGCAGACTGGAGGGACTGACACTGTAGATGTGAGTATGTATTTCCCACAAAGGGACCTTCATTCTGATCAGCTAGAGAGAGGAACAGGATGAGGCCATTTGTGCTGTTTGTGTCCGTGTGAGTGTTGAGTGTGTTATCTGTGTTAATCCGTGTACGTGTACTGTGTGTATGTGTGCATGTGTGCCTATAGGGAACACGCCATCTCACTACTGGCTGGACCTGGGGACATGAAGCCTTGGCAACCTCAGCTCTGTCAGCCTACTGGATTCAGCAACTCCTGGCACTTTTATTACTGATCTCGCACTGTTTCTGTATAAGCAGCTGTAGCTCCCATGGTCCAGTCCTAAAGAATCAAGTTTATCCATTAACATTTTCAACAACTGCTGCAAGTTTTGCATCTGAATATCAAGCATTTTTTGGTTACCATAGGTTATTTCTTCTTCAGAAATATCCCTGAAGTATATAAAGAAAATTGCTTTTCATTAAATTGTTTTTTTCTTTAAGTAACAGTTTTAATAACTCTAAACCTTATTTACATCAATACAATCTGAATGTGATGCTAAATCAGAATAGCAGCAATCTACACTTACATTGCACAGCAGATGCTGAAAAAATAGAAAAGGTTATCTATGTGTTCCTATTTTGTTCCATAATTATGAATTCAACTTATCATTTATTTTAATAATAGCAGGCAGATTATTTAGCTATTGTAGCCTAATAGTTGTTACAAAAGAGACATCTAGCAGCATCTGTAAATATTTATGCATCTAGCATGCACTTAGGTTTGATGTAAACAGGTGTATCTCAAGCCAGCAAGATATTTGCTTTTGAAATAACATATTATTTCACCAGTGTTTATAGCACTCTTGCAGTAAAAGCAAGAGTTCTTCTGAAGATACATCAAATCAATATTAAATCATAAGTGTTTTCAGTAATGAAGCGTATGGTGACTCCCTACATAAATTTTACAGTGTGGTGAATTCTGTAGTGACGGCTGCTGTAAAAAAACCCACAAAAAACAAAAACAAAAAACCAACCAAACAAAACCAAATGAAAACTCAAAACAAACAAACAAACACAAAAACATAGAGATGTTGGGAGGAGAGCATAATCTCCCTTTGAATTACTCTATACTGCTGTCTGGGAAAGTAAGGGAAAGGTAAAAAACACATTCTAGAAATCTAATGTATTCAGGTAATATTTAGTGCCAATCCATTTGTAATACTACTGCAAGCTTGTTGATATAAAGTGTTTATGTAGTTCCAGTAAAGTATTACAGAAAGATAAAAACCATGCTGTCATTGTTGCTTAAAATATATGTTTGCCTTCCAACATCCATGTCTGCATGTCTGCAAAGTACCAGCTTTTAGGAAAATGTGAGAAACCATTCTAACTTCTCACTTGTTCCAGAAACATGAAAGAGGACAGAGTGTCTCCTCGACAGTGAAGGCATCTAAGCCAGGACTCTGGTCTCAGAAACCTTAATGACATAAACTGTAGTTTCTCATGGCTGGCTAGTGTTTGCTGCAAGCAAGAGCAAATGAGCTCAGGCTCATACTACTCATTGTTCAGAAGAACAATGGGAAAATATATTGAGCTTTTTGAGACGTAAGACAGCTCAGGAAAGTTCTGATTTCTTCCCAGTCCTGGAGAATATTTGATTAAAAGACTATACAGCTGAACAACCTTGCTTATTGTGAAAAAGTCTGCCATAGAGAATCAGTTTCCATTGGTTCCTGAAAAATACTGAACCTTTAGGAAGAGCCATTTAATTTATTCAAACGTCTTAAGATAAAATCAGCTATCTCCTCAATTATCTGTTTGTTTGTTTGTCTGTTTTTTCCCATTGTAACGTCTGGGGTTTTTTTGGAGACTGGCAAAGGCACCAGCTCACAGGTCTGTCCTGTGCCCTCTCACATCCTATTAAAGTGTCTAGAAATCTCTATCTACCTGTACTACAGTTGCGGAACTACAGAAACACAGATTTTATGGACTGACCCTAACCTCCATTCCCCATCCCCTTGTGCTGCTTGGGGAGGCAGGAGGAGCTAGAAGAGTGAATGAAGGAGTGAAATTGAGCCTGGAAAAAGGAAGAGATGGTGATCCATGGTGGATCAGACACAGCTCTTTCCTTTTGAAGGGACTGTAGCCCATGGAGGACCCACACCAGAGCAAAAGAACAGAGCACAAAGGACATAGCAGCAGAGAGAAACTGTGCAAGAGAGAAAGCAAACTGTGGCCTGCACTCTGCTGCTAAAGGGATTGAGAAAATGCATTAGCTATATCAATTGTGGCATACCACTTGGCTGCCTTTGACTCCAGTTCATATTGAAGCTCTAGCATCTCTAGCACAGCAGCACTCATTGTTGGCATGACTTCATTCAGGCCACGATAGTCTACTGTCAATCTCCGCTCTCCATTAGATTTTGCTGGCCATATGGGACTGCTGAAAGGTGAGTGAGTTCAGCTGATGACTTCTTGGCTCTCCAGTTGATGAATCAGCATATGGACAGGAATCAGGGAGTCTTGGTTGGTGCGGTATCGCCACCGGTGCACAGCTATGGTAGAGATCAGTATCTGTTGTTCTTCGACTCTCAACAACCCCACAACAGAAGGGTCCTCTGAGAGGTGGGGCAAGGTAGACAGCTGTTTAATTTCCTCTGACTCCAAGGTAGCTATTCCAAAAGCCCACCAGTATCCTTTTGGGTCCTTGAAATACCCTCTCCTGAGGTAGTCTATGCCAAGGATGCATGGGGAAGTCACAACGGGGTGCTTTTGCCACTCATTCCCAGTTGGGTTCACTTTAGCTTCCAATACAGTTAACTGTTGGTATCCCCCTGTCACTACAGAAATACAGTTGGGTTCTGCCCCTTTCTAGTTTGATGGCATTAGAGCACACTGTGCACCAGTGTATACAAGAGCCTTATACTCTTGTGGATCTGACATGCCAGGCCATCGGATGCACACAGTCCAGTAAACCCGATTGTCCCTTTCTTCCACCTGACTGGAGGCAGGGCTCCTCTAGTCCTGGTCATAGCATTCGTTACTGATGAATAGATCTGTGTGGCGCACTTGGGTTTGAATCTCATCCTTGTTACTCACTCCTTGTAGATATGAATCAGAAGCTCCTTCCATAAGATCAGAAGTAAGATCAGTCCTATTCTATCTGGGAAACTGCCCACTGGAGACTGCAGCACCAATTTGCCTGGAAGAACCCCCATTTGAAATTGTTTTTCCTTGCAATTCATGTACCCATGCTTCTAGGGTCAAGGTAGATTTTCCATCCCACTTCCTCATGTTGTCTCCATGGTCATGCAGGTAAAACCACTAGGACCCTCTATATCCTCTCTTTTGGTCGGAGTGCTTACTCCTAATAGCTGAGATACTGATCGGTACAAGCAGTGAATTGGACATACCCTCTTTGAGTTGCCACACCTCCTGGGATAGTTTGTGGAACAAGTTTTCAGATTTTTCAGGCAGTCTTTCCACAGCTGAGACACAGGTCTGTATGGAGGAAGATACTTTATTCCACATTGCTGGAGTTAGCCAGCCACTTCATCCACTGTTGATGCATCTGTGTCTTTCCAAGCCACTACTGCCAATGATTGGGCATACACTGGTGGTGCACTCTGTGCAAACCTCATCCACATGGGTCAGGTACATTGGACGTCATCTGGATCTGTGGGTAACTGCATATTGTGGGTCATAATAAACCATCTGCCACACGGCTAATTCACTCAGGTACTGGATACTGCCTGACACAGGGGCTGATCTCCAGGTGGTATTCTTAAATAGCTGGTTAACCCTAAACAAGACCACAATTAGGAGACCTAGCAATAGAAGCTTGCTGGTCCAAACATCCCAAGGATATTCAACATTCTCAAGAGCTATTGTAATTAGCCTGGAGAAGAAGGAAGAACAGTGTCTCCTCTACACATTGGCTCTCTGAGAAGAAAAAGTAAAAAGTATAATTATTAATAGCTTCTGACAGATGGCTCCCAAAGTACAAAGATGAAGCCATTGCTGTCACTCTGCTGCCGCCAAACACAGATTCATCCACTGAGTACAAATACAAAACTGGTCTGCCTAAGAATGATTTTATCATACCATAAGCCAGCGGTACACCAAACAGCAGAACAATAGCCTTAATCCAATGCCCGGAGGTGACAAACCACACATAAACACTGATAACCAGTATATATGGCAAGTAAGGTATTACATGACACAACTCTGAGAACAACTCTGTGAACAAATAAAACAACGTTATGACCAGTGAACAACTGATAATTAAACTAATATAATGAACGCTTATAACAAATTTTTTTTAACATGCTCCGCTCAGATCTGTTGTTATCTCAACCCTTCGAGCCCCACGTTGGGCACAAAAAAAAAGAGACTGTTGTGGTTTAACCCCAGCCAGTAACTGAGCACCGTGCAGCCACTCATTCTCTCCTCCCCTGGCAAGGGGATGGGGAGAAGAATGGAAAAAAAAAACAACCTGATGGGTTGAGACAAAGACAATTAAATAGGATAACAAAGGATGATGATGATGATAATAACAATAATAAAGTGGTGCACAAATACAATTGCTCACCACAGGTGAAAGGAAAATAAAACAATCCAACACCCAGTCTGTTTCCAAGCAGTGAATCTGCCTCCCGGCTAGCTTCCCCAGTTATATACAGAGCATGACATTATGTGGTAGGGAATATCCCTTTGGTCAGTCTGGGTCAGCTGTCCTGGCTGTGCTCTCCCAGCTTCTGGTGCACCTGGCAGCACGTGAGAAGCTGAAAAGTCCTTGGCTTAGTGTAGACACTACAACTACCTAGCAACAACTAAAAACATCTGTGTGTTATCAACATTGTTCTCATCCTAAATCCAAAACACAGCTCTATACCAGCTACTAGAAAGAAAATGAACTCTGTCTCAGCTGAAACCAGGACAGATCCAAAGCAGCAAGCTATGAATGCTAGGGAAATAGGAAACATATGCTTAGACCCTGATCCTGGCATTAGCTCTGCATATACTTAATGCTAAAATTCTGCATAGTCCCATGTATTGATGAATACATTTTTTTACAGAGCTGAGACCTTATATTCTGCTGCCTACATCATTTGCGCACAGTGCTTTCCCTCCAATAATTATTCTATTTTTAAATATTTGCCATCTAACATTTCTCTAACCGAACAATTATTCTGATTGCATTTTTACAATACATCCATTTACAGCAATAAACCTATTGCCAACAGCTAAAGTGATCTTTAAAGATAAGGTTGTGGAAGAGTAGGTCTTTGAGGTTATTCTTTTTTCTCAGTACAGAAATCAAATTGTCCTCCTACTTACTATACTTTTTAATACCCCAGTGAGAGAATTACCATTAATTATGGGATGCAGTGATAGAAACAATGTAAAATGTAAATGTGTAATACAAATAAGTATTACCCATAGATCAAACTGTTAGTGAAGATTTATATTAATCAATAGATGTGCTTTATATAGTAACTTCCAATGTAAAATTGAGCATATTGCAATACATCACACTCTTTGTTAATTACAAGATTTTAGAGTTTTCTTCTGAGCATTTATCTTCACAGAATACTATCTTTATCATTTTGGTATCCATTAGTGCTGCCATTTCCCATATATTAGGATGTTGTCATAAGCCAACCTTCTTCATGGGGCTTATGAGTCAGCTAGACAAATTCAGTTCAAGTTAAAACTTATCACCAGAGCCATCGATCTGCTAGGTTATCTATTGTTCTTGTTGGGTTTTGCACAAATTGGCTTAAGATATAAAATTCAGGAGCCAATCATGGCTGCATTTATCTTATACAATAGACTCTTTGTACGTCAGCTGTACATCTGATTTAAACTTGCATTTTTAAACATCAGAAGTAATTAATTCTGGTTTTTTTCTAGCTTTTCTTTTAATGCTTTTCAAATGTGAAAATGACACACACAAAACATGGTATATTGTTGGATTTTTTTATAGAATCACCATAAATAGGTTGGAATTTGGGTATTTTTCCTTCTTTGTTTTCTGTAATACTGAACTTCAGTGGTAAACAGAAAATATCTGTAATCAGGAGTTTGTGAAATAAACTAAACACTCTGTATAAAGAACGAAAAGGAGATCATAAAGAAGGAATACAGTCAAAGACTAGAAATCTGTGAGTGGTGTGGTGAGCATGGAGGAACTGTTCAGCTGTTCGCTCTCTGTTCTATTGATCAAGACCTTCATTTGAAGCTACTAGAAGCCAGATTCAGAATAATCAAAAGCAGCCGATTCTCCACATCATAGCAAGTAGATCTGTAGCACTCCTTGCCAGAGAATGTTGTGGATAAAATAGTGTATGTAAGTTTAAGGGGGGACAGAACAAGTATTTGAGAAACACTGAAGGTAAACTTAGGATAGCAAAGCGTTGGCTGTTCCATTAAAGCTGTACATTTTCCAAATGTATGCAGCAAGACCAAAACAAAGTCAATTGTCTTGGTTTAGGTGTGTTTCAAACAAATTTTCTCTATTATATCAGAGCTGGCTGCCATTTCACTAGCAATATCTGTTGTTATATAGTTTAAACATGGCATTTATTAGTTCTTTTTACTCTGAAATACCGCAGATACATATTACCTTCAAAACCATTAATGCTCTCAGGCTGTGACAGCTGGCTTATCTTAAAAATAATTGTAATTTCCATGTTTAGCATACTGATACTACTAACATAATTTGTAGTAGACTACTACTTTTGCTTTGAAACACGTAGCTAATTTACTATCTAAAAGTTTTAAAGGGAACTCTATCAAAGATTAAACAGAATAACCTTTCAAATTGGAAATTTTAAGGTTTTATTTCCAAAGATGAGTTACATGTTTCTGCATCAACATCATTTGAATCACTTTCAGCTGTGATAATTTTCATGTTTCTTAACTGATTTGGAGGTCAAATTCACTCTCCCTTTCCACCTCCCATTTTTCTGCTATCCATTAGTATTATTAATTGACAAAAATTATTTTTTCTGCATTGTGTCTTCTGAAATGCGTAAATATAACACTAAGATTTTTTTATTATTATTTGGTAATCTGTAATTATTCTATGTACAAAGTTTTAAACATATTTATATTAATTTATTCTGATTCATTGCTCAAGTTCTTTAAATTGATCAGTTCTGGTTGTTTAATTCCCTTTGGTCTACTTCCTTTTCACCAGTTCTGATCCTGCCTTTTTTTGCTGGTAGTGTTCTGTAGAACGGCCGGATACAGATTTTCTTATGTCAAACCAAGATCTCTGTTTATAAAGTCTGAGTTTGTTTGACTGGCTAATCCAGTGTAGCCAGAACAAAATAAGCAAACTCTACAGTCTCATTCCAAATCAGTTTTACTTTCCTCTATATACCTGTGACTTGGTTCTTACCTTTCCTGTTGCCTCTTTAAGGTTATTCTTTGTCCCATGTCCAGATTCATACACCACTGATTTCCTTCTGTTTCTTCGTATGTAAAATAGTTGTCTCCTGGGTTTCCTTTTTTCCTGGATTCCATAAATTCTTTGTCTTTGTAAAATTATTAGCAAAATAATGAAAAGAGTAGACATGGCAAAGGTCATCGTAATTTTTCTAACACTTTTTATTCATGTTTAGTGAGGCATAATTAACACAGTGTCTTAAAATCATCAAGACAACTATGATCAGAATGGGCTGAATATTTAATATACCCTAAATATAATCCTCAGGTACTTGCAACAGCAAGAATTAAGGCTTTTGCTAACCATGCCCATCAGCCAAGGAGCAGATTTTCTGCTATTATCTACAAATCTTAGGCTGTGTTGGAATATAAAAGTGGAGTAAAGGATTATACATTTGCTATTTCACTTAAGTATTCTTGATCACAATCAATTTATACTATAATGTTCTCCAAAGCATTTTATGAGTGACACTTTCTAAATTCGGAGGAGTTATTATTGTATTTCATGACTAGATTGTGATTTGTAGAAAAATGTAGCCCTTCAAACAATGCTAGATGTGTCAAAAAATTGATTCCCTGGAATGTTAGAAAGGTAGAGAGGCCTACCTGAGTTCGGTTAAATTCTGTGACTTCTGGCTGGAAGGATGAGGATGAGAAGTACAGGAGATATAGCAAGACCCACAAGTTACAGGCAGCAGACATTTCAGATGGACATCTGATGTAGTAAAGGGAGAAAAGTTGTAGAATATTTGATTATTGATTTCAGATTAAGGGAAAAGAAAAAAAAAAAAAAAAAGGAGACACAACTCATCAATAAAGATGCAGATGTGAATACTAGGTTTTGGTACAGTCAAGGAACTGAACCAAAGCTAAGAATCATTGAAAAAAGAAAAAGTTTCTATGCATCCTACAAAATTATATTTTATATTGTAGCAAGAAAGCATTGGGGATGGAATTTGACAGCTAAAAAAAAAAGATAGATGACAACTTCTTAGTTCAGGCTAGCTATGTACAGAAAACCAAACACAAACCCAAAACCAATGGTTATTTAATAAGCAGAAAAGTCTTTTCTACTGAGAGGAAAACCTAAAATTCTATTTGTTTATTTATTTATTTACCATTTTATTTATTTACTTTCATAATTTCTTCTGACGCTGATAGAAAACATCTAGACTCTGTCTTTATTGATAACTTACGAGCAATCAGAAAAAACACATAGCATTTTTCCCTGTGTGAACTACCACCCTTAATGGTATTTCAGTCTTCTTGCTAATAGTCACCTCTGCAATCCCTAGCAAAATGTCAATCCATAGTCTACCTCCAAAGAGATACAGTCACTGTGCCCTGCCCCCAGTGCAGACCCACATTTGTCTCGTGTCGGTCCCTTCTGTCTAATTTGCTTTTTTATTTTAGTGTTGAGAATAAGTTATCTGATGGCTGATCCATTCCCTATGAATGTTTCCATACACTCCTCTGAGAATGTTTTGAAGCTGCTTTCAACTGTTGTGTTTGTGCGGAGCTGCCAAGCCCTACTTTCCATAGAGGCACTAAACTAAAATGCATTTTCTCCTGTCCTCTGAGTTCCTTTTAGAGGGTCAAAGTGAAATAGTGATAGATATGGATATAAAAGCATTATAAACAATCCACTGATTCATCATATTGGTCTAGTATCATATTACATACATACATAACTTCACATTATATTCCTGAATGTCCTTACACTAACAACTGAAATTTGTGCATATGTGTCATCTCTTATTTATTTCAAAGGAATTATGTGTCACAAGCTTACTATGATGAAAGGATGAAAAAAAGGAATCTAGTCCCATTTACTGGACAGTCTATTCATATGAATTATCATTTTTAACTACCAAGATTTTCATAGCAATGGGAGGGATCACACTTGCACACATTGACAAAGAGTATCCCTTTTCATTGACTGCACTTATAAAAGTGCAAACATTTGCTCCATAGGTGTTAGGGGTAAATATTGAAAAATTCCAACTAAAAGATACTATATACCATCTGTCTCTGTATGGTACATCACTCTGTCTCTTTCTTTATATACTCAGTAGACTGCAAGCTATCTGAATTTCTATAGCAACTCTAAGGATGTCTTTTTAATTAATCAGTTTTAAGAGGATGATAAGCAGTTTAGATATTCTGGACATGATTCTTTTTTTTTTTTTTTTCCCCCAACAAGATATTCTGGAGTAACATAAGTGGCGCCAGAGAGGAAAATCGATTGAAATAAGAATCAGCACAACTGGCAATACCTTTTTCTCTAAGAGCATGCATATACTCAATGTAGTGCAGTTGACAAGTAACTGTTAAGCTGCAGTAGCACAGGTAGACATCTGAGCTTTAACTGGCAACTGTCAAAAAGGTTTATGTTTAAAATTGTCATGTTACTTAGTTTCTAATAAAAGAAACAAGTTAGTGAAGTGCTACTTTGCTCCAATGAAGAATATGGCTTCAAATGTACATATATACATAGGTATAATCACTCAAAACATGTATCCCAAAGAGTCAATAATAGGTCAGCTAGCTCATTAGCCTGAAAAGATCAGCTAGTCTGTATTATTCCTATTTTCTTAAAAAAAAAAATGGTTGCAGTGATAGAGGTCATATAGTCTGTCTAGCACATGTTTTCTAATGCTTATCTATTTTTACAGTACAAAAAAAAAAATAAAAAAATCCTAACATAAATAGTGCTTGACGTAATGCAAGTCTCTTCTTAACCTATCTACAGGTGACATGGAGAAAACAGTTTATTACCTTTCTCTTGGCAGGTATCTTTTATATATAAAGGCTGTTATATGATCTCCTTTCTTTCTCCTTTTTGTCTGGATAAAATAACCCAATTTCTTCAATAACTTAGCCAATTATTCTCTGTCCTCATTTCATGCAGCTGATTATTTCCACCTTGTAAACGTCCTTGTAGAATTGCATCTTTTTTTTCTGACCGTTTCTCCATTTTCTCAAAATTATTCTGGATTCAACGTGCTTACAGACTCCAGAAGGTTGATGTCATCTGCAAATTTAATCAGTGTACTTGCCATTCCATCAGCCAGGCTGTTAAAAAAAATGCTGAACGTTACTAGAGCCATCACAGGCTCCCTTGGAATTCTACTCAGTCCATTCTTCAAGTTTCACAGTAAACCTTTAATAACTGTTCTTTTTGTACAGTTTTACAATCAGCTTTTTGCTCACCTGATAGGAATCCTATGGGGGGAAATATTGTAGGCAGCATCAAAAGAATTGCAAAAATGAAACTACATGGCGTCTCCTACTTCTCACCTGCAATTCCTACTTCTTCATCTTTTGAAAGAAAATAACCAGACTGTGAATAGTTCTTGACAAAGGAAAGTTAGTGGCTGTCCATTCATCTTGTCGTCTTTAGAATGATCAAAAAGTTTGATTCTTAGGTTTTCTGCAATCATACGCACAACACAATGAACAAAGCCATTCTTATACAAAATATCTTCTTGCAACTTAACATTATAACTTACAACTTTCTTATAATTAAATATACAGCTTCCAAGTGTGTATTTCAATAACATACTTCCAGTAAGACAATTCTCCCATTCTTTTTTATTATTATTATTTATTTCCTTTTAATAATATGCATTATAAATTCCTTTTGCAGTTTCTGCAACCTTGCTAATCTTCCATATTCCCATAGGTAACCATTAAGTATCATCTTACATAGTAGCATGTCAACACAACATGTCATATTTGACTCTTAATAGCATGTTGTTATAATTCTATAATTAGAATTTATACTGCCAGAATTACAAATGCAGCAAATTCACTTAGCTTAGTGTCGTGGTTTAACCCCAACCAGTAGTAAACACCACATAGCCACTCTCTCACCCCTCCCCCTGCAGTGGGATGGGGAGGAGAATAGGAAAAAAAAACCTCATGGACTGAGATAAAGACAATGTAATAGGATAACAAAAGAAAATAATAATAATAAAATAATTATATATATATAATTTTTTATATATATACATATAAAGAAAGTAATGCAGGAATGCAATTGCTCACCACTGGTGGGGTGAACGGGACGGGATGACACCAAAACACAAAAACCCACAAACCAAACAACAAAACGCCGATGCCCAGTTTGTTTCCAAGCAGTGAATCTGCCTCCCAGCTAGCTTCCCCAGTTATGTACACAGCATGACATTATGTGACAGGGAATATCCCTTTGGCCAGTCTGGGTCAGCTGTCCTGGCTGTGCTCTCCCAGCTTCTGGTGCACCTGGTAAGAAACTGAAAAGTCCTTGGCTTAGTGTAAGTACTACAATTACCTAGCAACAACTAACTGAAAGCATCAGTGTGTTATCAACATTATTCTCATGCTAAATCCAAAACACAGCACTATACCAGCTACTAGAAAGAAAATTAACTCTATCTCAGCTGAAATCAGGACACTTACATATTATGTCATTATGTGTCCTTATCTTCTCTTTGGTCTGTGTATAAACCAGAGAAATAAAAAATAAATCCATTCAAATAATTAATATGATATATTTTGTGTAGACAAAATAATCAATTGTTCTTTGCAAAATGTACTCCAACAAAGCTGAAACCTCTTTTGGACAATCCCAAGTTTTTTCAAGTGCATATTACCACAATGTTAAGGTGGGTTTTAGTCTTTTAAAATCATGTTTATTTTATTAAACAAAGAAGTTAATCATTTAATTTTGTATAACTTCTGGAGAACCAGTGTAAAAATGACATAAAAATATACTATAATGTAATTATTAGACAAAAGCATTAGAGCAAAGATAATTGTTGAAAGTTGTTGATGCATTGTTTGCAAGACTAAGAATAAGTGCTTTTCTTTAGGAATTACTTATGTATGTGACTTAACTGCTTTTCACCTCATTAATGTAGCTTCTCTAAACTGGACTGAAGTTGCTAAATCAATTTAGATTAAGTGTTTCATTTGGGGTGGGTCAGGGAAGGGAAGGGTAAGGCTAATATGGGAATTCTTTACACTGTGGTCCAAAAAGGCTATTTTGTGCAATAAGTGACTAAGCAAGTGAACGGTAGATAATATTTTACATAAATGAGGATTAATTTAATGTACTTTATAAGAAAGTAGTTAGTTGAAATATTAGCTTCAGACTTACATCAAACAGTCATGCTGCATAAAACAATAAATCTCAATCTTTGATAAGAAAAATGTCATTCATCAAGTCTGTCAAAGGTTTTCCAATAATTTCACCACTGTAGAGAGAAAATTTGTGCAGCCAAATCTCATTTAGAGTTAAAGCTGGCCAGCACTGTGAAGGACAACAAAAAGGGGTTTTTAAAATATGTTAACAGCAAAAGGAAAGTCAGAGATAACATAGGTCCATTACTTGATGAGGTCAGTTACCTCACAAATAGGGATGTAGAGAAAACAGAGACATTTAATGCCGCCTTCACCTCTGTCTTCAACACTGATGATGGGCCCTGGGACCCCCAGAGCCTTGTGTCGGAAAACCATGACTGGTGGGATGATAAACTACTAGCCAACTCCAAAATCATTCGAGACTTGCTGCTCCAGCTGCTCATATATCTATGGGGCCTGACAGAATTCATCCCAGGATACTGGAAGAGTTGGCCTACGTCATCACAGGACCTCTTGCCATTTTTTTTCAACAGTCTTAGAAGTCAAGAGAGGTCCCAGTTGACTGTAAGCTGGCAAATGCTGCCCCAGTTTTCAAGAAAGGTGAGAAAGAAGATCTTTGTAATTACAAGCCTGTTGGTCTCACTTCAGTGCCTAGTAAAATTATGAAGGTTATTCTGGAAGTTCTTGAAATACACTTGATAGACAACACAGACATTGGTCATAGCCAGTATGGGTTCATGAGGGGAATATCCTGCTTAACTAACTTAATTTCCTTTTAGGACAAGGTCACACATCTAGTTAACCAAGGGAAGCCAGTGGATGTAGTATTTTTTGGAATTTGAGTAAAGCTTTTGATACTGTCTCTCACAGTAACCTTCTGGAGGAAATGTCCAGCTCACAGCTAGACAAATCCATAATACATTGGATGAGAAATTGGCTAACAGGTTGGGCTCAAAGAGTTATAGTAAATGAGGATACATCGGGCTGGTAGCCAATCACCAGTGAGTTTTCTCAGAGCTCAATTTTAAGGCCAGTTCTATTCAATGTTTTTATAAATGATCTGGACACAGGAATCGAATGTATAGCAAGTAAGTTTTGTGATGATACTAAATTAGGAGGAGCTATGGACCGCCTCAAGTGTAGAGAAGTCTTACAAAAAGGTCTGGATAGACTAGAGAGCTGGGCAATCACCAACTGTATGTAATTTAACAAAAGTAAGTGTCAGATTCTCCACCTGTGGTGGGGTAATCCTGGTTGTACATACAAATTGGGGAACGAGAGGCCAGAGAGCAGCCCCGTGGAAAGAGATCTGGGGGTTTGGGTTGATGGCAAGCTGAATATGAGCCAACAGTGTGTCTTGGCAGACAAAAGGACCAACTATGTTCTAGGTTGCATCAAGCAGAGCATAGCTAGCCAGTTGAGGGAGGTGATTGTCCTACTCTGCACTGCACTGGTAGGGCCCCACCTCCAGTACTGTGTGTAGTTTTGGATGACTTCATATAAGAACATCAAACTCTTAAGAGTGTGTCCAAAAGAGGGTGAGTAAGATTGTGAAAGGCCTTGAGGGTGAGACTTATGAGGAGTGACTGCGGTCTACTTGGTTTGTTCAGCTTGGAGAAGAGAAGGCTGAAGGGTGACCTCATTGTTGTCTACAGCTTCCTCAAGGTGGGCAGCAGAGAGGGACACTGATCACAGAGGGGAGCCACTCCAGTGCTGTCCCAACCCACAGCAGAGAGGCAGTTCTTGGTACACAAGGGGTTTTCCTGAGGAAAGGAAATGCCAGGGGAGTGGAGAGACCAGCCAGGAGCCAGCAACTCTTGCAGGAGGCACTGATGAGGCCTGGGCATTGCCAGAGCAACTGTGCCCACCCCTATGCCTATGAAAAGCAGCCTAGGAGTGCTGGTGACCCAGAGCACCGTGAACAGAGTGGAGCATCAGCCAGGGTGCTCTCATGAGACCCTACCTGGTGTTCTGTGTTCAGCTCTGGGGCCCCCAGCATAAGAAGGACATGGACCTGTTGGAGCTGGGAAGGAGGGCCATGAAGATGAGCCAGAGGAGGGCCATGAAGGAGCCAGAGGAGGGCCCTGAAGATGATCAGAGAGCTGGAGCACCTCTCCTATGAAGACAGGCTGAGAGAGGCTGGTATTGTAAAACCTGGAGAAGAGAAGGGTCCAGGAAGACCTTAGAGCAGCCTTCCAGTCCCTAAAGAGGGCCTCCAAGAAAACTGGAGAGGAACTGTTTACAAGGGCAAGTAGGGTAATGGCTTTGAACTGAAGGAGAGTAGATTTAGATTAGATATGCAGAAAAAAAATTATTCTCTGTGAGGGTGGTGAAACACTGGAACAGGTTGCTCAGAGAGGTTGTGGATGCCCCATCCCTGGAAGTGTTCAAGGCCAAGTTGGATGGGGCTTTGAGCAACCTGGTCTAGCGGGGAATGTCTCTGCCCATGGCAGAGTGGGGCTGGAACTAGATGATCTTTAAGGTCTCTTCCAAACCAAACCATTCTATGATTCCTCTCTCTGGTGACCAGCAATAGGACACAAGGAAATGTAATGAAGCTGCATCAAGGTAAGTTCAGATTGGACATTAGGAAAAGGTTCTTCACCTTCTTCACCAGGGTGGTCAGTAATTGGAACAGGCTTCCCAGGGAAGTGGTGACAACACTGAGGCTGTCAGAGTTCAAGGAACATCTGGACCACGCTCTTAGTCATATGATTTAGTTTAGGTAATTCTTTAAGGACAGTTTGGGGTCACAGTATTATTTAGGAATAAAATAAAATGAAAAATCATTTCATAGAATGTATATTCTCGAAGTCAGCTCATTGATAAAGTCCACAATTTCATTACATGTAGGACTGCTTGCACCTGAAAAGTCTAACACAAGGGTATGATCTGCTTTTGTGATATTCCAGCTCTCGGGAATTTGCTACATGAGGCTTCCAAATTGCCTCTCAGTATTTTCTGTCTTCATCTGAACTCTGTACTAAAATAAGTTCTATAATTGTATTTCCACTGGTGTCTTCTTTTCCTTTCCTTTCCTTATTCTAAAATCATTAACCTCAGTCAGAGAAACTGTAGTAAAAATAAGCTATTAGATAGCCTACTATTTAGTAAAAATTGAATATTTATTTGTTATACCATTCAGAGACCCTCACTGTACCTTTGAGAGCAGAACCAGCCCTTGAATTCAAGTCATCCAGGCACAGGGCAAAGGATTAACTAAAGAGATGAAAACCTCTGCACTGGTCTGTGGCAAGTAACAGAATATCTGCAAAAATGTAGTGGTCATGAGTCATGCTGGACAGTACCTTTTAAAATCTTCTGCGTAAGATCAACTTTGCATTATAACCTATGTTAGGTTACAATAAGAATGTTGTATTATGGTAAATTATCTGTCACTTCATTGCTCACTAAGGAAGCAGCTATTCACATCGCCATCCTTGATAAGGCTTGACTTTGTGACCAATATAATTTTTTCTGGCTTACTTTCTTTGAGAATTTTTATGATCCAGGGCTTTGTGTTACATTTTTTTATTGCTCAAGCAGGTTATAAATCCTTTCTGAATGATATGTAAGCTATTTTTTGTTAGATTAACTCAGAAACAAAAGTTCAAAGTCTCACTTTCCCATTTTCTTGAATAATATTAATGTAGTTTTGTTAAACCAAAATCATGTCCATTAACTGATTCTTCAAGATTTTCTTCCTTCTCCCTAACTTCTTTTGGCCACCAGTCCCTTTTAACAATATATTTTTTATAATACTAACACAAAGACTTACAGAAAAAAAGTAACTAAAATCAGTGTAACTCCCACACTAAGTGCCTGAGATTTCCAATACTTGCTAAACTTTGTACAAACAGCAAACATTAACAAGAGTGTTAAATCTACTGAACCTCTTCAAGCATGCTGACATGCTCTAAAATTAAAGATATGGAGAAGATAAAGAAAGTCTGAGGACTACAAGGACTGGAATAGACTGTGATGAAAGGCATTTTGCAAATGAGCTGACTCCAGTCAGACAGCTCTCATTATATAGGATTATTCATTGTGAGCCAAAGCATCGTAATGTGTTCAAAAGACAGTGCACTGGATTTAAAAGGGAACATTTTAAGCACTTCATAGCTAAATAGAGAGAATAGCTTGTTGATATTAAATTATACAGGACTAATTTGGTCATGTCTTGCAGGGCATCTGTATGAGGCATTAAATACACTTTTTACATGCTATTGAGAAGCCAGTGGAAAAAATTAAGTCTGGAGTCACAAAAGAACCTGTCCACTCCTTCCCATTGGTTAAAACATGTTACATGTCCACTATTCCTGTCCACTTGACAGAAAAACTACCACAAAATTAAAGTGTACACTAAGACACAGATCTATCAAAAAAGACTCTCTTCAACAGAAAAGAGACCACAATCTCCCTGAGTTACATTTTCCTCCTAAGAGGCACTGGGAGCAATGCAAAAATATGGCGTCCCTTACATGGAACACATCATAATCTTTCAGTCTGGCTAACGAATCATAGAGGAATAGATCTGGGCACATATTCAGTGATTTCTTCTGTGTGTATTGGCATGCATTTTTAAATGTGTTCATGACAACTGTTTTCACGTCCCTGCCTGCAGAAACATTTGAAAAATTAGTGAATGTTGAACAAATATTAATACCATGAAATAAACAGAGGAATGGTTTCATAAAATTGCCTGGCTGATGGCTATTCCACTCAAGAAATTAGTCTCATTAAACCTGAGAGTAAAAAGATGCCATGTGACCTAAACTGTTGAATCAAAATTAGACAACATAAAACAATGTATGCATTTAATGAATGAGACAGTGCTAAAGACATAACAAAGAATTATCTTACTGTTAAAAAAAAAATAATAATTTAAAAATAAAAGAGCAAGAGACCCATACAAGAGAGACATGGACATCCTGGACTTACCAGGACCAAGTCCATGAAAGGGCCATGAAGATGATTAAGGATCTGGAGCATCTGAGGAGGGGTTGACCAAGCGGGGACTTTTTAGCCTGAAGAAGAGAATGCTTGTGAGGAGTAAAGGAGGCAGAGCCAGACATTCCTCAGTAGTGCCCAGTGATAGGACAAGAGGTAGTGAACACAAATTGAAATACAGGAAATTCCACTTAAACTTAGGAAAATACTTGTTTACTGTTTGGGTGGTCAAACACTGGAACAGGTTGCCCAGACAGGTTCAAAACCCACCTGGACAACATGCTTTGCAACCTGCTGTAGCTGACCCTGCTTGAGCATGGGAGTGAGATGAGAGGATCTCCAGAGGTACCATCCAACTTCAGTGATACTGTGAGCACAATTGCATCAGGGATACCGAATTTCCTGGGGGGAAAAAAAAAAAAAAAAAAAAATAAAAATAATAATAATAATAAAAAAAACCCAACAAAGTAGGCCAGAAGTGGAGAACAGATATATTGCTGAAAATGAATGTTAATGAATAAATGTATTAACAGGGGCTTATTTGTATGGGGAATCAGTATATAGCCTGCTTTATTGCGTTGTGCTGAAAACACATTGACCCAGGTGGGCCAACCACACTGTGTAAGCCTATTGTCTGGTTGAGAATCTCGTAAGAGGTGATGACTAAACATGGACCATCTAGATCTCAGAAATTATCCAGAAGGGCTGTTCTATGAAAAATTATATGTCACAAGAATTCCTTTGGGTTTTAGTAGTTTATTTCAACTGAAACAAGAAGTGAAGAAGGTTTTATTTTCACACAGCTCTCATCTCCAGCTCCTCAGTAAGTTGTTTCAAAAACAGGTAGGCTACTTTGATATTTTCAAGACTGAATATTCTTTTTTGTGTTCAATAGTTCCCAACTTCAAAAAACTGAATAGAAATAAGAAATAACAAAAATAGGAAAAACCAAAAGTATAATTTGCCTGCTATATTTTTTCCAAATAACTAGAATTTTAATGTATATATTTATATTTGCTGTTGCCTGCTGCTGTTTAGATTGCAGTTTTGATATAACTTTATTACACTAAAAAAATACTATTGCAGAAGATCTGTTTCACAGAATTACAGAATCTCTAAGGTTGCAAGGAACCCCTGGAGATTCTCTAGTCCAACACCCTTGATCAAGCAGAGTCAGCTAGAGCAAGTTATCCAGGGCTGTGTTCAGTCAGGTTTTTAATATCTCTTAAATGTGGAAACTCCACAACCTCTCTGAGTGGCTTGTCTCAGAGTTTGACCACTCCTACAGTAAAAAAGTGTTTCCTTGTGTTTAGACTGAATTTCATGTGTTTTAATTTGTGCCCATTGACAAGACCCCCCCTGAGTCTTCTCCAGGCTAAGTAGTCCCAGCTCTCTCAGCCTTTTCTCAAATTGAAGGTGCTTCAGTCCCTTCAACATTTTAGTGGCCCTTTGCTGGACTTATTCCAGTCCATCCACGTCTCTTTTGTACTGGGGAGCCCAGACCTGGACTGAGACCTCCAGATGTGTCTTAACAGTGCTGAGTAGAGGTGGAGGATCACATCACTTGACCTGCAGGAAACACTCATCCTTATGCAGCCCAGGATGTTGTTGACCTTCTTTGCCACAAAATCACATTTCTGGCTCATGGGCAGTTTGTTATCTACCAGGACCCCCATGCCTCTTCCTGCAGAACTGTTTTCCAGTCAGTTGACCTCTAATCTGTACTAGTGCCTAAGGTTATTTCTCTGCAGCAGCAGAACTTTGCATTTTTCTTTGCTGATTTTTTGTGAGATTATTGTTGGCCCAATTTCCTGATCTGTCGAGGCAGTAGATCTATCTGGTATATCAATCATACTTTCCAATTTAGTATCATCTGTAAACCTTCTGAGGATGAATTTGGTCCCATCATCAAGGTCATTAAGCAAGATGTTAAATAGTATTTCACTCAATATCAGCCCCTGGGGTACACCACTGGTGACTGGTCTCCAGCTGGACTTTGTGCAACTGATCACAACCCTCTGGACCTAGTTGTTCAGCCCGTTTTCAATCCACTTCACCATGCCCTTATCTAACTGTAACTAATGGGAGACAGTGTCAAATGCCTTACTAAATTCAAAGTGAACAGCATGCACTGCTCTCTCCTCACCCACCAAGACAGTCACCAAGGCTATCAGGTTGGTTAGGCAAGATTTCCCATCGTAAATCCATTATGACTATTCTAGGTCACCTTGTCCTTCATGGGTTTGGAAATTATTTCCAGGAATAGTTGCTCCATCACCTTCTCAGGGATTAAAGTGAGACTGACAGACCTGAACTTCTGTAGATCCTCCTTGCCTTTCTTGAAGAGTGACAGGAGTGATATTTTCTTTCTTCCAGTCTTCTGTAACCTCTTCCATCATGACCTTTCAAAGATAATCAAGAGTGGGCTCACAGTGGCATCAGCCAACTTCCAGAGTAGTTGTGGGTGTATCCCATCAGGCCCTGTGGACTTATGTATGTCCAATTTTTTAAGTGCTCCCTAACCTCATTCTCTTCTGCCAAAGGTAATTCTTCCTACCCAATGATGTCATCCATATATAAAAGAAATAAGTGAGTTTCTTCCATAAATAATTAGTTGTGAATTATTTACTCAAACATAAAAAATAACCACTGAATTATAAAAATCAGTTTTTTCTAGAAAAAATGTACACAGTGTTGACAGTCCAAATATAGATAATATGATATGATTTATTTTTTTGGTAAAAGATTATTTTAATACTTCAAAATTATATCGGGATTAAAAAAATAAGAAGCATAAGAGGTTTGATGTTTTAGTTTGGGTTTGGTTTGTTTTGGGTTTTTTTTCCTTTGTTATAAAAAAAATTAGATTATACTGCAGTTCTTGGATATGTGAAAACCTGTGATTATAAATATAAATGTGCTAGGTTATCATGTCATCTGAAGTCATCTTGAAAAGAAAAAAAAAAAAACCAAACACAAAAAAACCAAACCCAACAAAACCCAAGAAAACCATACAAAAAAAAAAAAAAATCCCCCACCAAGATATGCTTAAACTAGCTTTATATAACTTCTTTGACAAACTCTTTAAAAGAAATGCTAAAAAAGATTATATCAAGCTAAATTATGTCACATCTACATTTTACTATGAATTAGAAGTGACTGATAAGCACTTGTACTCACTAAGCAGTGAAAATTACTCATCTGAGCTTATCTTACAACCTATATGATAAAGTCTTCTAATATCTCAGCCAAAACAAAAATGTTCCATAACATGTTTCTTTTAAAAATCAAAACATTAGATTAAGAGCATTATAATGCACATATCTGGGGAAACAATTGCACCTGATATTTTATATTATAATCCACTAAGATTTTATTATAGATCTTTTTTAAAATTCTGACAAGGTATACTCTCATTTCAGTGTGCAGAAGTCTAAAAAATGCTTTGAAAAGAATCTTTGGGGCATATTATTTTCTCAGACACCATCTGTCAGTAAATCTATTGGTTCAGTATGAAAGTTTCTTCAGATTTATGTTACTTTAAGTTACAGCAAATTTCAAGTGTACATATTTATGGGTAATAATTCAATTCTAAATTACCCCAATTACTGAACTGCCTTTATATAATTATAGTCATATTTATTTTTCTTCCTGTGTTTCCATTTACCATTTAGAGCTCCATAACACATGGTGGGGTTACTTGTTTTGATTTTGTTGTTGGGCAGGGGGAGGGAAGGGTGTTGAGGGGATGTTTTTGTTTGGGTTTTTTTTTATGTTGTTGTTCCAGTATGCCTTGAATTCAGTTGTTCCTTTTAAAATAAAATTTTGGCTCACCCAAATACTTTACACACCACGTTTTGAGTTGGAATACCTAGATTTTTTAATTCAACATTACTTCTCCTTTAGCACTCTTTGTTTACAGGGGATTTTACTTTCAGTAGCCTTTATACAATGACTTCCAAAATTTTTGAGCATTAAAACTGATGATATCTTGCTAAATAATAAAATTTTGGTTAAAAGTTAAGATGGAAAGTTAAGTGGAAAGCAACATTAGAAACAGGCAGGGTTTTTTTTTTTATATATATATATATATATGTACACACACACATATGTTGCTATGCTATGCAGGTGGAAAATTAGACGGACCAAAGCTCAACTAGAACTTGATTTGGCTATTGCCATAAAAGACAATAAAAAATGTTTCTATAAATACATTAACAACAAAAGGAGGACTAAGAAGAATCTCCATCCTTTATTGGATGTGAGGGGAAACATAGTTACAAATGATGAGGAAAAGGCTGAGGTACTTAATGACAGCCTTTAGCAGTAAGACCAGTTGTCCTCAGGTAGCCAGCCCCCTGAGCTGGAAGACAGAGAGAGGGAGAAGAATGAAGACCCCATAACCCAAGGGGAAGTGGTTAGAGACCTGCTACACCACACAGACATACACAAGTCTTGGAGCTGAATGGGATCCACCCCTGGGTACTGAGGGAGCTGGCAGAGGTTCTCACCAAAACACTTTCAATCACTTATTAGCAGTCCTGGCTAACTGGTGAGGTCCCAGTTGACTGAAGGTTAGCCAATGTGACGCCCATCTACAAGAACGGTGACAAGGAGGGAAATGGGGAACTACAGACCTGTCAGTCTGACCTCAGTGCCAGGGAAGGTTACAGAGTGCCATCACGTGGCACGTACAGAACAACCAGGTGATCAGGCGTAGTCACCATGTATTTAGGAAAGGCAGGTCCTGCTTGACTAATCTGATCTTCTTCTATGACAAGGTGACCTGCTTAGTGGATGAGGGAAAGGCTGTGGATGTTGTCTACCAAGACTTTAGTAAAGCCTTTGACACCATTTGCCACAGCATTCTTCTGGAGAAACTTGCTGCTCATGGCTTGGAAGGGCATACGTTTCACTGGGTAAAAAACTGGCTGGATGGCTGGGCCCAGAAAGTTGTGGTGAATGGAGCTAAATCCAGTTGGCTATTGGTCACTAGCAGTGTTCCTCAGGGTTCAGTACTGGGGCCAGTCTTCTTTAATATGTTTATCAATGATCTGGATGAGGGGGTTGAGTGCACCCCCCATAAGTTTGCAGATGACACCAAGTTGGGTGGGAGTGTTGATCTGCTTGAGGGTACAAAGGCTCTACAGAGGGATCTGGAAATTGTATGAGGTTCAATAAGGTGCAGTGCCAGGTCCTGCACTTCCATCACAACAATCCCGTGCAATGCTACAGATTTGGGGAAGAGTGGTTGGAAAGCTGCCCAGCAGAAAAGGACCTGGCAGTGTTGATCAACAGCCAGCTGAATATGAGCCAGCAGTGTGCCCAGGTGGCCAAGAAGGCCAACAGCGTCTTGGCTTGTATCAGGAATAGTGTGGTCAGCAGGACCAAGGAAGTGATCATCCCCCTGTACTCGGCTCTGGTGAGGCCACACCTCGAGTACTGTGTTCAGTTTTGGGTCCCTCAGTACAAGAAAGACATTGAGGTGCTGGAGCGTGTCCAGAGAAGGGATACAAAGCTGGTGAAGGGTTTAGAGCAGAAATCTTACGAGGAGCAGCTGTAGGAACTGGAGTTGTTTAGCCTGGAGAAAAGGAGGCTCTCTACAACTACCTGAAAGGAAGTTGTAGCCAGGTGGGTGTTGGTTGCTTCTCCCAAATAACAAGCAACAGGACAAGAGGAAATGGCCTCAAGTTGTGCCAAGGGAGGGTTAGATTGGATATTAGGAAAAAATTCTCCACCAAAAGGGTTGTCAATCATTAGAACATGCTGCCCAAGGAAGTGGTTGAGTCACCATCCCTGGAGGTATTTAAAAGACATGTAGATGTGGTGCTTAGGGACATGGTTTATAGTTGGAATTGGCAGTGCTAGGCTAACGGTTGGACTTAATGATCTTAAAGTTTTTTTTCCAACCAAAATCATTCTATGATTCTATGATTCTGTGATCTATATATATTTTAACAGGCTGTGCACATGTGTACATGCGGTTTGGTATCTGTTGTGAAATAGCTGCAGTAAGCAGATACCACCACATAGCCACTCACTCACTCGCACTCAGTGGGATGAGGGAGAGATTCAGAAGGGTAAAAGTGAGAAAAATGGGTTAAGATAAAGACAGTTTAATAGGAAAGCAAAAGCTGTACGCTCAGGAAAAGCGAAATAAGGAATTCATTCACTACTTCCCATCAACAGCAGATGTTTAGCCATTTACAGGAAAGCAGGGCTCCATCATGCATAACAATTACTTGGGAAGATGGGTGTTGTAACTCTGAATGTTCCCGCTTCCTCCTTTTTTTCCCCAGCTTTTATTGCAGAGCATGATATTACCTGGCATGGGATGTCCCTTTGGTCAGTTGGGGTCACTTGTTCCAGCTGTGTTGCCTCCCAACTTCTTGTGCAGCCCCAGCCTTCTTGCTTGTGGGTTCCTGTGGAAAACAGAAAAGGCCTTGATGTGTGCAAGCACTGTTAAGCAATAGCTAAAACACTCCTGTGTTATCAACACTGGTTTTGTCACAAATCCAAAACATAGCATCATAAAAGCTCCTATGAAGAAATTTAACTCTATTCCAGCCCAGCCCAGTACAGTATCATAAATTACATTTGATTTGTAGCTCATTATTCGCTTTCTATATTCACTGTTTAACAATCATAGGAGATCAGAATAGTTTGGATCTGTAGTAATAGTGGCATGGGAGCATGCATTGTCTAAACCATTCCATTTCTAAAAGCAAAAATGCTTCTTGTCATTCTATATGCAATATTAATCTGATAATTCTAATCCTAATTAATAATTGCAAGGCAATCTGCAGCAACAAATATTACTAAGACAAAACTCTTCCCCTTCAAGTAGAAGGATTAAAAACCACTTAAAACCATCAACACAGTCTTCTTCAAAGACAGCTTACTAAAAACATTATTTCTCTCTCTGCAGCCCATGCAGAGGAGTCCATACAGGCATAGATTTTTCTGGCAGGAACTGTGTCCCGTGGGGGACCCAGGCTGGAGCAGTTCTTGAAGAACTGCAGCCCAGGGAAAGGACCCACAGTAGAGCAGTTCATGAAGGATGGTATCCTGTGGAAGGGACCGTATGCTGGATCAGGGGAAGAGTGTGAGGAGGAAGGAGCGGCAGAGACGAAGCATTATGAACTGACTGCAACCCCATTTTCCATCCCTCTGGGCTGCATGAGGCCATGGGAGGGGGGACATAGAAGAGTCAGGAGTGAAGTTGAGCCTGGAAAGAAGTGTGGTAGGCGGAGGGGGAAGGTGGTTTTCATCTTGTTTTTATTTCTTACTGTCCTACTCTGTTACAAAAAATTGTCAATAAATTAAACTAATTTCCCTAAGTCGAGTCTGTTTTGCCCATGATGGTAACTTGCGAATGATCTCCCTGTCCTTATCTCAACCCACAAGCTTTTCTATCGTATTTCCTCTGTGTGTCCTGTTGAGGGGGGCGGGAGTGAGAAAACAGCTTGGTGGGCACTTGGCAGCCAGCCAAGGTCAACCCACCACACCCACACTGAGAATCTATGCAGATCTTATTGTTGATGAGGAATGTAGAAATTTCCTAATTACAGAGATAAAAACACTAGAATGTTGTGAATCTGCGCTAAAGAAAAGGCCCTTACAAGTAGAACTAACAGCATGAGCAGCAAAGATGTCTATAGACCAGTCTGTCATAAGTCACTTCATTTATACAGCTGTTTGGACTTTGAACAGCTGGTTGTGAGTGTATAATCACTTCCAAATAGCAAGATTTCAGACTGCTCTTGACTTGATCCTTCCTGTTTGCATATTTGCAGAACTGGATATTAGATGGCTTCAGTTTTTCCACCAGATTTTGTGCAACTCAACCAAGAACAACTGTTGAGGGAGTCACAAACTGTCTTTGCATTGCCATCTGGCGATAAATATGAATCTTGCCAACAACTGGGATCCCAGTTAGAATCACATAGGTATTGTTGAAGTTTCTGAACTACCAAAGAAGACAATCAACAAAATACGAATGTAATTTAATGCTCACAAAGCAATATTAAAGATTTTCTTGAATATCACATACAGAAACTCTGACACATATCGGTAAGATGGAACTTTTTTCCATGTCTGTATTTGCTGCCTCCCAAATATATATGTAGCAGTGTTAAAATATACCATCTTCTGTTAAAACAGATGCTGTCTCCACTAATGATAAACACAATACTGTATTTATGTCAGACATCCTATTAAATCTAATTTAGCTTAATTCAGTACTGTCTTCTGACTGCTCATTCTGAACCTATGACGTCGTTTTCTTTTGTTTATTTTTCTTCCAAAATTTATTTCATGTTTTCCTCAAGATCTACCAGGAGAAATATTTCATGAACAAACTCTAGAGAAATTGCTTGAAGATTTTGATTCTTGTAGTTAAGAACAGAGGTCCCTTGTCTTCATCTTCTCTGATCATTTACTGTCCACCTTTAGATATGGATGTAGCATTCTGAAAAATGTGATTAATGGTAGGAATGTAATTTCTTTTTATTTTGGCTCTTTGAAAACCAAAACAGCACAAAGAACACAACTGAGCAAAAGCAGAGACATACAGACACAGTCAGCAGACATAGTCAGCTGATGAACCTGAGTAGTAAAACTAGTAATAAAACAAAAGCAAAATGTATACTGGCTGCAGGGCTCAACAAATGGTAAACCTTTGCTGAATTTTTATTTTCACTTGAGGAAACAAGACATATTGGACAAATGCCTGCCATTATTGGTTTTGTCAGCATCTCATCTGGTACCTCATTCTGGTGTTAAAGCTCTGTTCCTGTCTATGCTCCACTGAGTATCCAGTATAGCACACTGGAGTCACTTTCTACAGCTAGCAGATAGGCAGGTAGCCATCAGATGCCCTCTCTGCTCAAATGGCCATCTGGCTTCTCTGTTTCCAGATTCTGGAAAAACACTTAACCTTATATTTTCCTGCAGGAAACAGAAATAGGAAGCCATGGGAGCTATATTTCTCAAGAAGAACGTGGCATGTAGAAAAGATAAGGACAATATAAGATATACAAGACAAGATGGGGAAAAATATGAAAGACAAAATGATTATCCAAATAGGAATGGGGCCCAAGATCTCATGGGAACAGCAATATGATATTTCTTTACATATTGGTTTCATCTCTGTTATAGAACAATTATAATGCAGCTATCAGTCAAGATTTCAGAGATAAAAGTCCTTAAATTTTTGATATAATACATGTAAAACATTTGAAAGACAACAATGCCCACAGGCAGAGTAGGCAAGAGAAAAGATGAAGATTAAAAAAAATAATAAGATCAAAAACATTTTTGCTGTCCAGTACTAGGCTCTTTGTTTCTGTATGAGCTACATTGATTCACTGCTATCTCTGCCCAATTTCATGGTTCATTGTCCTTGCTAAAAGAAGACTGGTTCCAACTTCATTGTCCTATACAAAAGATCAGTCCATCTTTCCAAAGATAACAAATGGCCATTAGCCCTTACTGGGAGTACAAACACTAAAGATGCTGGCAGGTGCACTGTTGTGGAGCAATTCAAATCTGTTACAGTTGTCCTCTAACAAGGTGGTCGGTAGTTGCTAAATGTATATTTACTATCACCATCAATTCTAGCTCTCTTAAGCAGATGATGAGCAAACTTAGCCTAAGAGCAAGCCAACATTATTTTATAGTTTCTCCTCTCTGTTTCTATTCTACTATTACATCTTCTGCTACACAGTACATATTTTGGGATAGAGATAATGGTTGGTACAGGGATAGTGCAACATTTGGTTGTCTGAGACTAGGTCACCAAGGCGTAACCATTGTTATCATTGTAGAACAGAACAGTGTCAGGGACAATTTGTCTGAAAGAGATTCAGATATACCAGTAAGAACTGAGGATCTTGGACTATTTTAAGAAATAAAAGAAAATGGAGAGACTATTGTCTTTTTCCTTTCTCTTTCTTAAAAGATACAGATAGATTGCATTACAGAAATGAAGCAAGGTTGGAAAGAAGAAATGAGAGTAGTACCAACACAGTGTGAACACGACAGGTGTAGGAATCTCTTTCCACATGCATGTGTTCATTTAATGAATAATCTGTTCCTTTCTGTGCAATTTGCATAAGACTTTCCAACATGACCTTTGGAAGATATTCTGGTAGCTTCCTGTATCCTTGAATAATTCTCAGGCAGTAGAGGATAGTACCATGTCTCCCACCCTCTCATCTAATATATTTAAATAACTTTGTGTGTGAAGGACAAAATAAGCAACATATTACTAAAAAAAAAAAAAAAAAAAAAAGCAGAAGAATAATGTCAGAGGTGTTTTTCTGTAGAGAGAGCAAAAAAATTCTTATTGGTAAAAATGGAAGAGTGTTTCAATTATTTCAGATTCTTAAGCTGAGTTGTCATTTTTCATCATTGTACCCTATATTTTGTCTTTGAATCTATGGTGTACTAAGATTCCAAAAAGTTACTCCACCCAAAAACATATTTAGAAAATATAGAATAAAGAGACTGCTGCTTCTTGGCTTCTAAAGAAAACAAAATACAAATGTTTTTAAACTCAGTGATGCTAGACATTGTCACTTGGCACCGATCTTGATACATAAAATGCATTGAGTTTAGTAAAATCTTGATAAAAAAAGCTCCTGATCCTTGGGTCTGGATAGGGTTTTTCTGAAAAAGAAAGAGGATCCAGTCTGTGGCATATGAAAACTGAATCTTTGGTTTCAATAAATAATTTAATTTAATTATTTGTTGGGTAAGCAAGGAGAAGAATGGGAATGACTCCAGAGCACATTTTAAAAATATCAGTCTTGAGGGAGATATTCCGCATTTCAGTACTTGCTCTACTGAATACTTGATCATACCAGTAAAATAAGAAGACATTCATTCTTTATCTGGGCATGGCTAATAACTTACTAGTGAGAACTGATGTGGAACTCCTTGGACATGTGAATTTGCTTATGAAATTGAATGATTCTATATGTGAGTTCCACACCTCAGGCAAATACTCTCATGGTAGTTAAGTTAAAGGACTTGACCTGGGACAGAGAAAGAATCACATTCATTTACCTCTAAATTATGTGTGATTAGGTAGGTTGCAATGAGGCTTCAGAGGTAAAATAGAAGGAAGTGTACATACCTTTGAAAGCAGCTTACGTGTCCCTGGAACAACAGGGGCAGGTTTTTTAGGAAGCCACTTTGAGATCTATGCTGTGGTATGGGGGAGGAGGAATAAATCGACACTCATAAACAGTGCCAGGACTATATTCTGACTGTTAAACTTCTTCACGCTCCAGATCAGGACAGCCCTATGCAAACTACCTTTTGGGACTGATCTGTGGACCCAGTTAACTCCCAAATCATGCTTAGATTTCTTTGGAAGAGTACACATCAACCTAGACTGGAATTGCATAAGGAATCAGCCTATAAACTGATTGATTATATGACTAAAATGCAGCCCTGTCCCAAGTCCTCACACTGCTTAACTAACTAATGAAGACAAATAATAAGTACCTACTTTCCCTTTATCAATATAACAGGGCCTTTTTAAAATGTGTGTATGTGACACCAGCGACAGATGAGTTGAATCAGAAATAACAATGTGCAACACTGAGATTGCTTTTTAAAATTTTATTTTAAGCAAGGGAAAGAGTGTAAACAGGAAGATATAAATAAGAAAGAAGATGAAGAGAAAAGATGGATGAACCTCAGCACAGATGAAAAGTTTCAGACTTAGTATTTCCATTAATGTAAAAAAAACCCCAGCCTAGTAGTTCAGAAAATCAATTTTTTTTTTTATTTTTTTTTTTAATCTGTAGGGATATATCAGCAAAATTGTCCTAAACAGTGAAATGTAGAATGTATTCAGTCGCTACTGCATAGTACTGCAACCTAATATATTCCCTCTAAAAGCAAGATCTGTGCCTAAACCAATGAAACAGAGTAAAAAATAAAACAGCCTGTGTGGGTGAGATAGTTTCAGGTCCTCAGACTCATCTAACTTATCTAACAAAAGAAATGAAGACTGCATAAGGAATTCTGGAAAGACAATCTGATTCTGTAAGGAATACATAGTATGAGGAAAAGGAGCAGGTGACATAGCAGTTGGTGCAGTACTGAAAAAATCTGAAAAAAATGCTGCGATATGATAATCATTTTAAATTTGTAATTGAACTGCTTATTCTGATTTTGTCCTCTTTCATGTTAATTCTTTTGCAAATCCTTAAAGAAAACATCACTTTCTCTGTGTGCTTAGATAACCAGTCCTTTAGTATTAAATTTACACTACTATTTACTAGAGTGGACCAATTGCTTGGCTTAGAATCATAAATATATTATTATACCATCAACAAAATGACATTTAAAATTTTAACTGTTTTCAGCTTTGGTTTCCATTTTGTGGTCTTAAAAAGCAGAGCAGCATTCCAACCCATATGCTGGGGTGGCCAAACATGAAAGTATAAGAAAAAAGTCTTCCTGGTGCTGTTATTTTCATAATGTAATGCACACACCCCTACTGAAATAATTACATCATTAAAAGAGGTGAGCTGCAGGTATTTCTTCAATCTGTTAACATTTTCATTTAGTATTTCAAGAAGAGGGACCATTGTCCAAAGATAGGAGCAATTAATAAAGAAATAAAGATTTCTCTAGGTTTAAAGTTTCTGTATTGGTTAGTAGTGCATGTTAACTGCTGAACTGACTAGGTAGTGACAGAAGCTTGCAAGCAAGTATAAAGCACGCTGACCTAGACAAGGGGAAGGAATGGTTCACTATGTCCCTTGTGGGTAAAGTATAATTTAATTTGCCTTACTGGAGGTTTTTGTTAGAACTTGCAGTCACTGGCTGGAAGGACTGGTAACCTGTGGAGAAGGCTGGGTGAGGAATCACTAGGATGAGATGCTTTTTAAGAACAGATTAGACAAATATCAGGCAGGAATTTATAGCCAATGCTTTTGAATAAAGAGAAAGAATTATTAAAAGACTCTAAGATCAAAGGATCAATCAGCCCTCACCTGAAATATTTTGCACAAGTTTGATAATCTAGGTTCATGGAACACCCATGAAGATCTACTGGGAAGATATAGTGAGCAGACTATTTCTTTTAAGAAGAGATTAAAATATCTTTGCTTGTTTAGCACAACAGACAAATATTGAGATGGGACATATCATCTCTACAGATATAGGCCAGGTATATATCTTTCTCATTAGAGAAGAGAAGGTTCAGGAGGAATCTTATCAATGCATAGGAATAGCTGAAGGGAGGGTGCAAAGAGGACAGAGCCAGGCTCTTTCAATGGTGTCCAGTGACAGGACAAGAGGGCATAAAGAAACACAGGAGGTCTTGTCTGAACAGAAGGAAACATTTTTTTTATTGTGAGGGTGACAGAGCATTTGCACAGTTGCCCACAAAAGTTGAGGAGTCTGCATCCTTGGAGTTATTCAAAAGCCATCTGGAGATGATCCTGGGTAACCTGTTCTAGGTGGCCCTGCTTGAGCAGGGCGGTTGGACAAGATGATTTTCAGAGGTTCCCTTCCAGCCCCAAACATTCTGTGATTCTGTGACATATATCTAGGATGAAAAGGAACTAGTTAAATTAAATAATGAAATATTAATACTATTCTAACATCAAGCAGATGGCTATAAGAAAATGCAGACCGAAAATAGTTGTCTAACAAAAAAAAAACCAACCAAACAAACAAAAAAAGAAAAAAAAAAAGAAAAAAAAAGAAAAGAAAGAAAAATAGTTCTGGAATGATCTTCCAGACTGGGCAGTACAAACAAAAAAAAAAAGTTAATTACAAATACAGTTTAACAAGCTTATGAAAGAAACTATATTTAAAAAGGAGGTTTTTTGGATTAGAAATTGAGATACCAAATATATCTATATCATCAAAAGAATTTGTTGGTTTTAGCCATGCTAATACTGTGTTAAGCTATGATTTGGGATTTTTATTAATCATGCACGGAGGCCAGAAAACACTTTATTTCCCCTCTACAGTTTTTCTTGTATCTTTCACCTTTCTCTGACGTCTTCACAGAAGTGTTCACAGCTAAAGAAAGAATGTATGGACAGGTTTATGAGTATTTGCAATAGCATTTAAATTTCTAATGTCTTTCATTTCTTTGCCACTAATATACTCCGGTTAAAATGTATCATTTATTTGGGGTAAATTTTTGCCTCCCAGACAAGACAGTGTACAAGAGACTGTTTTGATCTACTGTATATTGCTGGACACGCTTTGCTTTAGGACCAAGACTGCTCAGGATTCTTTCACGTCTTTCGGCATTTTACAGTTTGGTCTTGTACTATGGTTCTTAATGATGCTAAAGGATCACGGTCAGCACTTTATGATCTGTAATATGTCAAGTAGCTGTGAAAAACTTCATAATGATCATCTATTTTCTGTTATATCCAATGGCAAAATCCACTGACAGTCCTGTTGTTCCCTCCCAGTCTTATGTTCCAAGGAACAGTTGCCACTTCTCTGAATTATGAGGACTGGAGTAGACGGTCTTTGTAGTCATTTCCAGCCTTTGTTTCTATGCCTTCCAAGCACGTAAATGAATTTCAACAAAACCAGATTTTGGTCCTCATTCTACAGAGCGCTGCTTTGTGCTCTTTTCTTACATTTCCTTGACCATTAATAAAACAGGGGGAATCCTTTATTAGTTCTGGATAACATATGGAAGGAATACTGAGGCTTACACTAAATGAGATGTGTTCATTAAAAAAGAGTATCTCTGTCCAGTCTTGAAACTCTTTTACAAGTTTCTGTTGTACCAAACCCTACTGACATTCGACCGCCCACACATATTTTTATTTCAGCATGATCAACATTCCACAGACACTGCATCCATCTGTTGTACAAAAAAAAAAAACAAAAAAAAAAAAAAAAAAAAAAAAAAAAAAAAAAAAAAAAAAAAAAAAAAAAAAAAAAAAAAAAAAAAAAAAAAAAAAAAAAAAAAAAAAAAAAAAAAAAAAAAAAAAAAAAAAAAAAAAAAAAAAAAAAAAAAAAAAAAAAAAAAAAAAAAAAAAAAAAAAAAAAAAAAAAAAAAAAAAAAAAAAAAAAAAAAAAAAAAAAAAAAAAAAAAAAAAAAAAAAAAAAAAAAAAAAAAAAAAAAAAAAAAAAAAAAAAAAAAAAAAAAAAAAAAAAAAAAAAAAAAAAAAAAAAAAAAAAAAAAAAAAAAAAAAAAAAAAAAAAAAAAAAAAAAAAAAAAAAAAAAAAAAAAAAAAAAAAAAAAAAAAAAAAAAAAAAAAAAAAAAAAAAAAAAAAAAAAAAAAAAAAAAAAAAAAAAAAAAAAAAAAAAAAAAAAAAAAAAAAAAAAAAAAAAAAAAAAAAAAAAAAAAAAAAAAAAAAAAAAAAAAAAAAAAAAAAAAAAAAAAAAAAAAAAAAAAAAAAAAAAAAAAAAAAAAAAAAAAAAAAAAAAAAAAAAAAAAAAAAAAAAAAAAAAAAAAAAAAAAAAAAAAAAAAAAAAAAAAAAAAAAAAAACAAAAAAAAACAAAAAAAAAAAAGAGGACAAAATACAGGTATGTCTAGATTAGTGAAACATTGAGCAATCAACATTAAAATGGTGCAATATAGTCTTCCCACTCAACTCTACTACTATACAGAATACTTCTGATGCATCCACAAGTGTTATTCAGTTAGTGAATTTAAATGAATGATTACTAACTGCCAGATTTAGCTGTATTTGCCAGCAGGTTATTTTATAATCAGATCACAGCCACCATACTGACTCTAATGGCTGTATAAATTTTACTGGTTTTCAGTAACACAAAGTTTACTTTGTGTCTATGATGTACCAGAGTACAACCAGTCTCAATTTTTAAGGGGGGTTATCTCACATAATCTTTAAGTATAAGATGTTAATGTCATTCAGGAAGTATCACAGTTTAATGTTCAACACAATGTCTGTAAAATGCTATCATCTAATGAATATAAAGCCAATATTGATTTACAACTCATTGAGCTCATTGGTGTTTGTCCATGGGTCATTGACGGTAAAGCAACTTACATGTACCATGATTATGTTTGGATACTATCCCATCCCACTCTGTGGGTTACGGTGAGGTTAATTTTTTAATTCTCTGCGCTGTAATCAGGAGCAACGACAATTACTCTAGAGGTTCGAACAAATACTTAAAACTTAGCAGAACTATGAAAAGTAATGGCGTAGCAAAACTTGTGACGATATTATCCTAATGTGCCAAAACTGAAGTTAGAGACAAAGAGAGTGATGGAGAGGAAAAGAAAGAGAGAAGGAAAGAGAGAGAGAAAAGATATCACCACCCTTGGATCCAGTGATGTCCTCTGCTCCTAGTTGTAGTCCTCAGGTGATGGGCGCATGCCGAAAACTTGTGCTTCCCCTTTTTATAACCCAAAATGCTCCACATAGGCGGGGGTCTGTCATCACTGAGCAGGCGCAGTATGTGCTCAGGAATGTTCCAGAAATGAGTCGGTGAGTTGTGGTGATCTTGGGGGTCTCACTGTCCCCCCCTCTTCGGGGTCGACTGAGTGACAGCCGTTCACGGGCACGCACGCACAGGACACAGACGGTCTTTTGTCTACATGTTTCAGGAATGGGGGAAGGGGCTCACAAGACAGTATCCTGCCTCCACAGGTTCTGTCCTTGGCTGAGACAGATGTCTGTGCTGTTCCTTCATTATCACTTTATCCCTGCTTGGGTCAAGATGGATGTTTGCGACATTCACTTGTTATCAGGGCCTTACAGACACACATTTATATCCAAGAGTTTTTTGTTACAGTTATATAGAAGATTTAAAATTATACTGACTGTAAAGCAGCCTGTGTTAAGGAAATTCAGTTTAAAGGTAAAGTGATATCCTCATCAGAATCTTACAGTATCTAATACTGCACTGCTCCACAAAAAATGAAATCCAACTTTTAATCAATACTTCGTTTATTGACTAAACAAAGCTTAAAAGTGAATGGACTACTGCTGAAACTCCTGGATGATGCAGAATATTTTACAGGACTGCCCTCTCACAGGTATTAAAGCAACCTCACAGAAGCTTAAAGTCTACTCGTTCTAATTGGTTTAAGTCTTTTAATAAGTCAAATCAATGCACTAGAATAGTACAATTTGCATGTGCATCACTGCTATACTTATAATTGCAAAAGACATCTGTGTAAGGAAAACTTTAAATATTCTTTTATTTATTTGACAGGATTTTATATCACTACGTAAAGTAAAGCTACTAGTTACCATACAGTTATATACAAAACTTACCCCAAAGTTCAATAAGGTAGAGAAACAGACAAAGAGTATCTTCAAAGACTAATCCAGAGAAAGTGTAATGGCCTTAAGAAGTGAAAATCACTTAGATATGTAGAAAGAAATTATAAGGTTATCTCGACCATGAAAATATTTTTTGTCAGTTTCACCATCTATTTTATGAATCAATAATGTTCTGCTTTACTGATAGAGATAAGTCTAGTCTATCAACTGCCAAATCACAGCATGAAAAATATTTTAATCTCAAAAGCTGTGTTCCAAACTTTGGAGAGGTAACAAAAGGTAAAGCTGTATCAGTGTGAAGTCTCACTTTATTACAATAAAGTGACTCAGTATAAATGGACTGACTCAAATGACTGACTCAGTAAAAATGGAGTTGGAAGAACAAACCTGGCCATCCTATTCATCTCTACAAAAATGACTGTTATCTACAGAATTGCCTCACAATTCTTACCGTAGAATTAATACAGAAAATTTTGTTGTTTTCAATAAAGACAAAATTGCTTGTTCTTTCTGTAGCTGAATAATATTCTTGGGAAAGTTATATATCCTCACAATTAATAAATGTGGGACCTGAATTCAAGTCTCCTAAATTTAGTTGCTCCACTTAGACATCTAAGTAAAATCCCTAATCTTAGCTGGGATGAGTTTGATACACATCCTTAGGTATGTCTGAAAATTGAATACAGATGAGTTTTACTTTCTTCTGTCCATGATTGACCAATTTTTATGTGTAAACTTACATAACTCACCTAACACTTCAATATAGATTAAATGTATACGTACTACTACACTTTTTCACCTCTTTTTCTTGAGTCAAGATGATCAAGAATAGTTGTCATGCTAACTCTATGAAAAACTGTAAAAGCTGAAACTACAAAAGCGTATTCTAAACAAAAGTTGTATTTAGACATTTTTGGGATTTGTGGGTCCTCAAAACTCAGTGGAAGTGACTCAATATTCATATATTCACTTGTGAAATTTGCCCTGAAAATAGGCCATGGAAAATGTCCATGGTTTTCTATTCCTGCATTCATCCTCTACTGGGGAATAAAAATGACAATATAATTTGTCAAAATTTCATTATCTTAAGCTTTCTCCCTCACTTAAATTTCCTTGTATGTGTCCCCATTCCAATTTAAAGGCATAGTCCCATTTCCAAAATTACAGCTTTGTATCAGTCTATCCCTCCCAGATGGTTCCAGAAAGCTTAATGCTCTGACTGAATCCTGAGACATTTTTTCTCCAGCTCATCATCTATTTTCAATCCCACACCTGGTTGTTTACAAGCAGATATCTAACTGAGGAACGAAGCTGTATCATCATTACTACATGTCCCAGTAGGGGTTTTAAGCATCTCATCATAGCTGTCTACCCACTGGCTGTGTAGTAGTCCAAAAATAGAGGATTTTGACCAACCTCCAATGTTTGGGTTTTTTTTTTTTAAAATCTGGCAGAAAATAAAAATCTCAATTTCTTGTTCCTTCTCCTGAGCTTTATAGATAAAAGTAATGTCAGCATTCTTCACTGAAGCCCTCTTTTCAAAGGTTTATTCTTACAGATAAAATTCCCCTCTAAGCTAAAACTTGTCTCACAGGTTTCCAGTCCAGATAGGAAATTATTTAAAATCTAAGCTATCACTACATATTAGAAGTGAGACTACTGTTGCTTTTTTGCCCCTTTTTTTTTTTTTTAATATTCAAAATCCACATAACAGAAGGTTGTTTCAATAAACTCCATACATGCAAGACCCCATTCAATGCTCTTGCATTGTCAGTATTATAAAATCAGTTCTAACAATGACAATAAGCTAAAGTAAGCATAGTGCCCAGTAAGGACACATCACTGACCACCAGTTAAGAATTCTTTTTCTCTTATCCTCATATACTGTTTCTGCTTATTTTAATAAATATTATTTTGATCACAGTAAAGATCATACATTAGACCAAAACACAACTCCAAAACACAATACTAACAGAATGTCTTTGATCTTATGATTGAACATATTCTTTTTCTTCAAGCAAGCACTGAGCTGCCTTGCCATACAATGTTTTTCATACACATTAATTCATGGATTGAAGTGTAGCTTTTACCCTTCCCGTTTGTTGTCTGCCAGTCAAATGTTCCTGGAGTAGACCGTAAGACTCTTGCACAGGTAAGTATTTTCTCTTGACTTTATTCATACTACCTGAATCTTGAACAACTCACCAAGCTAATGCAAGTTTTCACAGTTTAGCACTATTGGAGGATTTTAAAGTTTGCTCATTTTGATAGTTCCAGGAAGTATCTCATTTTACTTCATTTAGTCCATTACTTAAGAGGGAGAAAGAGAGTTCATTCATACTCCATCACAAAAAAATGAGTTAAGTGGAATTATTGCAGCACCAACTCTACTAGGCACACAAGTATCAAAGAAAAAGATAGGTATTTTGATAAACCATATACATATTTGTACTTTATTTAACAGTGACAAAATTGCAACTCATAGTGTTTAAGAATATCTGCATCTTTAAATGTATGAATGTATTATGAATTGTATTTTTCTCAAGCACAGAAGAGTTTCCTCAAATTAAAAAAATCTATCTTGATCTTTTTGTTTTTAATTTTTTCTTTATTAACATTAAGGTCTTAAGCTTCTGATCATAGACAACAATTTGCAGAATCAATACATTATTTAATATAATCCTTCTCATGAAACTCTCATGATTTTGTCTCATTTTAAAATACATTTATATTTGCTTTGAAAGTAGATCATGAATATAATTAAACATTTCAACAAAAGTTGAAGTTAAATAAAACAATGTTTAGATTTTATCAAATTTGTAGCATTTGCTCCTATAAAAGTAGAAAAAATTAATAGGTCATATTATATATTTCAATGTATTTCCATTTGTAATTTGTATGGTTCTATAGTGAACTATATATTTCTATTCTAAAAAGGTTTTTCATTCAAATATTCAAATATCCAAATATCTTTCATACTGGTCTTCTTTAAGGTTTATATAATTAGTAAATTAGTATCATTACTTCTCTATGTTAAATTAGATGATACACACAAAGAAAATTGTGATTGGTTTGTACATATTTTGATTTATGAATTGGGAGATATTATCCTGTTTCTCATCACAGATTTCAAAATCCAGCACCGGATTACACAATCCTAACTAACCACAGACTGAGTTAAGCAAGGAACATTTTGTGCCTAATAAGTAATTTGAAACATGAGATCTGGCTGTTCTCCAAATTGTGACCATATTCACCATTTCCTCTATGTGAAATAACTGATGGTCTCCTTACTAAATTGCCTGATGCTCTCTAATTTGCCTATTACTTGTCATTTGGAGTTAGATTTGGTTTGCAATAGGCAGAACCAGCCCAATTTGATTAAAGGATTTTTGATGATTAAAGCAGCCAAAATACTTGGTTGGGTTTTTCCTTTTGTCTTTCATTCAGGTAAAAGAAAAGAATGTTGTCATATTATCCAAAACCTCTAATATATTACAAAAAATTTATAGCAGGTAATGTGGAATTCTTATCTTTTGACCTCCTCAAAAGTAGGTAAACTTCATTAATGCTATTTTATATATACAGAGATTGTGACACAAAGTGAAGTGACTCATAGAAAATGCACTCTAAAAATGGAACTCCTACTCCTACTTACTGTATCACAGGGGACTTGTACTAAATAATGTCAAAATATCCAGTCAGCAGGATTGTTTTAACGTTATTTAAATGATAATGGTAAATATATTGAAATTATGATGGGCAGCTAACTTTTAAATCAAAAGTCAGCCTACTGAAATCAACAGAAAAGAAGCGCAGGCACGTTTTGCTGTTCACACATCACAGAAAGGACACAAGACCCTCTAAAACCAATTAAATTGTTTTTTTTTTTCACATTGGCTCCATTGCAGCCAAAATTATGGAATGTGCTAAAATACAGAATTATGATGGAATGACTGACGTCAAGACTTTATGAGGTTTTGTTATTTTGTTATATGTGTTGGTTTTGCATTGATAGAGTACTGACGCAGCATCCTAACAGCTGAGGTTCCCCTCCCATGTATTTTTATTGTAGTCTGTCATTACGGAGGGTTTGCATTTGGGTTGTATCAGGATTGGAAATAACCAAGTGCAATTTTCTGACCTCTAATTATCTTCTCCATCTTTCTGCTGTTACTGGTTTGTTTTCTTAAGTGTGTGTTAGAATTGTTTTGCTCAACTTAGCTTGTAAAAGTTCAAATACAGGATGTGTGCCACATGTCCATGTAGGCTATTTTACAATCTTGAAAGGGTGCCCTGTATTCTGCAATATTTCCTTCCAGTCAGTCTACTCTTTCCTTTGTTCAAGATAACCCAGTTTAACCCTCAAAAAATCTTTTCTCTTTCCTACTGTCATGTTTATACACTTCAACTACACATCAGTCTTGTTTCATTGATTATACTGAGGTTTCACCGTGTAGGTGTTGTGAGATAATAAAACTGCCCCTTTTTCTGAAAATCCTCTGTAAATAATAACTAACTGCAAAGCACAACAAAAATATTAATGGATTATTTCTTACAACACTCTTGGAGGTTCATCAACAAAAATTATCATTGTTATTTTATCAAAAGAAAAGCTAGGACACCAAGGGTCATATATTTGTTGACTTCATTGAACAGAATTGTTCATAACTTTGGATGGTGTTAACAAGACCAGAATATGGCCCCAGCATCTTCAGTTACTGACTCAAAGCAGAGAATGACATAAACAAGTTGAGAATACTTATGCAGTTAACTCAGAGTTCATTTTATCATGTCGCCTCCAAAATGGCTCACCAGCAAGAAAGCAATTTTAAGAGAGTAGGAAGAAGTGAAAAAAAAAGAGATACCAACAACCAGAGCTGCTTTGTCTTTGCAAAAACAGTCTCTGTCATAACATTCATGGACCCTTAAAAAAAATTAAAAAAAATCTGAGATTTCTAAAATTGAGCATGTGGAGGGGGTTTGTTTGTTTTCCCTTTTTGTTCTTATATATAATTATTGCACTATGGAAAGTATAGCAAATGTAATTGAAATAATCTTTGGTTATTCTGTAATATCTTAAGAACTGATGCAAAGCAATTAAAGAGATTAAGCAGCATGCTTAGAGCTACATTATCAGTTTATTTGCTTTTATTTTATTTTTGATCAAGATTTTGAAGACCAGCACTTCTCCCTTGAAGAACAATCAGGCAGCTAGCTGTGGCAATTCAGCATAGACTGAAATTATGCATACAGACAGTGTAAGGAGAGGGCAAGACTCAAGAATCTCCAGATTACTATTTTCAAAGCAGAATGGAATTATTCATTTGTCTGCAAACTAAGCAGTTTCTGTACAATATTGTGACGCTATAGGACTTCATAAAACTATTTTGTAGTTCCTAAAAATGAAAGTTTATGTGCAGAGAGGTATTGAGGTAAAGCAGAAGAAGAGGAAATAAGTATGATCTTAACATATTATTAGTATTTTTATTTATATTGACATGGCTTATCTTAGAACAGGAATATCTGCAGATCCTAACAAATTATGCTACATTAATGTGATATGCTTGAAAAGCATGAGACAAAAATATGTAGAGCTTTGGTATATTTTATACCCGGATTGAAACCACCTACTAGGAAATCAAAAAAAACAAAGAAAAATACACAAATAGTAATGACACACCAAATCCAGCAGTCCTTACCTTGATAAAATAGAAGTGACTCTCATGAAAAA